>JAEAOA010001660.1:0-485000 GCA_016746295.1 Potamilus streckersoni | reverse complement strand
TCAACCTGAATTTGTCTAAAGTACACTATCCTTGGCAGCTATAAAAATAAGGAAAATTAATTTTGCTAGACTAGACAATTCCAGCTTCTGCAAGAGCGATGAATGATTTAACAAATACACAAAATGTAAAAATGTTATTAGCTCTTATTTTATATTTTACATCTAAAGTTCGGGAAGTGAAAGTGAGCAAGTGGAGATATCACTTTTTTGAAAGGTGTATATCTGGAGTAAGGCCAAGCTGTATACTATATAACTCATATTACACCCATCAATCATACACCAAAATAAAGCAATCTTTGAACAATACCTAATATATACAAAGACTTTTTAGAATAGCCAATATAATTAGTGAGGAAACCCGGGGAAATTCTTTTTCTTTAAAATTCTAACTCTATGCCTACTACGAAACTGTAGAACGCCATCTAAGTACTCTGAGTCAAAATAGGATATCCAAAAAGGCCTAAATACTCTGAGTCGAAATAGGATATCCCAAAATGGTCTAAGTACTCTGCGTCGAAATAGGCTATCCAAAAGAGTCTACGTACTCTAAGTCGAAATAGGATATACAAAAGAGACGTTCTCTGAGTCGAAATATGATATCCAAAAGAGTCTACGTTCTCTGAGTCGAAATATGATATCCAAAAGAGTCTACATTCTTTGAGTCGAAATAGGATATACAAAAGAGTCTACGTTCTCTGAGTCGAAATATGATATCCAAAATAGCCTAAGTACTCTGAGTGATATGATGACAAGTATTACTTCTGTCACCCTCTCCTTCACACGGAAACGTGACTCTACTCCCATTTCCAATGGAAATGTTATTTTATGGTAATCACCCACCCACCCACCCCACATAAATACACACACACAAACACATACGTGCGCGCGCAATTCCACTGAGTTAATACAAAGAACAAACATTGTATTCCTTAAGGGAGGAATAAGAGCAGACGCAAATTTATTCTTTTATAAAAGTAAGGAGTTAGAAAATTGTTTATAAATTTGTTTGTCATGGAATCGCATTTACAAGAGGATGTTCTTTCACTCTTTATCAATAAACTTGTGGCACACAAGCTTCAAAACCATTAGTTATAATGGATAAATATTGATACAAGTTTGAAAACGCAACACCTCCCAAAGGAAAATGTACAATGCTTCACCAATTAATAATCATTCATCAATTCTTACTTATGGACTAGAAGCATGGGAATTAATTGAATAGAATGCTGTTGAACAATTGTAGTTAAATATTTGTGAAAATTTATTCGGGTTTAAACATTTTACTCAACATAATTTTGTACATGGTACATGGTGAAATGGGAAATACATCTTTAAGATCAACACGTATTGTCTCATTTTTATATATTTTACTAAAATTATCTCCTTGGATAATACAATATATATATATATATATATATATATATATATATATATATATATATATATATATATATATATATATATATATATATATATATATATATATATATATATATATACATATATATATATATATATATATATATATATATATATATATATATATATATATATATATATATATATATATATCTGTCATTTAAAACGAAATGCTTACCGACTTTCAAAGCTGGACCAAAATCTGGACAGCATAAAGAAAAGGTTGATAGGATACCATTTATTCTGACCTATCACCCAGACAATCCCAAAGTAGGTAAAATCATCGCAAACCACTGGCCAACCGTGCAATCGTCAGACATACTAAACCTAATACTTCCGAACAAACTTGTAGTAGCTTACCGGAGACCAAAAATCCTAAAGGACATCCTAGTTAGGGCAAAGCTAACGCCAATCGCTAGTCAAAACCAACCTAGTCAATCTGGACCCTTTGGCGATAAAAGATGCAAAACCTGTCAACATATGATAGAGACCAAGACATTCACTAGCACAGTGACTAAAGAAAAACTAAACATACATGGTCCAAACAAAACGTGCAAAACAGAGAATGTTATTTATCTCATCACATGTAAGATCTGTGGCCTTCAGTACGTCGGAGAAACTGAAAAGCTACACAAAAGGATAAACCTTCATAGATCTGATTGGATGACAAAAAAGCTGTACAGAAGCCCGGTCGCAGAACACTTCTCCTTCTCTGGCCACACTTTCAGTGATATAATACTTATCGCTATTGCTAACAACCACATCTGGAGTTCCGAAACCAGGAAGGAAAAGGAATCATACTGGATACGCCGCCTTAGAACATTGAAACCAAGCGGTCTAAACCAAGAAGACTAGAAAATGAAAACTATCCACTAGTAAAATTTAACATTTTCTAAATCTTATTATCCTTCAATGTTTACTATAAAAATAACCGGTATAGAATCAAATATCCGAGATATAATCTGCGTTACATATGTACAAAAAGTGAAAATAGATGTCGTTTTGGCTTGTAGACTTTTAGGGAATTATACAACGTTTTCAGTTTCCGCATCTAGTCTATACAAGCTGGTTGTATTTATAGCTTTAGCACATGTGAAGACAGCCATGTAGAGGTTTACAAACACAACGTTTTTGTGTTTATTTGTTTATCGTATATATGTTTTGTATTTGCCTTTGAAAAAGACTCATTAAGAGTCGAAAGCGCTTAGGCTAGTTAGTTATTAGTTTCGTACTGTTCGTCGTCAGTTTATTGCATATATATATATATATATATATATATATATATATATATATATATATATATATATATATATATATATATATATATATATATATATCTGTCATTTAAAACGAAATGCTTACCGACTTTCAAAGCTGGACCAAAATCTGGACAGCATAAATCCGGGATTTATACTTTTCTTAATCTGGGGGAAAGTGCAGATAAATCAAGCTGTTACAATAATCATTTTCTTATCTTTGGTCAAACAACGGTTAGCTTATCGGTTTATCCAAAATCAGCAATCCAGAATCAGAAATTATTACATGCTCATTTTCGTCTCCGTTACCTGTACATTATGCAGTATTTTACTACACTGGACACTTTCTTATTGCACGTACCTGCATAACACGTGTGCCTAAAATAGGATAGTGTATTGGGTACTGCTTTGTAAACAAGCCATGTACATTCATGCAGTAGAGGTTTTAGATTTTGGTTGATTAGGTTTGTTTGTCAATGTGCTCAACATGCTATTTCTTTCATTTTAAAAGTACTAATGATAAAGTTAATAATATGGGCGAATTCACTGAGTTAGAAACGAAACATTCAAACAAGCACACGGATGAACGTGATACTTGCAATGTCAACAATAAAAGTGAGAGTTTCATTAATTGGAAATACCGTTCGGCTAATTGAAACAGCTATTTAGGAGAAATATTCATATATTTTGCAAATAGGATTGGTCAGCGCTCTATATGGTCTATATAAATGTAGCAAAGTAAAACTTATTGAGGCCAAGTACTATCGCATATTTTATAGAGACACAAATTTTACAATTCTATCAAACTACTAGATTCGAGAAAATAATGCAGCTGAAGGTTTTGGTAAGATACTAAAAACATCAGAGCCAATAAGCCAAGACAAAGTGTATTATTTCCACTGGCTAATTGGACTGTCGCACAAGAGCGGCTTTGCAATTGTCCCCGTGTAACTATTTTGATGCAGTGTTAGGCTACCGATAGAACAACTACATTGCTGAGGTCTGTGCAACAGTGAGATGCAAGTGATACACACCGAAAAGGAATTTCGAGAACATTTATAACTGAAATCACATTCTTCTTCTTGCACTGAATTGATCCAATAATCCAGACTATACTCAGAAAAGCAGAACTGAGTTTGATCAACAATAAAACCAAGTCCATCAATTCCAGACCAAATGAGAAGGTTGTTCCAATGCTCGTTCATTTGCTATATGACTATAATTTGAAATTTTAATTAGACTAAAACGACAGCTCTTTTATAAACTACTTTCGAGTGCGCGAAGATCAAAGGTCGTTGGGAGGTGCTACATGCGAATTAATAATCTTATTGTTTATTGATAATCTACGGTTGGGTATTTATTTTTTATACAGCATATATTTAATTATTTTGTTTCTTGCAGTCATTTGATGTGATTATGGTTTTTAACGTAGCTTATAACAATTTTTCAGTCATATGGCTACGATGTCTGCAGTATGGCAGTTTATAGTGATGTCCAGCACTGGGGCATCATGCTGCAGACATGTAGCATGACAGTAAACATTCAACACTTTGTTGATTGATTGATTGATCAATTGATCGATTGATTGATTGATTGATTGATCGATTGATTGATTGATTGATTGACGCCAGCTATGTGGTTGTTCTATCGGTAGCCTAAAACTGCATCAAAATAGTTACACGGGGACAATTGCAAAGCAGCTCTTGTGCAACAGTCCAATTAACCAGTGGAAATAATACACTTTGCCTTGGCTTATTGGCTCTGATGTTTTTAGTTTCTTACCAAAACCTTCAGCTGCATTATTTTTTCGAATCTACTAGATTGACAGACTTGTGAAATTGATTGGCTGATTGGTTGTTTGATTGAATGATTGATTGACTGATTGATTGGTTGATTGATTGACTGATTGATTGACTGATTGACTGATTGATTGATTGATTTCGGTATGTGAAAATCAAAGCACAAGGCGATAAAGAAGCCGAGAACTTTGAAGCCCAGTGTAAAACAAATTAATCAAATATCAATCTCAAAATGATCTTTATTCTGAAAATTGCATGTATGCTGCATATCCGACAAGGAAGCGTCAGATAATAAAGAATAACCACAATTTGCTTCTAGGATTTTACCAAAGACACAAAATATTTCATATATACAACTTTGGGAGTCAGGTCGAGACAAAAAATATTCCCTACACTTTCTAAGATTACACCTGGAATTGCACCTCTAGTTCAGTAAGATGGTGATACTTGAAACAAAAAATATACGGATGTAGGAAAGGTGAAGAATATCGTCATTCTATCTGTTTTTCAGCGTGGAGTACATTCCGTCTGCCTGTCTATCAAACCGTTTGTTACATCTCTTTGCTGTGCATGTATATAGATTAATAGATTGCAACTAATTCCTAAGCAATCGTAAGACACAATCTATCTATCTATCTATCTATCTATCTATCTATCTATCTATCTATCTATCTATCTATCTATCTATCTATCTATCTATCTATCTATCTATCTATCTATCTATCCGTATATATATACACATATATATATATATATATATATATATATATATATATATATATATATATATATATATATATATATATATATATATATATATATATATATAGATGCAATAAACTGACGACGAACGACGAACAGTACGAAACTAGTAACTAACTAGCCTAAGCGCTTTCGACTCTTAATGAGTCTTTTTCAAAGGCAAATACAAAACATAGTTACGACAAACAAATAAACACAAAAACGTTGTGTTTGTAAACCTCTACAAACACAACGTTTTTGTGTGTTTTTTTTGTGGATCCCTTGGTGGATCCAGTACGCTTGAAAGGGTTGTTATTCGCCATATGATTTGTATTCTTTATATATATATATATATATATATATATATATATATATATATATATATATATATATATATATATATATATATATATATATATATATATTTATATATATATATATATATATATATATATATATATATATATATATATATATATATATATGGGTGAACTAATGCAAAGCAATTCTGAGTTTTTGAGAGATTTTCTTGTCGTTAACATTGTTGTTTAAGTTAGTGTAATTCAGAAATTTGTAAACACTGTTCGCTGTTAAATTCATCTAATTCAGAATGTTTATAAAAGATCTAGTAAGCAGCATATATTGATAAAAGAACAGCTATTTCCTTGTTAAAGGAAGTGTCTGTGCCTAACTTTACTCCCATCGATTTCAGGCTATCAAGAACTGATAAACCATTTGTATTATTTATCATAGATACGAAATATGTTTGCAAGACAGTTCATCTACCACAGACATTTGCTCTCTCTAGTCTTTACAAGGAATGTTGTACATTTGGTCCAAGTTTGATGGTAATATGGACGAATTAAATTACATATAGCGTGAGTCAGTTCCTTGAGGACAGAAAGACTGACCAAGAGTTGGGAAATCTGCCTCTACGAACAGAGATTTTCATCTATATGTATTTCCACAATACAATTCGAGAAAATGAGATTCAGTTAAAGACTTTAATTTTTAATTTTAATTAAACAAAAATGACAAATCTTTGATAAACTACTTTCGAGAGTGCGAAGAAGTTTAAAGATCGTTGGGAGGTTCTACGTGAGCATTAATGGTATTCAGATGATGCAGAGATCAAAGCAAATTTGGCGTTTGATGTTTTGTCGTGAAATGCGTATTCCATGTTGAAATTATGCGTTTATAATAAAACTTTTCCATATAGATTTACTGTTTAGGTGAAATTAATAAATGTCATTAATATAACATTAATTCCATCCTTTCAGTTTTTTCATTTGGTAGAGTGCAGTAATATATTCCCTTGTGTTTCGTTTCTTCGTTGTAGAATGGTAGCGATGATGGTGTTACTAGGCACATCCATTATTGATGACGTACATTAAATGTTAGAGGTAACTTAAAATGTGGTGATAATTACTTCAGTAATAAGAGAATTCAATGACGTCTTCAGTCATGGTAAATTTACAGAATTGATATAATTTCACACCAGTGCATTAATAGCGTAGCGGTTTACCTCGCAACCAAGCCATCGTTAATAGCACAGTTTTATTTCAGGCGCCTTTGGGACATCCAACGTAGACCAATCATATTGGCAAAGCAGCGTTGCGGCAAAGCCTCGACAGGGTGTTCTTGGATTTCTATCAGGGGGCTTGACCTGGTTCGCTGTACCGTTCGCCCTGGCAACCAGCATGGGTCTCGCCTACATTGCACTCAGCGCTAAGCAAAACTCTCCACTAATCTCAGAGGAAGACGTAGCTGCTGGTAAGTGGTCCAAAGTATGTATGTAATAATGTATGTATGTATGTATGTATGTATGTATGTATGTATGTATGTATGTATGTATGTATGTATGTATGTATGTATGTATGTATGTATGTATGTATGTATGTATGTATGTAGTATGTATGTATGTATGTATGTATGTATGTATGTATGTATGTATGTATGTATGTATGTATGTATGTATGTATGTATGTATGTATGTATGTATGTATGTATGTATGTATGTATGTATGTATGTATGTATGTATGTATGTATGTATGTATGCTTGCATGCATGCTTGCATGTATGTATCTATGTATCTATGTATGTATCTGTGTATGTATCTATGTATGTATGTTATTACAACATTATGGTTCTAAATAGGTATCTGAAAAGAGTGAGGAGCTACAAGGTTTGCAAAATTTAATAAATAATTTATTTACTCTAGAATACAAAACGAAAATGTTTAAAGAAATTTACGGTATTGCAAATTAAATCCCAGATAATCCTAGAATTACATACACAAGTCCTAATAATTAAAATTCTAAATAAACTTTACTTGAAATCCAAATTAAACCCAACACTGAAGCTGTTGATGCTCTTTTGGTGGTCCGTGTCGTGTTGATGTACCAACAGTCTTTTGTTGAATCACAATATTACAATTCAAGAATATATCCTTATTTGAAATTTCACAAGTCTCTTTTTCAAAGAATGTTATTTTTGAAGAGCACTTTGTATTTCTTGAGAAGAATTACTTCAATCAAATAATTGAAAATTAAATTCCAACCCAAATTAATTATTTGACACAACATAATAAAACTAATTCCACCAATATCTTAAAGCACGAATGAATATTTTTTTCAGAAACAAGATTGTATAGTCTTCTACCTGATCTCATGTCACAATTAAACTTTGATTTAAAAAATCATTATATAATGGAACATAACATTCTACAAGTTTCATAACGTTTACAAGATAATTACGTTCAAGATTCAGATTTAAATAAACATGTTTTACTGCGAAACCAAAATTAATAATTCATGAAAGGTAGAAAATGCACAAGGTCAAATCCAACATACTATGTTGTTGTTGTTTTTGGGCTTAACGCCATTTTTCAGCACACGATAGGCTATTCATGGCGGCCAGTATTAATGGTGGACGAAGAAACAGGGAAATCACCGGAAAGAACCACAGACCCACGAGAAGCTACTGGCAAGCTTTCTCACATATCTATATTAGCCGAATCCTAGACTTGAACACACGCAGACAGAGGTGAGATGGCAGTGATCCGTAACGGACAGCACTTTAGACCACTAGGCCACTCGGGGCCTATTTCCAACATACTATGTAACATTATTAATGGCAGATAATGAAACAAAAAAAAAATAAATAAACAAAACCCTACAAACAATGTAAATTAAGTATATATAACAACGTATTTAAGTACGTTACGTACGTGCGTATATACGTACATATGTATGCATGTATGTCAGATTAATGGAAGTCGCCTACATATTTAATTTGGAAATCGTTTGTGTATACAGTTGCTCTTTTTTAACAGTTGCAATCATAACAATATCCATATAAACTGACGAGCAATCGACCGCTTCAGTGGCATAGTATTTAGAGCTTCCTCCTCGGATGAGGGATATCATGGGTTCGATACTCGGCCGAGTCATACCAAAAACTTATAAAAATGGTACTATCAGGTTCTTCGCTTGGCGATCAGCATTAAGAAGTTAGTGTTAGGACTGGTCTGCCTGCTGTCAGGATAATGCGACTGGGTTGGAAATCATGCTGCATGTGCTAAACATCATTATGAACTGCCACACTGCAGACATCGTAGCGATATGACACATGGTCGCAAATAGCAAGTTTTCTTTGTGAGTCACTTTTTCGTCTTAGTTTTCAAGGAATCATAGACATATGAATCATCGGAACGAAAGTAACTTAGGCGATTTAAAAGAATTTATAAAAAAACGAAAATAACCTCATTTTCTCCCAAAACTATTATTTATTTTTATTTTTATCTGGTATTTTTTATTTATTTATTTATTTATTTATTTATTTATTTATTTATTTATTTATTTATTTATTAGCATTATTTATCGGTGGTAAGTGAATTGTGACTAGTCTCTTCAGCCCACGTTGTCATACCTTAAAAATAGGTTTATAAATGAAAAACTACTTAAGCCCAGAAAACCAAAGGGCAGTTAGATTTTATCTTCTACCCACAATCGACAAACAAGGAAACTCTGACAGACCTATAATCTCCGGTAACGGGCACCCCATAGACAGGATATCAGAATATTTAGATCATTTCATGAGACTACATGTCCACAAATTACCATCATATATTTAGGACACGAAAGATTATCTCATAAAAAGCAAGGAAAGCGAATCATTTCTGCAAGATACATTACTGTTTCTGTACACGTCACATCTTTGTACACTAGCATACCGCACAAGGAAGGGTTACAGGCGTGTAGAGAAGCATGGAAAACAAGAACTGTAAACAATCCACCCACACACTTCTTAGTTTAACTCCTGGAGCTTGTCCTAAAAGTCAATGACTTTGAATTTAATGAGGAAAACTAACTCCAGATCAATGGAATCGCAATAGGTACTACAATGGCCCCTTCGTATGCTAACATTTTGATGGGAAAAATGGAGGATTAGCTCTTAGCATCAGTTGACCGTAGACCATACCGGTGGGTACGCTTTATTGATGATATAGAAATGAAGTGGCAACATGGAAGAAAAAGTCTGGATGATTTCATATCAAATTCAAACAACTTCCATCCTTCAATAAAATTCACGGCAAAAATCTCCAACTCAAACCACGCTTTCACGGACACAACAACCAGATTGGTCGAAAATAAACTACATACAGACATCTACTCGAAACCAACCGACAAATACCAGTTTCTCCTCCCAAGCAGCTGTCATCCAAAACACTGCATTAGGAACATTCCGTATAGCCAGGCACTGAGGATACACA
Source organism: Potamilus streckersoni (assembly GCA_016746295.1). NCBI lineage: Eukaryota > Metazoa > Mollusca > Bivalvia > Unionida > Unionidae > Potamilus > Potamilus streckersoni. The sequence goes on along the minus strand of JAEAOA010001660.1, from coordinate 475,010 downwards.
GAATTTTCTCCGACGATGAAAAAGTCATAGAAACGTCTGAAGAGCTGTCTAAGCATTAATTTACCGAGGTTACGAAAGACTTGATTGTGGAGACAACCCAAAGGGTTATACAAACAAACCGCGATGACCTATTCAAATATGGGAAGAAGGAAATGACTGAAAGGATACCAATAATTCTGACCTACCATCCAGACAACCCCAAAGTAGGTAAAATCATAGCGAAACACTGGCCTATCGTGGAATTGTCGGACGTACTAAAGCTAATCCTTACGAACAAACATGTAGTAGCCTACCGGAGACCAAAACCACTCAAGGACATTCTAGTCAGGGTGAAGCTAACGCCAAGTCAAGACCACACTAGTTAGTCTGTCCCTGGTAGTGATAAAAGATGCAATACCTGTCAACATATGATAGAGACCATGACATTCACTAGCACAGTGACTAGAGAAAAACTAAACATACATGGTCCAAACAAAACGTGCAAAACAGAGAATGTTATTTATCTCATTGCATGTAAGATCTGTAGCCTTCAGTAGGTCGGAGAAACTGAAGAGCTACACAAAAGGATACACGTTCATATATTTGATTGGATGAAAAAGAAGCTGTACAGAAGCCCAGTATCAGAACACTTCTCCTCTCCTGGCCACACGTTCAATGAAATAACTGAACTTAAAATACTAACATCCCCAACTTGAGTTCCAAAACTTTGAAGGAAGAGGAATCTTACTGGATACGCCACCTTAGAACATTGAAACCAAGCGGTTTAAACCAAAAGGACTAGAAAAGAAGCTATGCACTAGTAGAATTATCCTTTGCAGCCGACACATTCTCTTTTGAAAACATTTCTAGATCTTCTTAGTATCCTTTAATTACTACTATAAGAATAAAATATCCGGGATATAATTTGCGTTACATAAATATACACAATGTAATATATGTCGCTTTGGCTAATAGATTTCTAGGTAAATACAAATATTTCTTAGTATCCGCAACAAGTTGATATAGGCTGGTTGAGACATAATACGTTTAAAGGTATAATTCATGTAGAAACAACCATGTAGAGGTTTGCAAACACGTTTTTCTGTGTTTTATATTTTGTCTATGTTTTGTATATGCCATTGAAAAGAGACTCAATAAGAATCGAAAGCGATCAGGCTGTTTAGATACTAGTGTTGCAATGTTCGTCGTCAGTTTATTGCATCTATCTTAAATCAATCCCTGACACACGTGATCCCTTGCTGGATACAGTGCGCTTAAAAGAGCTATTGTTCGCCGCATGATTTGTATTCTTTCCTAGTCTACTCAGTAAAGTTTTGGCGAAAGTGGGGAGTTAATTAATACTACAATTTACGTTTCGTTTATATTAAAATTATTTTGAACATATATCAAACCTTTTTAAAATATGTTTAGAAAATCTACACTTTTCTTGCACAATTCAGGTCTGGTGCTTCCCGTAGTATTACAACGTCTCTTCGGCAAGGCTGGAGAGGTTATGATGATATTGATGATTATCATGGCCGTAACGTCAACGGCGTCAGCGGAAGTCATAGCCGTAACCTCCATACTCGTGTACGACATTTACCAACTGTACTTAAAGGTAATCTAAATGTCCCAACGGGTTCATTCTGACAACTTCTATTCCATATGAATTTTTGTGAATTATCTAGCCTTTTGATGAATTACTTGCACTCATGACTGGATCTGTAACCAATACCAGGAAACAGAAATCAGGGGGACATAGAAAGACAGACTCATATATTATTTCCTTGAACGCATAATTGAAACAGTTACCACTGTAAATGTAAAAGCACGGTAATATGCAAACATATCCTTAAATTATGTTTTCCTCTCTGAGGAGTGAAAAAGTTAGGGGTAAAAATATATTTACAAAACTATTTTCAAACTATATGTGCCGTATTTCAAAATGTGTTTCACAATTCCTTACTATATGTTAGTATCTTTAGAAAGAAACTAGTAATCAGTAAATCAGTTAATGTAGCAGACATTTCTGTAGGTGGAGTGGAGAGTCTCCATTCAAAAAATTTTGCATAAGAGTGGATATTTTATTGTGGCTGTATAGCTGTTGATGTCCACATATACAGCTTTCGTGAAGATACAACTGCTCCCGGTCATGTAGTACATGCTCAGATCCTTCTCTATGCTACAGTGCCAATTTATATTTGGAAGAATTGATACCTGACACTTTATCTAACAAAACTGGTGTTGGTCTGGGTCACTTGGCTGCTCTCTCTTATTTCACAAAACTGATGCTGATTTGATGCAGCTGTTGTGTATATTTACTTTGTATTATGTGATTGATCTTTGTCCATAATGGAGGATTTGGTATGTACCTGCCTTGTGCCATATGTTTGTAAGTTATAAATATGCGATTTGCTGATATTTGAGTTCAAGGTCTTGTTTTCTTTAGAAACTTAGACAGTTCTCGAAGGGAACTTCTCACGCACATCCCGGTCATTTTATTTTTCTGAGCTTTTTATATAAGGCTCTAAGGTTATGTCTACTAAAGCATTCATTCATCCTCTAAGAGCGGTTTTTATAGCAATTTACTGCTGTGCTCAGATATAATTAGAGAGGAATCTTTTTTTAAATTTTTCATTAAATTAAAAGGTTTTTATTGACAATTTGGAAAAAACACTACTTTTCGATTATGTTGATTTCATTTAAACATATTCTGGATTATATCCTTGTGATACATTAAGACTATTAGTATGTCAGCACAATCAATACTGGAATTCATTCAGAACATTATTCTTTTGGACTTGTGATAGAACATTCATGATTATTTGAGACATAATCCACAATATTGTAAGATCCTCATAAATTATAACTTTTTAACTTAGAGAAACAAAATTGTGTGTTGAGTTTAGTATATGTGTTAGTTTTGCTTCTTTCTGTTACTTAGTTTAAGGCCATTGAGTCTTAATGCGATTGACACCTGATACTTTGTCACACAAACTTTGATGTTTATCTGCGGCTATTGGCTCTTGACACTGTATTTGACAAATCTGTCGTTCATCTGGGGGCACTGTATATCACAAAATTGGCATTTATCTGGGTCAGTTGACACCTGACACTTAACATCACAAAACTGGCGTTAATCTGGGACACTGTATATAAAAATTGGCATTTATCTTGGTCAATTGACACCTGACACATTATATCACAAAACTGGCGTTGATCTGGAGCACTGTATATCACAAAATTGGCATTTATCTGGGTCAATTGACACCTGAAACTTTATATCACAAAACTGGCGTTGATCTGGGGCACTTTATATCACAAAATTGGCATTTATCTGGGTCAATTGACACCTGACACTTTATATCACAAAACTGGCGTTGATGTGGGACACTGTATATCGCAAACTTAGCATTTGTCTGGGTCCATTAACACCTGACACTTTATATCACAAAAGCGACGTTTAACTGGGGCAATTCTTATATTTCTTTCAAACGTACATCAGGACTAATATATCCATTTTGTCACAGCTAACAAATATAATTAAGTGGTAATGGTTTTCTAGAGTTATAATGACTTCATTTAATTCCACAATAATAACTGCCAGAACTTGTATTATAAATTGACAATCAAAATAGTTTAAGTTATTACGTACTTTCAGACGTATTGTTACTAAAGATGATGTTGAATCAAGGTAATAAAAAAAATCAGTTATTGAATTGCTGCCTGGCTTCGTTGTTATTTCAGTCCAGGTGTGAAAAGGTGTCTAAAATGTGTTTAAATAGGCAATACGTAAGGACAATCGATAAATCTGAAAAATCGTAAGTGTTGACAGTCAGTGGAAAAGTAAAGATCGATCATTTTTTTTATTAGAGATTGCTTAATTGTTTTATAACAGAATATCGTGATCGTTTATATTCAAATTTAGAAACGAACGCATGGATGAAATTTACCAATCATTTTTCACTTGAAACTGCCTATGTTTCAGGAACACATATGACTTTCCATGAAATCATAAAATTAGGCTGCATGAAATGTTTTTTGGCTAAATGAAATAACCAATTATATTGTTATAAGAGTTATTGTGCAAAACTAATCATTGTTCCCGAATATATTAAGTAATTTTAATGTCTACGAGGAGAAAATACACTAAAATTAAATAATTTTTAGTTGGTACCTTTAAAAGGCAATTTCGTTTTAGAGTGCAGTGTAGCTAAGAGTGTTAACGGATGTTGGGGATGTTACATCTTCATATATGCATAAAAACTTTCACTACTCGTTTTAGTTTCTATCTCAATGAATGTAAACAAAAATGTTAAAATAATAAATAATTACTTGAAATCAAGTTTTCTCCTGAACAATTTCGTAATTAGCTATCCATTCAAACTGAGGCAGTGAAACCCGGTGTGACGTAGGGGACAAAAACTTTTTTATTTTATTTTTCGTCAAAATGCCACAGATTCATATGGTTGCAAAACATTGCTTCATCAAAGAGTGGCAAGAACGCGTTTCTTTTAATGGTTCTTTTAACATTTTATTGACTTTATATCATGCAGAGGAAATTGGAGCTAAGTGTCTTCAAGAATGATCATCCGACGAGTACTGACCTGATCGCCGGTCGAACCCGCGAACCCTGGTTTGTGCGTCAAACTCAGTAATAAATGACCTAACAAGGCACACACGGGCAAGGTCGTACAAAGCCAAAACTGATACAATTTTATTTTGTAAGACATGACCCCCACTTCTTTTGGTGGTGATTGCGATGGTGACAGAGGTAAATGATAAACTAATACTCGTAATCGAAGATACATTTATATTATAAATAACCGGTAGATACTTGTGATTTAAGTAACAATTAAACAATTATGAAGTATGTTTGAAAGATTATTTATGACTAATGTAAAATATTTCTGACATTAGCTAAATAAAAGGTAGATTATGGTATAGATGAGAGGAATAGTTATCAAAAAGAAGTTTGAGTTATCTCATTACAAACATGTATGAATAATATTCTTACTTGTTCTGCAGCCATTTCGTCTAGTGTTGGATTCCAACAGCTGTATTCTGTGTGGCAAGGGAAGAGGCAGAAAGGCAAATGTACGCGACAAGTGCTTATGCCAGAGTATGACCGTTTGTAAAGATTGTGCCAATGATGACAGGTATATACAGAATGATTCATGTATGTATGTATGTATGTATGTATGTATGTATGTATGTATGTATGTATGTATGTATGTATGTATGTATGTATGTATGTATGTATGTATGTATGTATGTATGTATGTATGTATGTATGTATGTATGTATGTATGTATGTATGTATGTAAGGATGGATGGATAAATGATTGCGGTAGAATATATTTGCCTAGCCACATAAATTTTAACCGCCATCAAATATCATATGGTACTCTTCACTTATGTTTAAAACAATTTTGGCCACTTCCACTCTGTACCCATGAAAAATATTGTTGTTATAAACAACAAAATACCATTTTGGAAAACAATTCCTTATCACATGACAAAACAATTTTTACAAAATGTCCTAGTCAGCAACCATACCGTTGACCTTAGTAGTACTAAGAATATAATGTGCCAATATAAATATAATTTAGAAAAGTAATAAAATAAACTCTGGCCATCTTACCACCAGCTAGAAAAATATTAAAAATAAATAATCGAACGATGTACTATTGTGCCTCATTTACTGTGCAAAACATCATCATTTTCTAATCTTGTCTCATTTGTACAAAGCAAAAAGCATGCAAACAGCAAAACAAAGTCGAAACGCAAATATACTAATGGAATACCTAAGCAGGCAAATGTATTAATGTATGTATTCATAAAAAACGTACAAATACAAATAGGAGAAACAAAATAAAATGCACTTAAATATTATATTGTATTATCTAAGCTAAACAAAACTGTAAGAACTAATAATTAATCAATCTACCTAAACTTTATATAGGCATGCTGAATAAACTTCGATTATAATGGTCAATGTTTACATCATAGATGACCAGTAGCAATGTGATATAATTGGTATGTAAGTACATAAAAGTTGTAAATTTGTTTGATGCAGTATCATTTCGACAATGATAGATATATATTTTTTTTTCAAAATGTGCTTAGACTGAAAAACTTTAAGTAAAAGGAAGTTGACATAGTCCTGTATTTATAAATATTTTGGGTGCAAAGACAGACATGATTATCAAAAATATAAATAGTGACCCGAGAAATATATGTAAGCTATTTATTTGTTTACATGGTCGTCTGAGGGCTGTTACATTTGAAACATCACCATACCAAACAGTCATTATTAAACATAAAGAATTAGGTAATACAATGAATGAATCAAATATTTCCAAAAGTCAATCCACCTAATTTCATGGAATAAAATATGTTAAATCAAATAATGTTTATAATAGCGTCTCTACTATGAATTAATCGGAAGTCTTGAAGGAAATAAATATTGAAAGGCTATTTTACTATATGGAGATATTTCCGTATGATAAACAATACAAACTGTTTATAGTTGACAAAGATATTTTAAACCTACAAAACTAAAAACTATGAAAGGTAATAATATGTATTAGTGAAATTAAATAGGTATGAGGATTTTTTTAAATATTTTGAGCGAGAAGAAAATATTTTAATGAATAATATTCATTTGCAATACAATTATTATATCAATAGAAACAGCTGCGTGATTTATATGTACTTGAAAAAAAATGACGATGGGATTGAACGTGAAAATACTTCAAAAATACAAAAGTCATAGAATAAAAAATGAAAGCAATACTTGTGAGTGTGGAAAGAAGTCAAAACTGTAAAGTATATTGATTTTCGTTAATGCATATAATTATAAACTGAATTCAGCACAATATTGTAGAGCAGCTGAATTACCTCGTGAATAATATTTTAGTTACTATGTTTTTATTTTTATGCTTTAATGTTGGAATTAGAGGAAGAAAAAGCATGATACCGATATCAGCAAAGAGAAAACAATGAAGAATATAAGTCAAAGTAGAGGTCATTTAGTATGTAACTAAACAATAACTAATTATATACTTGTGTCACCATCTAATTAATGCCTGTCAAACATACAATATAGAAACCAAGCAGTAAATTGAAACCATCGAAGAAAATTGAATGGCTTGGAGTGACTAATGCCGTTTTTTGTTGTTTTTAGGAAGCAGGTTTACTGTACCGAAACATTTGTATGACTGTTTTAAAGAAGATTAAAAATGGTTACAAAGTCTTTAGTAATCTAACTTATTGTAAATGTTAAAAATCAAACAAAACAACAAATATGACATACATTATTATAATTTAAAATTATATATCGAGTTAGGATAAAAATTACGTTGTCATAATTTAAAATTATTTATCAAGTTAGGATAAAAACTGAGAAAAATGCATATATCATTTTGTTTGGAAGAATTGTAAATGTCTTTGAGGCAAACACAACTAATGGTTTTACTATGATTTCTTTAAACGGATGAGTATTGTTGTGGTCGTTGAACAGGTGGGAAAATGGTTGAAGGTGACAACGAATGTAAAACTGTACTGAAAAGGAAACAACTAATTGTAAACTTTAAAGGCATATATGACTTGCAGAGATATGTTTTTTCTTATATTGGAATGTAAGCAAATTACTCATTCCAATTTACAGCGTCTTTAAAAATGTACGTTTAAGTATGGGTTGTACTATAATATGCTTAAAATTTAATAAGATAATTAAATGCAATATTTTATAGCAAATACGTATTCATGCAAAGAAGGATAATGTTTCCAATGGCATGATGAAAATAATAATAAGAGTATACCCATGAGATTTATAATATATTGTTATTGTTGTTAATCAGAAGAATAAAAAGTTATTAAAAATATATAAAATGAGCTGAAAGGTGCAAAACTGCCAGATTTTTTTGTGGCTTAGAAATAATGCAATATACTTTAAGAAACGACAAGGATTAAAAAGATATATATGTATCTAAAATATCTGTAGCTCAAAGAACATAAAGCTATAAATGTGCAATAAAATGCCTATTTAGCCAAAATGCCTATTTAGCCAAATTGAAAATCACCACGAGATGACATCAATACTAAGGTTATACTTAGTTTCTATGACGATAAGGTATATTTAGTGGTTACCTTAAATACACTTCTATGTAGCTATGTTTCATTTATGAATCAAACTGAAATCTCATCCTCGTTAAATGTTGATTTATTTTACTTTAGTTTACTTTCAAGTCATTTCACCTCTGAAGACCGCAGATACTAAATTATTTATCTGAAACACATTTTCAACAACTTTATGTGTTTGGAGTTAGTAACCGCTATAAATCTAACATTTTCACAAAGATCCTTATTGACAGAATTTTACTTTTGCACTATCACGCCCAGTTAAAAGCAAATTATTAGTTCGCTGGTATTATTGATAAGTAATAATGGTCAAAACCAATAAGACAACAGCCTTTATGACAATTATATTATTGTCCTTAGCAAGTCATTCCCAGTTGTGAGTCTTCTTGTACATAAATGCTGGATATATAATACAAATAAACTTAATGAAATTCTTTTATTTCGTTTCAATCGAATCAAGTGCAAACGTTTACTTTCCACAGTTTGTAACAACACATGTGATCATAATCGAAGGTTGTTGTTTTGTTAAATAAATATATTAATTTTAATCTAACAACTGAATTATTGGATATTCTGAGATAAATAGCATTGATATTTCACTGGAGTGAAAAAATATCATAATTTTCCTCTGGACTTCAATAGCTGTTACTAATAAAATCATAACATTCGAACTTATTCTTAGAAGTTTTTTTCGAGTATTTAATATGGTCGTCTCACACTAACGACGACTCGAACTCTAGCAGGCCACGAATTATTGTATTTTCTTAATTTTCTGTTTACTTTGAATTGGGAAGGAGAATCATTTTACTGTTTATTTTTTTCTGTGACAATAATGATCAATCTGGACAATCAAACTGCTGAAGTTGCTAGGAATCAAATAAGAAATCTGCCTCTTCAGTCGGCTAAAGTCCATATTGCATGCAAATACGTTTGCGCATGAATAAAAGCAAATTTGCTTGCAACGGGTTAATAATAAATATATTTCATCAACACCACTGGTGAAAATAGCTTTCACAAACTGGATAAAATATATCCGTTATTCACTCTTTTGAAGCAAATGACCTCTGTTTATTTGGGTGAGACAATATTTACGTTATCATCAACACACAAGTATGATTTTGTAAAACCTACATTAGCTGCTACATCAATATATCTATCTCCTCTGATCTAATCATGAGATAATTAAATTCAATATAAGTTCTTTACGGTAACAAAATTAACGTTTGGAAGAGAATTAATTGAATTATAATGTGAGTCAGACATAATGTTTTATTCTTCCAGATTAAGCATTATTTTTTCCATTACGGAATTGACTGATTGTCGGGAGCAGTTTCTCTGTCATTTTGCATGTATAAAGACCACTGTTAGAACCATTCTTGTTTAAATCTTATTAGTCGCTGCATCAATATTCTCACTTTTGTTACATGATTATAAAATAAAGTAATTTCATTGACATACTTTTCATTGACATAACTAGGAATGGTATCGGAAGGAATTGAGCTGCATGAAAATATTCTCCAGTGATATAAGACTGGTTTCCCCTTGTTTCCCTTTTACAAAATGAAAGTATACAATCGGCAATGACCTGTCTCTATCGGGTAATCAAAGTGTATTCCAAATCTCTTCTTGCAGGCCGGAACGTACTATCACTGCATTAATTCTTATAAAACATACCCCAAAATATTAATTTTTATCCTACTGAATCAGTAATCAGCGTGCTAGGCACTGAGGACGTTGATCGAATTTCATTTCCGATCAAAAAATCATCCAAAATGACAGTCGTTATCTCACAGAGGCATTCTAAAGAGTGATTATTACCGCAGCAGTAAACGAATGAAGTATGGCATCAAATTTAAAAAACAAACAAATTCACTGGAAATGTTTTATGAAGACAACACATTTTAAAAGTTCTAATTTATATTAATTAGATATAATGATAATTATAACATAATTATAATATAATTAGATTGTATATTAGTTAGATTAATTGCAATTAATATAATTAGATTATATATTGATAAATTTAATTAAGGTATTTGAACGTTGTTGTGTATCTGTAAAATATGATTAATGATATTCTTATGACATGTTATAGGGCATAATTCTTATAATATATTAGAGGGCATATATCTTATGTTATAGGGCAGATTCGTATTTAATCACAATCCATCTGTCTATTATTGTATGCCCCATGTCTAGAAAGCATTTTTTATAAATCTAAAGTTCATTACATTACCTTTTGTACTACATATCTAAGAATTTACAATGAATAGAAAAGACGATACCAATCTTTTATCGAAGAACTAAAGCCGTGTGATCAATTATGCATATATTGCTTAGAAGTGAAGCTCACGCTTTATTGTCAATCTACCAATAAGAAATACATAAAATGGCAATAGACCTAGGTATGGTGATCACTTACATGCGTAGTTGTATCAGAAATCTGAGATTCCTTTTTTGAATAGAGAGTTCCATCCAACTTGTATATTTGACGCCTGTGAGAACTTAATGATTATATGTTATATACGAATAACTTAGATCACAATCAATGTGACAGCGGTTCTCCAAAATGCCAAAATAAAGAGGTAATAGTTATATTTATTCAGTGTATATAACAAAAACTGAACATCTCTGTACCGGTCAATTTTGCATTAGCCCCTCCTGAACATAATTGTATTAACTTTCTATTAGTTAACACTTGCTTTATTTCGTTGTTCTCACAAAGGCTGGTAATCACAAATGTCTGAACTACATAAAGATTTTGTAGTCATTCTATTTAAAAATATGGAACGAAATTGTTAATTCTATATTATACATTATTTCCACATTATTTTAATCTCTAAGCATATAATGAACTTTTGCTTCAAACTGTATAAAACAAATACAATCTACCAGGTACAAGCATGATATTGATTCACAAGCCTAGATATTTCTAACTGAAGAATTTTCTCTGGCTTCATGCTGTTTGCAGTGTGAAAAATATGATACGAGATACCGTCTTATTCCTGGCTTTTTGTCGCCACCTGGTCGTCAACTTGATCATCGACTAGGCCATGGTCTGGTCCACTGAGTTATCTACAGGCCAATAGACTGAGTCGTCAACTAGATCGTCTACTGGGCAGCTAATTCAGTCGTCGAACGATTCGACTGTGTCGTAGTGGGGGTCGTCACAGCCGTGAGTGGGGGTACCCTAGTACAAATGATAACATATAAGGAAAACAAGGGGGTTGTACCCTGGGGTAGTATATGGGAATTTAACATGTAGGACTGTCTAGGGACAAGGAGAATTTAATATAGGGAATGTATAGCGACAATGGATTGATTGGAACTGTCTAGGGAGAAGGGGAATTGAACATGATGTGACGTATCACGATGTTGGACACTGGCAAAAATGTTGCAAGAGGTCGATCTTAATGAGGCGGAATAGTGTGACAAGGAGCTGACATGAATACACGTTACTCTAGTGCAAATATAAACATAGACTTTGAGACGTGGTTAGAGACATGGTTAGAGATATAGAGACATAGAGATATCACACTTAGATTCATTGACATAAATATATCACACACAAATCGACTAAAGTATTTTAGGCATGAGAGAACAAGCATCTTTTCGAGGCAATGGAATGAAAGCCTTTGGGTTTCTATTGTTAACACAATTCAGATAACCTAGCATCACGCGGATCTTCTTATATTCCTCAAACTGTCTGACCTATGAACAGCAGATAAAAGCAGAACAACCATTTTCCATTCAACAGCAACCGCAAGAAGAAGAAGAGATAAGAAAGAAAATGACATGAAGAAGTAGCAGAGAAGAAACAAAGTCAAGGAAAAAAGAACACAGTGAAAGTCAAACGATGACGGTACTCTTGGATATTTTGGCAGGGGTAAGAAGTATGAAACTAATATTTCAGACTTCTTTAATACTACACAAGAGAAAAAAGACCTTCCCGGCCAAACAATCCGATCCTCTCTACAATTCCACTACGCCTGATATACAAACAAAAGTGATTTCTACCAAATCATCGACAGAAGGATGTCCAGAATTACTCCTCGACCTGACCAAAGGGATATGACAGTTAAAGCTTATTATTATTTCCCGTTCTTGAGTTTGTTTTTTAGAACACAAAAGCATACACCCAACGGTCCTTTTCAAAAACACCCACCTTTCTCAAGAAGAAACTACTTATTATTTGATAAAATCAAGTACAGTTCAAATCCCTTTTTTCCCACGATGACTGTGAGTGACAGCGTAAATGTAGGTCATTATCATAATTTTAAAAATCAAAACCAATAGACCCTTTTTTCTTTCTGGCTTATAATTTGTAAAAAGTTACAATTCAATTACACAACACATTACTTTAGACAGTTAATGTGCTTCTGCTTTGTCTTTTCACTCTCTCCTTTTGAAATTCTTCACTCTCACAGGTTTTTCCTCTTCTTCCTCACTTTCTTCTTGCCTTCTTTTCTTATATTTCTGGACGTGTTTAGGTTCTTCCATTTCGAAGGGTACGTCTTCTTCCTGTTCGGAACCTTTTGCTTCCTCCTGCTCCTGTTGTTTGTTAGGGCAGTCTGAAGCCAATGTCCTTTCTCTTGACAAGAAGAACAGGCATCTTGACCTTGTCTCCTTTGACACTTGTCTTGCTTTGAAGTTGTGGATATTCTAAAGTAAATGCCCTATCATGTGCCAGAAATATCAAATATCTTGACATTTATTGAGTTTCTTCTCAAATACTAGAAAGCACGGAACGTCCTAAGGTGACTTGTAACGCAACAAAACTGATATCCATACAAGTGGGGCAAGTGCAGTTTACAGATTCGACGAATTACTTGTCCATCCCTTTGAGCGCCTTGTCAGTGGCACTTAAAGTTAGTTTTAAAACCGATCTCGAGTTTAAACGCATCGTGTAAAGTAACAGGTTGGTAGACCTTCTGAACCCGCAGGACAGTTTGTATGTTTGCTGTGCCGCGCTGATGCGGAGGAAAGGAGAAAAAAATCAAATACTTGAGTGTGTGTTCACTGTATCTTTACTTGTACAAATAATGCCATTTTTCCGCAGGGCACACACAATTGTTGACCGAACACATCGACGATGACAACAGTTTACAATACAAAGGATTAATTAAATGTAATATCAAGCCTCCCACGGACCTGTACCATCCCATTTTACCTCACCATTACCAAGGAAAGCTGATGTTTTCTTTGTGCCGTACTTGTGTGGACACATGCGACCAAGACTAAATTTGTCAAGTCACATAGGAAGAACAGGCCTTGACAGGAATGTGGGTCATCGTAGAATTGTATAAAGCTCTGGACCTTGTATACTAACTGTTGAAAGTGTACAAAATTTAACAGTTTCCCAAAACAGAACAGTACCACAAGGGTGAAGTGACTCAAAAAGTTATTTTGGCAGACTACGTGGATGCCTGTTTGAAACTGAAACAAAACGTTAGTGGCTATCCTTCCTGATGCCACACTTCCGAAGAACAAAAGAAATTCAAACAGAAATACTTGCGGCAGGAAGGCATCACTTCAGGTCACATCAAGAACAAAAAACGAAGGTCGACGATCGTTCAATTGCTTGTGTGGCACAATAGCACAACGACTGTCTTTACCCATGGACAGAGTATTTGTCTGAATATTCTCCTACTTCCAGATGATTCACGACAAAATCAAATATATGAAACCCGTAGTCGTCCTTCGTGAGGACCTGGTCCTGGTCAATTAGGAAGAAGATCTTTGGGCACTCTGACAAACTTGGAAATGTCGTCATTGTGACTTACGTGACAATCCTTGTTCGCCTAAAATTGTACAAAACTTTTGATTTGTTAGGAGATCGTGTGCTATATTTTGACACGGACATTTGCATCTATATCAATCGCCTGGGTCACCGACACCTTTACATCAAGAGAGACCATTTAGGAACCAGGACGGACGAGCATCCCGAAGACAAAATTGTAGATTTTGCTAATGGTGGTCCCACACATTGCAACGAATACCGTAACCCACAAGTAGAAATGCAAACGGAGTGGAAATTGAAAGGACTGACTATCAATTATCGCGTTAGTCATGCGGTAAACTCTGGGGTATTCAAAATCAGCCTTGCAGTCTGGAGAGGATCGAAAGTTTAAAAAGACCACGTACGAACCTCACACGATTGTACATTTAGTCACACATCAAATCATCAGTCGACGTTTGGAAAAACGGTATCAAATCGTGTACCAAAAGCGAGTGAGTCTTCCCAATCGCTTAATTTTACCTTACGGACATGTCGATATCCGTTAGTATATAAAAGTTGAAAACGTCTAAGGTTGATAGTTGATTGTGAATACAATTACCAAGCAAAATAGATTAATCCTAACAAATAGACACAATCCAAGTTTGGTGATTCTCAAGTGAAGTTGGAAGCTGTGACTTGCGATTGCATGGATATTGAACGCTATGATATCAATGATTCAGTACAACATCATGAGAATTCTCTACTACTACATTTACAACTACTACTACACCTGCCATGGAAAGTGATGATATGCGTTGTCAAGTCTGACGTATGCGAAAGTAATGCCGCTCTTTATCATAGACTCTTTACTGGTTTTCATTGTAAATGTCATCCTCCACGTTAAACCATTCGACTACCACCCTTCGGATGTCATCCATGCCTGAGCCAATCACTTCGGGTTTCTAATACCTTAAAAAGTTATTCTGTGCTGGAAAGAGTTGTTCATTCTTACGTATGAGGAACAACATGTGTTTTGTTAATGATGGTAGCTGTACTTCATCTACTTTCTAAATAATAATTAATTTCCCAGGAGAACTATACAACTAGCTTTTGACAGAGACATTTGCTGAAATTATTTCTAAAGTATAACAGAACAATACAAATTGTGATTCACAGTCAAAATTCTGGACATTTTGTGTTACCCTTTGTCTGGCGTCATCATCCGCCATCTTGGAGCGTCACAGAGATTCAGACTATGTCAACTTAGATCTGCTTATTCTCAGAACCTGTGTGTCTTCAGAACTTTAGAACAAATTTTTGGTTCTTCGTAAATCGTAAGTCTTGTTTCATATATTTCCCTTTTCAACGTGTTTTCTAGGGAAATAAATTAGTTTTGCTAAAATATACAAAGCTTATTGTGGTCACTTTTTTCTTTGTGTCACATTAAACGAGCCGATAGGTAACACTACCCACAAAGAATTAGCCAGAGCCGGATTTCTCTACTTGGGCGTGGGTGACAAAGTCAAGTACTTCAGTTACTGTATCACTTCACGAGTGGGGGTAGAATAGACTTATCTTACCTAGAACATATTCGATGGTCTCCGCACTATCACTACATACCTTACGTGGGACGATCTCTTTCTGTAGAGGAAACTTATGTGCGGTGTGATCTGTGCGAGCTAGTGTCTCAACTTTTTGAATACGCCGACAGAGTATAATCAGTTCTGTGCAAATTCTACACTTATTACCTCCAAAATAAGAAAGACATTGCTGTTAAAGCCTAGTTTAGAAGAGTGCATTCAGAACCTACCTTAGGAGCTGAGAGAACGCATTTACTGAGAGCTTGTCAAAATACAAGTCAAACGAAAAGAACAATTGCATCCTTTACGTCTCTAATGTTGGAACCACTGCTACCTGAATGGTATAAGAGTACTGAGTCGATTCAAAGTATTCCATTGGTCAGACATTGATGAATCACGTGGGATTATAAAGTTTTGAATGTTACTCATTCTACTTACAAGGTGACTATAGTACACCGAATTCCGACGGGAGAGTTAGAGGATTACCAAATTCTGTACACGATCAAAATTTGGTTCAATAGGATATTTATGGGCTGCGAGTGGTCTATGAATTAGTGACTAAATCATTTTGGTACGGTACTGAAATAAAACCGCTTTGTTCGAAAGGTACATTTATTTCCTTCAACAAAAGTGGTTTTAAAAACTTTCTACTATGACACGGCCTTTATCATTAGCGATACAACAATTGCAGCGGAAGGAAATCAGTGACACTATTCAGACTGTGGTGTATTACCAATTCTTTTTATGAGAACTGTATCCAATGAATTTGGACCATCGTGTGGCACGTGTCATAGTGGCTTCTTTTCTGTAATTTTGTTTATCAGCCGATCCAAAAATATTAGGGTGGTGCCTCTAAATGCACACGAAAGACTCATTCTATTAAAGGCCTTGCGCTTTCATCACGATACTTTTCTACCGCTTTGCGAAAAAGATTCGCCAATTTTAGTCACTGTAGATGCTCACGAATATGTGTGAGTAGTTTATGACGTACAACCTTACTGACAAGATGTACGTGATTGGAAAAGTTTTGGTTTCGAGGCTTGGACAAAAGAAGCGGAAAACTATGCCAAATATTTGTGATAAAAAATTCAGACGTTCAGTGAAGAAAGCAACTTTTAAACCTTCATTCAGGAAAGGACATTCATTGATATGGAAACCCGCGAAAGGCCATTCTGGGAGGACCTCTTTGCGACTCCCAAGTGTAAAGACTCTAAGAACATTACCCAGTGATCCTTGCACACCAAAGCTTCGTCATAAGAAATGTTTAACAGTCACTTGCTTATATTCCACTATGATCGTTTTGATGTGTATTTTATTGATGTACTTAACCATTTGTCTTTTATCTATTTTTGTCTTACGTGTTCAATTTTAATCGTTTTTAAATAAACGTGTCCTGGAAAAGTATAAAAATTCTTTTCTTATTTTTGTTTATTTTAAAAGTTAAATCCCTTCTCTATAGATACCTTTGCTATTTCTGATCCCTTTTCCTCCACTTGAAAGTCATTGACGCAAACTTAGATCGTGCCCTTTGGGTGGCCTTGTACCCTCGTCGTCCCTTTAACATGTTAATTGCTGGACCGAGCGGTCCAGGCAAAACAGAATTTGTAAAAATTTTGATCGAACAGAAAAATCAATTGATCGATCTTCCACCTCAACGTATCTTGTGGTGTTACAAAGATTGATAATCGGTGTACAGCCTCCTGCAATAACGTCAAGCCGATTCCATTGTGTTTGTCAAAGGCATTGCTCGCGAAGACAACGTGACCAAAGTCAAACACATGTGGTTATCTTCACGACATGTTAGGAGAAGACGAAGAAGAAATTAAACTGTAGTTTACACGCAAAGGGTATCATTGTATTATTAGTGTCATTTACATCAGCCAAAATTTGTTTCAACAAAGTAAATCTCATCGCACCATCAGTATCAAAGCCCATTATGTGGTCTTGTTTGAAAGTCCTGGCAAAACAATTGCAAGTACAAGTGTTAACCATAGAGTTGAGAACTCCTAGGTTGACTCATGCGCAAGACGTTGCCACTCAAACCCATCACGCCTATTTACTTGTGGATTCAAAAACCCCGACTATGTGCGATTTCGTACCCATTTGTTTCACCACTGGTGCCAAGAGGGAGGGCCTGTCCTGTACACATCCCATAGTCTTAAACAATCTATAATAACTACGGACACTTTTGATCTGTCCCATGCATCGTCAACATGACGTCAGTTCAGTCTCACCTTCCCGTCAAATTGATTTAAGCCTTGTATGACATCAGTCGCGAAAAAATCCACAAATACATGCTCGTGTCTTAGAAGCTAGTCTCATATAAGTCTTGCGATGGTTTATGGTCACAGCACGTCATTTACTTGAAGGCATCATTCACATCAAACATCATGCAAAACGCATTAGTTTAGAAAAGCGAAGCAGCTTTAACACAACTGGAAGATCCTCGCATTACCACCCAAACCAAAACGCAAATCATTTTGAAACTTGGAGGTAGCAGTTTTCAAGGAGGTGTCATAATTCGCTTCCTCTTAAAATGACTCCCAATGTCCCAAAAGTCATCCCCAAGAAGAAAGTTGCTACAGACCCAAACGTACCCATAAAAAAGAGCAGTGGTGTCAAGACCCGGTCACATCCCCAGAAAAAGAAAAGTCCTCAGTAAAAAGAAAAACTCCAAGAAAAGACTCTAGAAAGCAGCGTCCACCCGCAATAGAGGCACTGTGGCCAGTATGCCACCTTAAATCCCCTAGACAACGACCTGCAGCGATGGTGATCGCGTCTTCATGAACCTCTGGTTCCTACACTTCACTGTTGCTTATGATGCCAGCCAAACGCAATTTTGCACGAGTCTTTAATAATTTGATAGAAAATTGAAACATTGCCTCTTTAGAAACTTTCGTACAAAGGTGACATACACCTCCTTCTTGTTTGCTTTGGCAGCTGCTAACAAGTACCTGCCCCCAGAATCAAAGTCCAAAAGACATTGTTTATGTTACAGAGTTATTCGATTGTCAAAGCAAGAACTGTCCCGATTTATTCCGTTACGAACCCGTTAACGTCGAGTGATGCCTGCCATGAAAATTGTATGATGGACCGACAGTTAGTAGCGCTACGTTCCACTATAAAAAAGACCTGGAGTGCACGATGGGTATCATATTTTGTGCTTCGAGACAAAAAAACCCCATGTCATCCCCAAGAAGTGCATCTAACCATCAACGCCGTTCTCCTGTGGAGAAAAGAAAAGGCAAAAAAAAAATGGACAGTCACGTCGTGTGACTCCGTATCCGAAAAATTGCTTAGTCAAGCATCAACATTTACCCAAAGAAAACAACCCCATCGTCCAAAGACAAAGTGGAGCAACCACAGGGGAGGATTTTATCTTAATAGCGAAGATGCGATAGTCAAAAATGGTTGTCAAGCAGACGGGATACATACCCTACCAACTCCTCCAGAAATACTTCAAAAATCAAATAAGATAAAAGGACGTATGCCAGGAGATCAACGTCAATATTTGTTTTGATTGTGCTACGAAACAACGATGTAACCACCAAAAGCCATCCCTCGTCAATCCTCAAAGGAAAAGAACGGAAAAGATTGCCTTCTCCTTTAGCCAAACATTGGGATGTGTTGTCTGTTCTGTCAAAAGCTCCTCCACCCATGCTAAAACAACTCATTCGAGTCGCCCAAAAGACGTCCTCGATACCGTGTGCGAATGTTACCTGAATATCTTGAAAGTAACAATGGCTTTGTCTCAAGATCAAAAAGAACGCTTAGCCAAAAAACAACACGTTCTTCCCCAAATAGTCCAAAAGAAAATACCAATCCGTAAAATGAAAAAGTTGTTACAACGCGGAGAATTTGTACACTTGTTCATATGCCGCAATGTCAACGAAGTATTGGGACTGCTGATTACAAGACTCATTGAGCTGCTGCTTCACAAGGGATAGGTCAAAGATAAAAAAGAATCAAGAAGGTAAAATCAGCCTCTGGGGTCAAAAGATCTCGGACGTGTTCAGTAGAATCTAATGGAAGGCCGAAAACTGACATTAGTGCCTTACAAACGACGTATGGAATTCCATTGTTGGCAAGAACACTGAACATCGCTTTAATATCCCAATTTTCATTTGACCTAGATGTCCCAGTTACAATATGAACTGCAATCGTTGATTGATCTCAGCAATTTGTCAAAAACGGAAGATCGCAACGTTAAGGTGAAGTGTTTCAGCGGCTTCAAATCTTTCACCAGAAAGCTTTAGACGAAACACCTGAACACCCAGCGACCAAGACAGCCGTAACCCCATGGATGCCTGAGGAGAAAGAGGCACGATACGTCCTTCAAACACCATAAGCGGCTCACATCCCTGGTAAAATTACAGTGTCCCTGTTGACCCCTTCCCCCTAACCCCAACGAAGAACTCAAAACTTGTGTTAAATAGATGATGTCCGTTCGTCCCTCTACAGACGTCAGAAAAAAGGGAAACCAGACGTGAATAAAGAAAGCAAGACAAAAGCCATCCCCTTACCACCACCACAACCACCACTACCCTTGATTTCTTCTTCCATGGCACGTCGGACACTTAAAGCTGTTTTCATACCTCCGCGCCGTTGCACCCAGAGTAGGATCTGTGAAGCGTGCGTGACCTATTTAAAAATAATTTGTGATGGAGAAGGTGTTAGCCATCATTTATTGCCATCCAACCTGTCTTGCGTGATACAGAAGATTTCAGATATTGAATCGTGCTGCTAAAACCGGACTAAAAAGTGTCCTTTTATCTCAAGTGCAACGATGCACGTATACCTTACACAAAACCATTCGACGAAAGTTTCTCAGAAGTCGCACCCGAGTGGAGGACATCGATCATCAATGGCATGCCGATTTAGCCGATGTCTCTCATTTAGCCACCTAAAATAGTGGCTACCAATATTTGTTTTGTGTCATCGACGTCTTTTCCAAATTTCCTTGGGTCATGCCATTAACTTACAAATTGAGCACTGAGTTATTGCAAGTCCTTCAACTAGTGTTGAAACAAAGCGGTCTTCAACCTCTTCGAAGGCAAACCCATAAAGGCAATGAATTTCTGAATCAAAACTTCCCAAACGAATTAAAGGAATGAGGCATTTATTTTTTCACCACCAAGAATCCCCAAACCAAAGCCAGCATCGTGCAGCGTTTTCAACACACCTTGAAAGAACGCGTGTGGAAATATTTTACCCAACAACACATTCTCAAGTACATCGACTTCTTACCACACCTTGTCCAAGCGTACAACCAATCTTACCATCAGAACATCGGACGTGTCCCCCAAGAAGTGACTCCCATCAACGAAGTGACCGATTTTAAGCGCCTGTTTGGTGTGTCCCCGACTTTGGCCGTCCTCAAGAAAGGTTGAGTGTTGACTAACGGATCATAGGTATGCATTGGCAAAACCAAACGCACTTTCAACAAAAGTTACTTATCCAAATGGATCTCCAAATCATTTCATTTCACTGGACATGTGCGTAGCCGTCATTCTGCCATTTATAAAGTGGAAATCACGAAGAGGGCAGTGGCAAAAGGAACTTGTCGGAGTTACAACGAGTGACTATAAACGAAGACGACGTGTACGACATCGAAAGAATTGTCGATCGAAGAACCCGTAAAATGGGAAAACAACGCATGAATTTAGCAAAATTACGTAGGAAAGGATATCTTCACAGTTTTTATTCTTGGATCAACGAATTGCAAGTCGTCGACAATGAACAGAAGTGACCATCATGTCCTTCAACAGATCCTCAACCACGACAGTGATCAATCCTTCTCCGAGTTCCTCTCTTCATGATATACAAAAGCAACCCATGTGGCTGTGGTGTGAAGAACGTGTGCCTAAAACTCAAATCGTATTTTCCTGCCAAATCTTGTGGTGTACTGTGTCATCGGTGCTGAAATTGCCTATTTGAATTTGCAACAAGGAGACAAACAATTGTAAACCATTTTACTGAAAAGTTGTATCGGTTTTCTTCTCAATCCTTCACTGAAATATTCTAACGGTAACAACGGAAGTCTTGCGTCCAAAGTCAGTCACCCTCCCAACAGTCACAATAACAGCAATCCTCTTTTAAACACTCCTCTGACCTCGAGTGACCCCTCGAAAAACATAACTATGTAAGTATTAATAACCAATTTTACTTAACTGTACATAGTGATAGATACAAGGATTTGTTTCCCTACAATATTTTGTGCTGTTTCACGGCCAAATTACCTTCGGCCATCCAATTGGAGGTTTGTGATCATTTAAGAAGTAACTTTTGTCGAAAAGATTCACCCAACACAAATCACACACATCACTGAAAAAAATCAAAATCCTTTAGAGGTCGAAATTCTGAACGACCAAGTGCGACAATATTTGAATGAAAACGGAATTGTAGATGCCTCTATGAAACGATCAGTGTCTTCCAATACTCCAAGCTACATCTATATGTTGAAACATTTCTGCAAGCTATTATTTTAGCGGTAAATATCTGGTGGACACGATAGCTTCCAAATTTAGTGCTATGCTTGGAAAAGCCTTGGACAAAACAAAACGAAGTATTATGATCGGGTACCTAGAAGTAACCGCTTGCATGCTCATGAAATTTTCAGATGAGAAAACTGTTTAAATTTTGTCCTGAATTGTTTGGCATTTTGGATGGGGACTTCTAAATGATCAAGGCTCCACTCATGACACTGATAGGCGACAAGTTGAATTTTGCGAAGATTTTTCTTCTCGTGTAGAAATAAACCAAGTATTAGTTTGATATTTGTGTGCTCATATGTGGTTGAGTACAACTTGGTGGGACACATCTTCACCGTTACGGCGAGGCGTTCCTTTCAAAGTGGATTCTTACAATGACGAGGAAGGTGGAAACACCTATGACGTTCACCACAAATTTGTACATCATTATTTATCCGTCAGCACGTCGTATTTTGACACTGTCATCTTAGCTATAATAGGAGATCTGGGACAAGATATTTTATCCAATATGGGGAAAGTTAGAGTGAAACAACTTGTAAGGTATCCAGCGCGATTATGGTTTAGGAGATATGCTGAAATCGGAGTTTCGTTTCGGTGAAACCAGTTTTGAAACAGATGGTGACATGAGGATTGCACGTCTCGATCGATGTCGGTTTGATGCAAGGCAAATAATTTCTCCTAAATGTCATCATTGACTAACCAAATCCCAAAGAATCCTTCTTGAGAGCAGGAAAACTTTCTTGCCTCAAACTGGAAAATACATTTTTAGTCGACGAGAAACTCATATAAATGTCCTGGCCTCTGCCGCAGGCATACCCGCTTTCCTGACCCGACAGCAAGGACAAGATAGAAAGAGAAGACGAAGACACCCCTCCAGAAGCCTTCACACACTGTGATAGAAAGACGAAAACAAGAATAACCGTTTGAGAAATGACGTATTGGATTATTAACCAGAAAAATGATGCACCGAGAGTCTTGCGAATGTTCCAAGACGGAACTAGATCTGTTTGTAATTCCACACACTACGAAGACGATTAAAGAATCATCTATGACAACCTCAGAGCCCAGTGAATTTGAAATCAATGGAAAGACCAAATATTACATCGATCTAAAGAGCAGTTACATGTACTTGAAAGACAAAGTCCTCGATCGAGACGGAATTTCTGTAGACGACAATAATAAATTAACTTCCGTCAAAAATGTAATGCATTCCTTGTTCAGTGAAGTAAATATTGGTACTTGAATAACAAAATGGTCAGTAGCAGCATGGATACTTACAGTTACATAGGATACCTAGAAAATTACTTGACGAACTGAAAAGAAGCCAAGAACACCTTTCCATTTTAAGCATTGCAACATCTCCAAGATTGACGTCAGTCGAAATGGCAAAACCTTGTGTACCAAGCCCTTCGGATCTGCCCTTGACAACAAGAATTACTTGAGGTCATACTTGTCCCTGTACAAAGTTACCTGACAGCTAGGGACCAATAGTCTTCACGGCACATCTTATCACTATTATGCAGAAGTGTATGATTTAACTCTAGACCTTGACAACGACATTAAATAATACAATATAAATCAACAGTTTGAGAGAAGTCATTCTAGGCTATTAGAAGCTATGGAAAACTCTTATTGCTCTCTGAATAGTGGAGCTTCTTTGGAAATATCATGGGAGGATATCGTGGAAGCAGAACTGAAAGACAGAGACGAGGAGGTGGTAATGATGTACAGATGGTCGAAACAAGAACAACGTTTAGCTTCCTGTTTGGCCAAACACCTGGCAGAAACAGTCACAGGGTTCACCAAAAAACGTTGTTATGGATGTCAAAAGGATCATACTTGTCAAAGTCAACACTATAAATATCTGATGATGAGCCAAGGAGACACATTGGACTGGATAACGCTTTGGCTTTCATCTCTGAAGAAGCAGTGTTGCATCAGCGGTACAAAGACTTGCATGATCATTCCTCCGCTCCATTGACTGCTCTGGATATCCGTCGCATGGAAGCTCCCTTAGCACAGAATACGTAGACGAATCTAAGAGACATTTAATTCACAGAGATTTTCAAGCAAAAGGTCAGAATTGAATTAATGACTTATCATTACCTGTGAAACAAGGAAAAACAAAACAAAATGGATACGTCGGAACATTATTATCTTTCGAAAAACATTATTATTTTTTGGAAAACATTTTGTACACCGCTTCTTGGAATCTTGTCGTGTGCGCCAAAAATAAACTTCCTCATCGCAAATCTAAAGACTATCAAGCTTATGCCATCAACATGGACGGTAGTCATCTCCTAGTAACACTGATTCATAACTGCCTATTTAATTATATTTGTTCCCTCCATGCTCTGATAACCTGATAACCTTCAAATTATTATCATCCAAGGCCTTACATCGTTTGTGTAGATAAGAATTGATATCTGTATTATGTTTACGTAACTGTTTCTTAATTTACAACACTCGATCATATTTTCTCAAACAAATGCAGTAACCTATAAATATTCTTCTTGTTCAACGCCCTTCTCTCTGTTTAATGCAATCAAACTTTTGATTTTCCCTTTTGAGATGAAGAAGAATATGAGGAACAAGTTGTCAATGCAATAAATGATGAAGCTTTTAGTGATAAATTCTGTAATAATGTTTCTCAAACTACTCAATGTCAACAGTCGTCAGGCAAACTTTGTTAATACTTGCAGAAATGATGCCATACTCATATTAGAAATATGTGAAAACCAATATAGAATGGTTAAAAGTTAATTAAAGTCAAAGGAAAACACGTTACTTTACCAGAAGAACATGCACATTTTTTTGTAAGGGTAAACCAAATACTGTTAGTACCTAATATATAAGTCTTCAAATAAAGGTGGAAGTGACTTATCCAAATCTTTATATTGAACAAAAGAAGGAAGTAATTGCAAGTTATATAGTTGTGATAACCAATAATACAACATCAAAAGTGTCTGGTATTCTTGAATGTTAAATAAGCGGAATGGTTAAAGTAAGGTAAGGATAAAATATTTTTAGTTTTTATTTAAGAAGTAAATTAGTAAAATGGTCGAAAAAAAGTGCTGTTGTTAGTTTAAATGCATCATGTTATTCAGTATGTTATGAGGTTGCACTGTTTGCTAGAAGATGCCATTATAATGATACCTTTATAAGTCGAGTATGTACTTTAGCAAATGTAGATAGTCCAATCCTTTTCAAAAGAAATGGCTTTCAAAAACACAACATTTCTTTCTGTTTAGACAAAGAGAACTCCAAGCTGGAAGAATATTCAAGATGCGATACAATTGCTTGATCCATGGTCCGTTCCGAGAGTACACTGACTATCTGGCCCGCCTTAAGACCTGGTGTCTACTTTGGACGACCCTTGCCATTGTTCCACTTACCATTCTCTTCTTCGTTCTGAGGGTATCGGGGAAAAGATGGATCTATCAAATTTTGCTTTAAATAAAAACACCGTCAATTTGTATCTCCTTTTTGTTCCATTTTCAATGTTGTAACAGTATAATTATTGTGAAGATATAATCTTAAACTGTTTTAAGTAAAGTAACAAATGGCTCTGTGTAGTATCCCTATTGCCAAGTCTTATAATATAACGATCACGCAAATGTTAAAAGAACTCTGTGCACTGTAACCAAAATACTCATGTAGAATCACATCATCCCCATATTCTAAATGAGCAAACAGTTTTCTTTTTTAGTCCGTACTGAGAATGCCTAAATCTAAACCAACTACAATCACAGAAAGAAAAGAGAAAACAATTAAAGATAGTTATATATGTACTAACCCGGTATATAATATATGTAACCTTTGTCTACAAGGTCGAATCTCAAAGGACGTAATAAAGGTTTGATGTCAATAAAAAATTGAGTATCACGACATCACGAGTTTCACGTGAAGATGTCACATCCCTCAGAGCACACATGCTAGTGACCAGCATACCAAACTTCATGTGAGAATAGAAGTACGTCTGCCAAATCTATCTTTAGCATCAACATCTGCCAGTCTTGACATCAGACAATTGCCATTTTATTGATCCTTACTTGTATTAGTTTACGTTTATTAATGTGTCTATTCATAACGTAATAAAACACCATGATGATAATTTTATTTCTTTGTAGCTGAACCTGAGTTTTATTCACCTGTTTATGGGCGTCGCCATCAATTCGGCCGTGTTGCCCATAACGCTGTGCATGTTCTGGGAAATGCTAACCGGGGTCGGAATGATTGCGGGAAGTGTAGGAGGTACTCTTATAGCCATTGTATCATGGCTGTCTACCTCATCCACCTACCCGGGGGGACTGTCCAACTTCCTCGTCAACACCAGTAAGTATTATAGAACGTTCAACTGTCTGACTGCCCATCATTCTTTTACCTTGACTAATCCATTTGTCTCTCCGTCTATTCACAAGAACTGTCCAATTTCAAATTCAGTAACTATGATTTTACTTACATGTCTATCATATTTTTCTTTTCTAACTTTGGGAACTAGCCAGCTTTCCCATGAATAGTCCATCTTTATTGAAAGAACTGCAAGAAGTTCAACTACATAGCTAATGCATTTTCTATCCTGATTTCAAATATTTTATTGGCAGAACTATGATGATAGTTTTTTGAAAAATTGTTTTGTATTTCAAAATACTGTTCCGCCAATCTTAAATTCTGCCATTCAAAATATATCAGGTGAGATAAAGCAGAATACATTGGTCTTCCCTTTAAAATTGTTTTCTACCTGGCTTGCCGCAACCGAAGTCGTTAATGTATTTGTAGCTCTTAATTAAGTTTGTTTACATGTCTGTTCTTTTCCTGATTTCATTTGAAGTGATACACGCTCTATGAAACTTTTCTGCTATAGGTGCCCTTTTGTTTGGGTAAGTTGAGTAGCAATTGATGTATTCCTACTCTATCAAGCTATTAACATTTCTTTTAGATTACAACTTTTCATCATCAATTTGTATATATATATATATATATATATATATATATATATATATATATATATATATATATATATATAATAATAAACTGACGACGAACAGTTTAAAACTAGTAACTGATTAGCCTGAGCGCTTTCGTCTCTTAATGAGTCTTTTTTCAAAGGCATATACAAAACATAGACGAAACAAACAAACATAAAAAAGTTGTGCTTGTAAAACCATACACGGTTGTCTCTACATGAATTAAACCTATAGATCAATTGTGTCCCAACTATCCTGTATAGAATTGTTTCGATATATATATATATATATATATATATATATATATATATATATATATATATATATATATATATATCGAAACAACTCTATATCGAAACAACTCTTTTCGCGGACCTGGGCTCGAAACTCGGTAGGGTACGAATTTAATTTCTCTAACCTGTATGATATTTTTGCTTGGATTAAACAATATATATATATATATATATATATATATATATATATATATATATATATATATATATATATATATATATTCATTTCTTTTCTTCGGTTTACTCTATTTAATTTGTTTATTTGTACTTATACAAAAGTATTGGTTTCTATTATTGTAATAAGGATATATTAAGCACTGTTCTTTACCTTGCTATGCAAAGTCCACATTTGGTGATGTCTTCACACCATGTTTACCGCACAGCTATGCCGATATTAGTTTAAACGGCATTCAAAGACCCACATAACTCTTTATTTTTAACGAATTGCCACAATATGTTATCAATATTTGAACAATGAGGCCCGTCTAAAATATGAACTAATATGTTTTTAGCAATTTGTAGCGTTTCTTCAATCCTTTGGAATGTCAGAATGGTGTCAGGCATGAGTTGTTTTGCCATTCCAATCGTGGATTCTAAGAACTTCTTTACATACTGAATCAACGTATTTTTTATAGCCAACCCTGTTCTCTGTAAAACTATTCCCTTTTATTATTAAGCTAGATTGATCAAGTAAAGCTTGCGAGATCTTTAGTCGAATACAGCTTCGTACTGTATACCTTCCTCAGACTGTAGATTTATCCATCTTGCTGGCAGTGCTTCTGGTACTTATTCCAGTAAATCTGTATCTTTGGAATATATACTTTTACTGCATAAAATGATCCAATTAGGACATAAACTCTTTTTAATGTTACTCTTTAAATAAAATAGTTTTGAAAACACTTTTATCTCGTCCAAACTTGTAAAAAAGCATACATTTTCTCTTGATTATGTTATCGTTATTTCATATTCATAATGAAAATAGCATGAAATTCGTTTTGTTTTAATTCACCATTTAGATGTGCCATTATGCATATTTTATTGTGCAATTTAGTCATAATTTTTCAATATACAGTTTTAAAACCGAATGGGTGCATACCGTTCTCCTTTTCCCTATATTGATTTTCCGAATACGAAATTGATTGATTTTTCAACTCGTCTGTACCATCCCGATCTTTATCGTCTTTATTCTGAACACAATCACCTACCAAAATATGATATTGTATTGTTGTTGTTGTTGTTGTTGTTGTTGTTGGGCTTCACGCCATTTTTCAGCACACGATAGGCTATTCATTCGGCCAGTATTAATGGTGGAGGAAGAAACCGGGAAATCACCGGAAAGAACCACCGACCCACGAGAAGCTACTGGCAAGCTTTCTCACATATCCACATTCGCCAAATTCTAGACTCGAACCCACGCAGACAGAGGTGAGATGGCAGTGATCCGTAACGGACAGCGCTTTAGACCACTCGGCCACTCGGGGCCCCTGATATTGTATTACACGAGTAAAACCTTTCAGAAATATCAATATCAGTATAAGGATTTATGAAATAAGGCGATATATATATATATATATATATATATATATATATATATATATATATATATATATATATATATATATATATATATATATATATATATATATATATATATATATATATATATATTTGTTTTTCAAATATACCGCTGCCTTAACAGAAAAGCCATCGGTTTCCACCGCATCGTAATTAACACTTTCATGTAATGGAAATGCTATTCAAGAACATGTTGCATTACTGCCAATTACCAAACACTGTGTATTAATAGATACTGACTCACTAAAAACTTATTATGTGAATCGATAATGACTCACTAAACGATGTGAGTGTATGAATCAATAATGAATCACCAAAGACTGATTATGTGAAAAGACAACGACTCACCAAATGTTGTGATTCTATAAATAGATAATGATTCACTAAATATTGTTATTCTGATTAGATAATAATAACTCAGTGAACACATTGATTTTCATCCTGATCAAAATCAGATCTTTAGTGTTCTGCGGGAAGATCAGACAGCGACCTCTGGCGACCAATGTTATTACCAAAATTGGGAATTTCATCATCCAATCCGATAAAGTTTTTATATTTTGATATTTGAGAGACTGAGCAGTATGACGGAAGAGCATCAACGTGTACTGAAAAATTTGAGACTATCAAATTTATAAAAGCTGCATTTCCATTGTCTAATTTAAAGGTCACCCGATGATGAACCCAAAGCGGTCGATGTAATATCTTTACGTAGGACAGCAGAGATCTGATTTTAATCAGACTGCTGTAATTGTATGAATAGATAAAGATTTAAAAATCAACATTCCGTCTTCTTCAGCTCGTGAAGTGCCAAGCTTAGTGGGTAACATAGTGTCGCTTTTTTCTGGAGGCCTAATTG
Source organism: Potamilus streckersoni (assembly GCA_016746295.1). Classification (NCBI taxonomy): domain Eukaryota; kingdom Metazoa; phylum Mollusca; class Bivalvia; order Unionida; family Unionidae; genus Potamilus; species Potamilus streckersoni. The sequence continues at coordinate 445,405 of JAEAOA010001660.1, read as the reverse complement.
CAGTAATGATCAGTCTGCTGACCAGTCCCAAGTTGACCCAGGAGACCAGAACCGAGATTTGGGAGTCTACGAGGGACATCGACAACCCCCTAAGTCCCTGGACCGAACTCTATGCCAAGTAGAAATTTCTCAAAAAAAAATCATAATACTCTAATAACGTCGTCACTGGCAATGAAACACTCAGAGATAATTGTTCTGATTAACTTCAACCGCTACATTTACCAAAACGAATTGTCATGTCTCATGTTTTTGTGGAGAAATGATACACGAGATAAACTTCTCATTTTGTTTGCTAGTACACGGCTACCCAAACCAAAAATTGGTATTAAGATTCAATCAATTGTGTTGAGTTATCTTTGGTAAATCAAATTAGTTAAGAATTAAATTCCACTATTTCTGACGAGGCTTGATACCGAAATTTGTTAGGTTATTCGGAATGTCACGACTGTATTTGTAGTCATAATGTGATTTACTGGTTCTTTGTCAATGAACCTTTTAACTTTTGATAAAGATATACTTTTCCAGTAAAACCTGTGGTGGTGGACACTTGATTTAGAAACAAAAAACTGACTATACTATATTTTATTATCATTAAATTAGAGGACACACTTTAATAAAGGATAGTGGAAATATCAAACAAAATGGATTTCTTCGATGATTTTTAAAATAGCCTAGACAGTTTCATCATTAATCAGAATTCAACCACATTATGGACTTGACGAATACTTATTAACAATAAATTTGTCCACCTTCGATAAAAAATGTCAAGTGTATTCCATAAAGATCGCTGGAGAAGATATTTCATCCTTTCTTTTTATTTATCATTCTTATCTTCTTCTGTCTCTTCATCAGCATTGCCATCATTATCATCATCATCATCATCATCATCATCATCATCATCATCATCATCATCATCATCATCATCATCATCATCATCGTCATTATCATCAACATCATCATCATCATTTTTTCCGTATCTCCGTCATTATTTATTTAACTCGTTATCCCAACAAGACAGTATTCACGTGGGAATGTTACATAAGTAATGTGGGAATGTTACATAAGTAATGTCAGTATTATCAAGATATTTCACTATTGATACCACCTTTTCCATGCGACTTGTGTGTTAAAATTGCATTTTTTTTAATGCGGGATTATTTTGGGGCGTTTTTTCTTTTTGGTAAATTTTCTCTATCTGTAACGGACTCAAGCTTAATGCTATAGTTGATAAAACTCATGAAAATTGTATGATCTCCGTGAAGACATAGGTTTAAAGCCATTTAAATACAAGACCCCTTATATATATATATATATATATATATATATATATATATATATATATATATATATATATATATATATATATATATATATATATATATATATATATGTATATATGTGTGTATATATATATATATATATATATATATATATATATATATATATATATATATATATATATATATATATATATATATATATATATATATATATATATATGATGCCTCACTCAGTCACATTATCATGTCAACAAGTCAACCAGTCTTAACACAAGCCTGTTAATGCTGTGCGACAAAAGATACAGGTGAGAGTACCATTTTTAAAAATGTTTGGTGTGACCCGGTCGGGGATCGAACAAACGACCTCTTGCATCAGAGGGTTATGCTCTAACCAGTAGGCTACTGGGAACGCCATTTTAATCCATTTATAAAGCACATAATTCCGGACAGCAAATTATTCAAAATTTAATACTAGGAGACGTGATGCAATAATCTTTTAGCTGCTTTGGCACACTAGAAATGGAGGATTGACTAAATTAGATTCATTGATGTGAAACTTAGAGGAAACATGCGAAGTCACTTGGAACTGTGCTTTCTAATGCAAGTTAGAGATAGTATTTCTTGTGAAAAGTATTTAAATACATATATAGATATCTGCTGGCATCTTCACTTTGATGTGACAATTTATCCATAAAATGAGGAAAAGCCTAACTCTATCTGACCAAACGAAAAGTCAGAATTTTGACTTTCTATGGCTCATAACTTCAAGCATGTCTGATGTAAAATTGTGCCTGACAGATCGTTCATAAGGAAAAATCTCCACAGTGAAACGATGCTTATACGACCGAAAATATAATTGTAAATGAAAATACCCTTAATAAATCGATGGCAAGCTGTAAAACAGCAATTCTCGAGTTAAAGACCATGCCTTTCTTTATATATTTTATAAAAGGCATAATGTTTGCAAGATTTTTTCTTTTTATAAAACGGATCCATTTAAATATCAAGATTAAGTCTGTTATTCGTAAGCTAGCCGTGAAATCTTGTCTTTGTTCTATGGTTGGTACATCTAATGGAGAAGCGTTATAGTTTATGAAAATTGAGCTCATAGAGGGAGGTAACTCTTTGTGGAAATTTTCTGCTAGTGGGAGGTAACTATAATCAATTTACTAGACTCCTCTCCAATTATATTTATCTAAAAACACACATACGCAAACACCAACACACCAATACACACACAACAAACAAGTACTTATTCTTCACTACAGAAAGTGTATTTACGAGCGAAAATATACAGTCCTATAAAAAATGTACTGTACAAATTGAATATAGGCATTTTTAATACGCAGGGTGTTGCAAAAACGTTTGATACATATGCGATTGTGAATAAAATCATATATTTGTATATGAAAAAAAAAGAAAATATACCTTTAATCGCTTGGATAGAATAATGCACTTATATATTTTTCCTATAGGGATTTAAATCTTAGCGGAGCACATCGTTTGGACAACAGGCCCACCCTAATGGACGTACAGCGAGCCTTTAGGGGAGCTAAATACCTGGCCAGTATTGGATCTATCTCGGTCAGCATCATTCTGGTGATCGTCTGGCCCAGCTTCATGGTGTTAGCGGACGTCATGTCCTTCAACGCCTTCAGTCAGTGGGTGTGTGACCTTAGTAAATGAAAGTGTATTTGCCGTCCTCAAATTCCTCAGTATATCTTTCAGTTCCTCGTCCCAATCCGAAATTTTTGTATTGAGAGTTTGCCAAACCAAGTTAGGACACGAAAATAATACTGACTGGTTGTATAAGTATACACCTTTTTGCAAAGCTAACTGACAATTTCGAGCTTACTTGTACCTGTTCGGCTCTTTTATATCTGCATTCAATTTGTTGTCATCCACTATCATTGTAAAGCTGACAGCAAACATGTATTAACGCGTTTACAAACGCTCCCATAAATCATAAGCTCAATATTAGATTAACCCAATCCCTGCATTTCTGTTGTAAGTGTTTACAACACGTCAAGTATGTTTTTCGACTCATTGGACTTTTACTTTCATAGGTATTATGGCAATGGTGTTAGTATATTTGGAGAGAGAGAGAGAGAGAGAGAGAGAGAGAGAGAGAGAGAGAGAGAGAGAGAGAGAGAGAGAGAGAGAGAGAGAGAGGGGCAGGCTGGAGACTTATATTTGCACATATTTTCCTTTTATACTTCATTTAGGTGCAGGTTTCCAAGGTGTGGGCATTCCTGGCAACCATATTCATTATAGCAACCCCGCTGGTCAGCGAGGTGTATAACATTTATAAAATCATTGTCACCAGAAGGCAGGTCGGAAACGCATCAATAGAGGTCGATATTCAGGACAACAGTTCTTCCTCAAAATCCCCCTACCACAGGAGCTCCTTAGAGGAATCATACGGATATCAAGATAACAACTTGTTATACATTAACGAGATGAGATCACCTGTGACGCATATCACGGTGAAGACTACAAGCACAGAATTTAATAATTCTTCTGCTGTCAATGAAAGTGTCCACATTCAGTCTCCTAAATCATGCGCATCGAGCAGTTTTGAATCTCAGAGTGTGTTTCCATGACAACTTGTAACAGAGTTTTTAATTATTACTGGATGCCTCATATAACTGACATAGTACATATAGGATTAGTAAAATTCGGATCAAATATGCTGAAGTCATGTAATACAGTTTGGCATCTTTCTCAAAATGTTTTCATTACTAAAATTAATTTTCGTTTCTTGCTAGATTTCATTTGTGTAACATATCATGCTGCTTATACCTTTCTGTCTCATACATTGCTATTTTAAGTCAAAATTCAAATCTCATTCTTAGAATGTGTTGAATTGAAATGTCTATAACTATTAGTGTCATGTAAAATGTAATATCATGCGCATGTTACAGCACTGAAATCTTCCATGTGAAAATCATTGTAGACTTAACTGAACTCTACAATTTTGACGAATTAAAAATCGGATAGTAAATCTGGCAGAATTAAAAAAGAATCAGTCGTTGTTCGTCCTTTCTTATTTTCTTCATTACTGGTATACGTTTAATTATGGTGACAGCAATACACATGCCGGTTGACATTCGTGTTTTATCAAACCTTATATCATTCAGATGTATACAGTCAAGAATAATCAGAATATTATCCGTGGATTCCAGATGAAATCTGTTTCCTAAGACAAAATAGTTTTCAGTAGTTCTATCAATGAAATGTTTATAAACCTTTACAACGACAAAACGAAATAATAACGTTGTTGCCGTCCAAAAAAAATATTCTTTGGAAAGACTTCAAAACTTTCTCTGTGGAAAATTTAATGAGTCCTTTATAAAGCTGTTCATTTTAGCTGTACCGAAAACAAGGATAGAAAGAGTTACGAATCATTCCGAATAAGTCGTCCCTTTGTTGTAATTTTATACCTAAACTATAACCCATTTATGTTATTAAAGTCATTGTAATTGGCCGTAGTTTTGTGGTGGGCATATTGAACGATTTTAATAACACAACAAGCATATTATATCAAGGATGAGTTATTGGTCTAGTAGGAATTAATCTTATAGATATGTTCAGCCACTTAAACAATAACAACTGTGGCAAATACTATCATTTGTCTCCTGTGCGAAAGAGAAATCCTGCTCTTTTGCTAACATTACTTTTCGTATCTCAGTCGGAAATGTACCAAAGTAGTTTTTGGAGAAGAAGAAAAAACTTAGAAAAGAAGATTTTAAAAGATAAAGATAATACAAAAGAATATGGAATACAAGCTGTGGAACATCTTGACTCTTAATGGTAGGAGAGCAAATATCATAAGTATTTTTTCCACCCACTGGGTATCTATTTCATGTATTTAGTACATGTTTTTGGATAAAGAAACTTTCCAAACTTTGTCTGAATATGAATTAGTGATTTGCAAAATTAACAAAAGCATGAGAGAGAAAGATTTTTCATTTGATCTCGATGACTGGAAAAGAAACGAAATGCATGTGTCTCTGAAACCCAGTCAACTTTAGTCTGAGACAATAACAAGATCAGGAGACAAAATAAAAAGAAAATGTGAATTGGTCATAGAGATTAGATTTGCAGAAGTGGACGAACAATTTGGTACAAATTTTGTTTTAAAGCTATAAACTGTGAATACGAAACGTTACACTTTGGGACAGATAAAGCTTCTAGAAGAATATCTGGCGGAAAACATCAGAGAGACAAACACTAAGTGCCAGGACCTAACCTAAACAACATTTTCTCAAGATGCTTCCTTTAAATTCGTCAAAATGATGGAAGTGAATACGAGACATCAACAATCAAGCTGCCAAAAGGCCAATATTCTGACTAACATTACAAAATCAGAATTTAAAGAATTTAAATTTAAAACATTACAAAATCAGAATTTAAAGAATTTAAATTTAAAACATTACAAAATCAGAATTTAAAGAATTTAAATTTAAAACATTACAAAATCAGAATTTAAAGAATTTAAATTTAAAACATTACAAAATCAGAATTTAAAGAATTTAAATTTAAAACATTACAAAATCAGAATTTAAAGAATTTAAATTTAAAACATTACAAAATCAGAATTTAAAGAATTTAAATTTAAAACATTACAAAATCAGAATTTAAAGAATAATGTATAAGCAAAATAAAGTGACGAATATCATGCTTTAGATAATTCCAGTTTGTTAAAAGAGAAATAAATTTATGAATGAGTAAACGATTTAACAACATAACTGAATAACTACAAATCATTATGTAATAAACAAAAATGTTATTCGCAGATATTTAAAATTTAAATTACGTTATAAAATAAAGAACTTCACTCCTAAAGCAATGTAAGATCTCTCCAACACATCATACAAAACAGAGATAGATAGATGGTGTTAGCTATTTAATACTCTTAGCTAAATGGATTTTTATAGTTATTATCTGCTATGATTATGATTGAAAGATTTGAATAGTATATGAGACGACACAGTTACATTTGCTTCTATTTTTGGACCTGAATTTTAACAAGCAAGAGAAGTAAAAATAGTAAGCAAAACTATCCGAAAGAGATAGGGAGAGAAAACAAAATCAAATGCGCTGAATTGATGACATAAATAAACAAATTGGACTTTGGCTTCTGAGCCCATTCACACCGTCAAGTTTATTACACACGCTATGATTTGACAGTACGCCAATTAGGAATACCGGAAAGTGATGAAGAAGTACGCAGAAACATGAAGTTAAAGCGTGATTCAGATCTTAAACTAGAACATTTAGAGTTTAACGAGAGACAAACGAAGAAGAGGACAGGGAGGGACTTAAACGCCCAAGATAGAAACTAACACCCTCTTTCCAGGTATATGTACTGCAACTATTTACACATGTTATATGAGCAAACGTTAAAGTGACTTTGTGACCAAGACCATCCATTTTACCTTGCCACTGTAACTCATGTGGATGCAACTGGGCTATCTGAGTTATGAACTTTACGGTCACCAGTTTGGACAGAAAAATTTATCACTTTAATGAAAACTGGATACTACAGCAGACTTGCCAGATTTGGCTTCTAAACAAATTACAAATTAACATGTAAGAAAATATCTGAAACTAATACAATAAAAAAATGTTCCAGACATAGGTTATTCATATATCACTGGCCACACACATCCTAACTCTCTGAAGAACTACCAAAAGCTTAGTATCATGTCAAACCGGCTTTCTTATAGCTTTATATATATCCCCCTTGTGCCCCCAGATGAATCAAAGATCGTATGTGCAATCCGGATTGACAAAACTTGCACTTAAGAATCAGGGAATCATATGTCTGACAATACTTTATTCCACAAGCATATTTTACTGCAGCATATAATTGAACTACATGTCATATATATTTTCCAAGAAATCTTAAATGTTCTAAACAAGGTTATTAGCTAATGTTACAATCATTATCAATTACAACATCAGTATGCCACAGTTTAACTTCCTTCAAAGAAAAGGAGTCATATACGATGCGATACAATTTCTAATTATCCATAAATATTCTACAGCATTGTCACTAATGCTACATTTTACACTTCGTTACAGTAGAAGTGCGCATTACAGTATCATTATTTATCAAAGAACTTTTTAATTGTAACAGATGAAAATAAAAAAAAAAAAAATTAAGCAATTTAAAAATTTATATTTGATTTCATATAACATCTATCTATTAAATGTGATAATACCTCAACACAATCAAACGTTTTAATGTTGTCATTTTCTCACGAGTAACAACTTCGGATGGACAGGTCACGCCACAACCACCATTAACATTTTCGTATTAATGCGCCTTATTTGCACAGCATGTGCAGTTTCTTTTTGGACGTCTTAGAGCAATACTTAAAATAAATGACAATTATAAAGCTGTTGTTGGTTGTGAGTGAGGGTGTATAAGTGGTGACTTCACTTGATTGTACTGAGATTATATCCTGATTTTCATCAAACCTTAGAAGACCGAATGACCTACAGAAACATGAAGAATAAATACTGACTGATGAATACTGTATACTTCTCTATACTCCTCCCCCTCGACATCTCTATACTCCTTCTCCTCATCCTCGACTTCCCTATACTCCTCTTCCTCGACTTCTCTATACTCCTCTTCCTCGACTTCTCTATACTCCTTCTCGACTCCTCTATATTTCTCTCCTTCTCGACTTCTCTATACTCCTTCTCCTCATCCTCGACTTCTCATTACTCCTCCACTCGACTTCTATATACTACTCCTCCTCCTCAACTTCTCTATACTCCTTCTTCTCAGCCGCGACTTCACATTACTCCCCCACTCGACTTCTATATACTACTCCTCCTCCTCGACTTCTCTATACTCCTTCTCCTCATCCTCGACTTCTCATTACTCCCCCACTCGACTTCTATATACTACTCTTCCTCCTCGACTTCTCTATACTCCTTCTCCTCATCCTCGACTTCTCATTACTCCCCCACTCGACTTTCTATACTCCTCCTCCTTATCCTCGACTTCTCTATACTCCTACTTCTCCTCCTCGACTTCTCTATTCTCTTTCTCCCCCTTGTCGACTTTATACTCCTCCTCTTCGAATTCTTTATAGTCTTTTTCCTCCTCGACTTTTCTATATTCCTCCTAATTCTCAACTTCTCTTTACTCCTCCTCTTCCTCGACTTCTCAATGCTCCTTCTCGAATTCTCTATACTTTCTCCTCATCCTCGACTTCTCTATACTCCTCCTCATCCTCGACTTCTTTATACTCCTCCTTCTAGAATTTTCTATATTCCTTCTCTTCCTCCTCGACTTCTCAATACTCTTTCTCCTCATCGACTTCTCTATACTCATTCACCTCATCCTCGACTTTTCGATACTCCTTCTCATCATCACCGACTTCTCTATAATCTATCTCCTTATCCTCGACTTCTCTATACTCAGACTTTGTCATAGGTGTTAAAACATTTATACAACTTCCAGAATATCGAATAAGTAATATTTATCCATGGCAACAACGTTCTGAAGAGGTGAACTGCGTTTTATATATATATATATATATATATATATATATATATATATATATATATATATATATATATATATATATATATTAATTTCAGAAAAAATTGGGTTCTGATAGTACTATTGCGGTTTATGCTTGATGCTGGATTGTTAATATTGTTGAGGGTAACTGAAGCAATTATATCGTATAGTTCACAAAAGCATGTTTGGTTACCAGAAGCAAATAGAGGTAATGTAAATGATACCAGGAAAGAATTCTCTGATCTTGATGAAGATCATGTCATTAAAATATGTAAATGCAGGAACGAGCAAGATGAAAAGCTTGTAAAAGATCTTGGTAGAAATATAATTGGTAAGTTCACTCATGGTGGTTCATACGATTATAAACGACTCTGTACAAGATTGATTATAAACGATGCTGAGCTAGATTTTGTAATAGCTGATATAACTGAGAAAAAACATAACATTTGTAAGTCGATGTAACGCTTATTTATCAGATGGAATAAAACTAGTTACCATTGTGTGCTACCTCGATGCCGACTCAACACAATTTACTCATTTAAGATTTTTCGATGTTAGCTTATGTTTCCAAAAATCTACTGTCGATGATAAATAGATTTCCTCGCTGAGGATTCATTTCATATACATAAAATTATAAAGATTTATTATAACCGCTACTTGCTAATTTTTAGAGGGGGACATGGAGGATAAAGCAAGAAAATGTACTCAGTTATTCTGAATCTGCCGATATTGAAATTATTTTCCATAGCGGATTTTATCAGAACACTAGCGAGTTTTTCTGAGAGATTTATTAGGTATAGAATTTAATGCATCCATTACTTTTACATCTGCAAGATGCCGCAGCTGCAAATCTTTACTTTTATAAGCAACGTCATGACTATGGCATGTTTGATCAATCTTATTTATTGGATGCTCTCCTGGTAATGGTTGGTCTCGATCATCAAGTCGGATATCAAGTCGAGTTCCAGAACTACAATAATTATATCCAGGAAAGTGTTTCTCACCGGCGTATTTAGCCCATGGTAAATCCAGGTAGTTTTCCTAAAGAAGCAGCAATATCTCCACCTGTCTTTGTCTCTGAAGCAGACATGGAGATAAATTTATATTTTTGCGTACGACATTTTACACATTTGTCTGTTAATGCACATCGTTTATTTTTGTTGTCATTGTATTTAATCCAGCAGTAAGTGTTGATAATTTACATCGTTCACAATATAGGCTCATATTATTAATAATATGGATACAATAATTGACTTTTCGGCGACACGAAAACAGGAACTAGTAAAACGCCATCTAGCAATACCAAATTCCATATGGATGATTATAATAAGTCCACCTGGATCAGGTAAAACACAATTATTATTAAAGTTAATAATGAGATGGTTGAGATGGAGTAAACTATATTTAATAGTACCATCTTCAGATGATCAGCATTGCTAAGAAGTACTTAGGGATTTTAATGACAAAGCAAAATCAGTTAATAAAGACGGTGACGATGTTATTGATTTTATCACATATATTGATGAAGCTCCGACTGTAGATGACTTAGATGGATTTATGAATAATCTCGTAGTATATGATTATGTGATGCTGGACAAACAATCTAATCCGGCTAGAACATTTTCTCGAGGTAGACATAAAAACACGGACGTGATTTATGTTACTCAGAGATAAACACATTTACCTAAAGTGATCAGACATAACTGTAATAATTTGGTTGTTTAATGAAGTAGATAATTATACTATAAATAATATTTATTATAGCTGGTGTTCAGGGGATATGGACATGATCAAGTTTAAACACTTTTTTTAAAACGCACAAGCTGTTCCATTCGTATTTATAACAATAAATCTACATGACCCAAGATCTAGATATTGTATAGGTCTGGATAAAATCTTTGGTTAATTCATAGCAGCAGGGAGGGTAAACGACACCAATTGAGTGCCGCTTCACAAGTAAACGAAATCGCATAAAAATCGTGAAAAAATACGTCAACAATTGGGTAATAAAACTGAGCTAACCTAAACGATTTATTTCCCGTTCTTAACCGTATAGAAATATAATAGAGACCTTGGTTTAGCGTTATTGACCTTTTTCAGCCAGTCGTAGGAACCTTTGTTTGGTAAAGGACTCGAATAAAAAATTGTAGGGTTCACCCTCACTGCTGCTGCTGAGAGAGAGAGAGAGAGAGAGAGAGAGAGAGAGAGAGAGAGAGAGAGAGAGAGAGAGAGAGAGAGAGAGAGAGAGAGAGAGAGAGAGAGATTGTGTGGGTTGAACTGTCGCTAAAGCAGAATAATAACTTAGATCAAGTGTAAATATATCAAAATACTTTAATTTCCTCTTGCTTGTTCGTCAGTTGGCTGAGCTTCTATTCCACATTAGTTTCCATAAAAGTGAATGACATTGTTTTCATTTGATTGGTGTAGATATCCAATTGTTGCTACTGCTCTACTTTTCTTATTAAAACCATATGTCATGTCTAAATCATAAGTGTGTAAAATATTGATTTAAACAAAGTGGAAAAAAAAGAAGCCAAGAAAAGAAAGCAATCAATTTATCAATTTAAAAAGGTGATTGTAAATTGCCACTACGGCAGAGAACTACATTTTGTAGCGGAAAAACTCGGCGATATGATGAGTTCATTCACTAGGTCAATACACTGCTGTCTGTAGTAAATCTTATCTGCGTTCAGAGGTGAAATATATGTATTTGTATGTGATATACATAAAATATATGTACAGCATGTACGCTGTATCAATGATATACCACTCGCTATATTAATCTTTCATTAAAAGGAAACTAAGCAAGCTTCCTTTCCTTGAAGGATTTTTTTTACATCTCGTGGTATATCATTGATACAGAACAAAACTTAAGATTATCACGTGCTATGACCCCACAATTATCGATAATTATATTTAGATAATCAAAAGATAACACTGCAGCTGAACTGCAGAAGGTCGTTGAGGCAAAATGCAAAACTAGGACAGAACAAACTCAGTATGGTACCATCCATCAAGCAGGTGAGGAATAACGAGGCAAGAAAATGGAACATTAATCGCAATGATTAAACTGTGCACGTAAACTAGACAACTGCAAAATAGTTTTAGGTAAATGCTCATGCCATTGTTCCGACGACAAAGACGAACGCGACATCATAAGTTCCACATGGATACTTAGGATAGGAATAGAAATATATTTATTTTAATTGCAAATAATAGTGATGACAAATTTTGTAACAATAATAGATTGATGGCTGATCTATTTAATATCAATTTTAGTATGAGCAGCTTTTGACTCTGCTAGTTTTTCGCTCTGCTGACTGCATGCTTTAATGGCACTACCCATACAAACAAATACAGCCAAAAACTAAACAAATACAGCCAAACAACTAAACAAATACAGCCAAACAACTAAACAAATACAGCCGAATGGTGATATATATGTAAACGTTAGAGCGACAGGCACCACTATTTTTGTAGTTGGATCTACTCTAATTTGCTTTTTCGTGAGTCTGCAGAAAAATGTCATTTTGGTTGCCTTCTTCTTCCAACAATTCAAAATTAATGTTCCAAGACATACTACGGGATTCCGTGTTATTGTTTTCTGGCTTCCTAGTTCGTTCAAGTTTGCTCTTCCCTGGCTTGCTATTGCTTGCTAAAGAATTCTAGTGGGGTTATCATATCATCTAGCACTTCTAGATTGGTTTATCAGACAATCAATCTTGAGTTTACATTTTTTATTTAGGAAGAGGTTTGGGGAGATTTTTCTAGGTCATCAAGCCTGCTGTAAAGTCTATTACTGTCTGAATAATGTGTGTACTTGATTATCATATCTTTAACATGATTTTGGCCCCGCGATAGCAGCTGAATATTTTATTAATCCCCATCCTCGAAAAAAAATATCTCCTTTGTCTGTCTTCAGCTGTTGTAGATGCAAAACTAATGGTTTACTAGGTTTAAAACGTTATGTAGTAATATCAATGTGCCTGTCGCTTTTCTGCATGTTTCAAAGAATATATCTTCTGAAAATTGCCTAGCATGAATTGAAAGCAAACTATCTGCATTAGACCCTTCTAGCTCCTTATACGTTTTTCGCTTCTCATCCAATGAACATTTAATTTTAAAAGACGGTGAATGTATTCTTACCCATTTGTATCATGTCTAACTCTATATATGGATACCTAGCAATCTTTCCTGTGATTGGCTTCTTCATTGACAGCTCCGGAAGCTATCTCGTCTACAACAAAGTAGTCGAAGGTTCTGAAGAAAATATAATTTTCATCTGCTTCATTATTTTCTTGTATACACTTTGTTGTCGTGGTGGAAAGTGAGAACAAAAAAGATTCAAATCAATCTACTTTCTTTTTGTTGTTATTTCCTTGCTGTTCTTTGAAATGAATCTTGCTCAAATTTTCAATTTGGCAAGATTCTTAACCTCTAATGCACTAACTTCCGTGGTCACAATCTGTGAAAGTAATTCGGCAGCATCCTCTCTTGCCGCTGTTGTATTAAGTTTAGTCAGTTTCCAGTTCAGACTTAAGAACTTTTCGATCGTCGTTTTGAAGGTGTCTAACCGGTGCTCTCAGATTTTCAATTTCCGTTTGTACTAGACATAAATCATCTTAGACCTTTCGTGCACTAAATTTATCCACCACCTTTTTGTGACATTTGTAACCTCCAGATAGATGTTCGTTTCCATATAAATTGTGCTTGAACATTTCTTATCATTTTCTGTCTTTCGCTGGCTCTTTATTTTTCCGTCGGCTATACGACTATGGTCTTTTCATGTTTTAGAAAGAATTAAATCTATCTTCAACGTGATTAAGTAGCAAATAATTACTTTCCATACCTTTCTACCTTGTAAGGATATTATTTCTCATAGTGGCAGTTGCCATCTCCAGCAATTGTTGATATCCGGAGCGGATCGACTTCTTTGCTATTGCTTTGATCTGACAGCAAACTTGTTTTTCATAGGACGCTACCAATTATTAAATTATTTATTTCTCAAAGTGTGAGAGTTCTGAAAGACATGATAAAAAATAAATGAACCAAAGAGATCAGCTATCCGGCTGTTGGTTCCAGATTATAGAAACAAATGTTTTTATTGCTGATGGAATCCTTATGGTGATACATTCAATAAAATTTAAGTCATACTATTCAATTACTGGTTTAGCTCGGCCAAGTTTTTCTTATGTTGTTTTGACTTACTGTATAGTATTCATCTATGTACATTTTAACCGCCATATCTTCTTTTGCTGTTGAGTTACCATGTCATTGTTTACAAATCTAAAAGGAAATTTATTTCAGTTCTTCATCCCTAATAAGGCGCTGCTTGTGGCAGGATCAAAAAGGAAAACTGCCGAATCTCAGTCGAAGAGTTTCATATCAGCGGAGGAAGACATCAATGAGGATGTCGTAACTTTCAGGAAAAAATTAAATTTGTGTCTTAACCTACTATGTTATTATTATTATTATTATTATTATTATTATTATTATTATTATTATTATTATTATTATTATTATTATTATTATTATTTCTTTTCTTAATGTTGTTATGTTGTTTAGAAAGAGAACTGGGGGCGTTGGTAAGGGGCTCGTATTTATCTTTTTACAATGATACACATTTTCTTCCTTTTTCCTTTGAGTGTTTTCGGAACATAAGTTTTGTTTCTTCACATTCAAAGATTAAGATAATTTCCACGTAGCATATCTTAACGAAATAATATATAAAGATGCAGATAGATAGATAGATAGATAGATAGATAGATAGATAGATAGATAGATAGATAGATAGATAGATAGATAGATAGATAGATAGATAGATAGATAGATAGATAGATAGATAGATAGATAGATAGATAGATAGATTGATTGATTGATTGATTGATAGATAGATAGATAGATAGATAGATAGATAGATAGATAGATAGATAGATAGATAGATAGATAGATAGATAGATAGATAGATAGATAGATAGATAGATAGATAGATAGATAGATAGATAGATAGATAGATAGATAGATAGATAGATTAGTTGGTTGGTTCGCTGGCTGGTTGCTTGAGCGAGTGAAAGATAATTCAATAGATTAGGAGACAGTTTTAGTGCTCATCACTTTTGCATAAAATAAACATCTGACAAATTTCATAAATACATTACCTTGTGCAAATAAATGATTGCTTTATGTAATAAACGAGCTTAGCAAAGACTGGTTTCTAAAAGATAATAAATTATTAAAAGACATTTTCACCATATAAATTCTGAAGGTTTTTAGATATTTCTTTGATTATGACAAGCTTTTCAGCTAACGTCACCACGAGTAAAACGTACTTCAATGATACTATATTTCTTCCATTGTGCATAATCTTTCATGAGTTTTATTATAATTCGGACTTGTCGGCTTAAATAATCGTTGAGAGGCTGGGAACCTTAAGGCCATAGTCCAGTAGGAGTTCGTAGACTGGAACAACTGCCTTCTCAAACAATGACATTATTGCAAATGAGATCATATCGAGAAATGGAGAGACATAAATAAACGTATTTTGATTATGACAGCAAAAGCGACCACGGCTATTTCTTTGGAGTTGACTTGGACTATGCAGACGAGATACACAACACCCATAATGATTATCCACTTTACCCAGAAGCTCTGTTTCTTGCCACGCCAGTGGATGTCAGCATCGTAGACAATTCCATACGCAAATTTGCAGCGTCAAGCTTGGACCGAAGTTGCTCAAAAGACATAAATATGTAGTCCTGGTGCGCAATTTACAGTTGTACCTGGGGTTGGAGATGTGTGTAAGTCCACTGGTTCTACAGTTTCGTCAGATTGTCTGGATGGCGCCCTATACACAAAATAACATCGATTTTAGAACGGTCCAAATTATTTTCGGAGCATCAATTGAGTTCTGCGTGAGCAAAACCGCGTTGACCTTGTTCTGAACAGCAATCATGACAAACTCAGCTGAAGATCCAAAAGTCGAATCTCAGCAAATATTTGACGATGGACTCATTGCTGCGCATAAACAAATCAAGCTGAACTTGTCAAACCCCATTTGTCTTAGAGTATCCATGCGGACTTATCAAACTTGTTAATGTACGAGTTCTACTAGGAAAAGATTAAGCTGCCTGTTGGATCGGCTAACAAGGGATAGCGATGTTGGTGGTGACTTTTTCCACTTGTCCGTGTGTATCTGCATAACTAAGGCAGTACCTGTTCCTCATTTACACTGACATATGATATTCGTGAGTTCCTGATAGAAACCGACAGTTTAGATCAAATTGGTATGCAGTTGAAATTATTTTATAAACACCTGAAATCGCAGAGACGCAGGCTATACCGCCAGGCGTGAAAAGTACCAGAAAGGGTTAAACTCACCTACAAATCCACAAGGATAAAACTCAATTGATAGTGTTAAAAAAATACTAATATAGTTACGAAAAAAAAGATTTCGACTGTTATTCAAGAAAGTCGGGTATTTCCATAATAGATCTTCGAAGAAAACGAAAATGATTGTTAAAGGCTTTAAAGACGAGCGTAGTCTGTGTTTCTAAATGAAAGTTGTCAGATACCAAGAACACACAATAACAGAACAAATAAATATTTCGTAGGATGTTATTTTTACTATCACTTGGCTGACCTAATAGTGAAGAAAGATAATTTGGTTAAAAGTGCATATACGTTTTGCTCTCTAACAAAACCATCCTGTCGAGAATTTGTACTTTAAGATGACAATGATAATAGGAGAACTGCGATAGACCCCACACAATTATCGACGTAAAATAAATTGAAGCGGATGCTTGAAATTGATAATAAAACGATTTTACTCGCAAAATACAAACACGGGTGTGTGTTCGCAGAAGCTATATGCGAATTCACAATCACGAGTTTATTTAGAAATTGTTCCGATGGTACAAAGTTAACTTATCATAGTTGCAAAGCTGTACGCAGTGGCTATGGATGATAAAACAATTATTGCTGGTTGAAATGGAAAACCATTAACGACTTCGTGCGCAGAATCAAAACCGGGGCGTTATCGACCTATATCATGTTGTTCGTTTACAGGCACTAAATATCAAGTAAGCACCTTGAACTATCTGCCCATCAATCTGTTATGTATACAGACTGACGGCGACTATTAATCTGCGGAAAATTAATAGTGTCACCTCGTACAAATACCGCTTGGGAACGCCTGTGCACAACTACTTAGTTGCGGTAAAAGTCGCGAATAATCTGGAACGCGTTTCGGGCCTGAGAACTGCGACCACACACTCAAATACGATTAGCCAAATGGATAAACTATTAAATTATCAATATCCAGTTGACAGGCTTTTAAGACAAAATTCCAAATGAGTGGAAACCAATAGTCTTTTCAATTAAAGAGACTTAAGGTATGCATAATTAGTTACACCTGTATGTTTCTGAATTTATAAATAAAGGATGTCAAAAAGCAGATAATGTAAGAAAAGTTTAATTTTATTCTTTTATATTCTTTTGAAAGTGTAGTCTTAATTACGGTGAGTAATTTTATATGGTGTGGAAGAAAATACTTGATTTCATTCAGAAAGCATAAATTTCGACGAGAAAAATATAATTGATTTTATAATTAATTTTTTTAGCCCTAACCTTTCGTGAAGGGATGACAACATATGATAACATAATTAGCCAATCATAAATTGATGGAGGAGGCAGGGAATAGAGTAGGAAACCACGATACATCTTCACAGCACATTAATTAAGAAAATACAAAATTTTAATGCGAATGATAAATATATTTTCAAAATAATGGAAAGGTAATAAATTCTCAATGAATTGAGGTATTATTTGCAGAATACACTGGACAAAACCAATGCCACGAAGAAGACAAAGATGGCGATGAACGAAGGAAATTAAATTAATGATGGCATAAATCACAAGTTATGTAAAATAATCCAGACATTTATAATTAATAATACACTCAGAAATCAAAATCCAGATGATTTATCGCTAACAACTACAATGCGCACCAAACAACAAAGAAAAGTTCTTTCCGATACACATGTAATTTAAGCAAGGTTGATATTTCCTTGCGTTACGAGAAGCTCGATAAATTAAAGATATATTTCTTTCACAATACGAATACGAAATATAAATTTCAATTCTTATAAATGCCTCCGACAGGCAATAGTGATCACAAAGTCATGAATCCGTGTGTTTACAACTTCACAATAATAATTTAAAAGGTTTTTCAGAACGATGCAATTCTAATCATGATCTCTCATTTTATACAAAAACAATCAAATATATCAAACACCATATATATATATATATATATATATATTTATATATATATATATATATATATATATATATATATATATATATATATATATATATATATATATATATATATATATATATATATATATATATATATATATATATATATATATATATATATATATATATATATATATATATATATATATATATATATATATATATATATGCGTGTGTTTGTGTATGCGTTCGTGTGGATGTGTGCCTGTTTGTCTGTTTTTGTGTTATCGACACTTTATACTGGGGCCATCGTTTCTCTAACTCATCACGGACATAGATTTCATCATATGCTATTAGAAGCCGCATTTTATCTAAATGTTTTTTTTTTAAAATCATTTTGATCTTAATACATCACTGTGCTTCATTATCTCTTTTTTTATCTCCATGCTATATTTTGCAAAAAATAATGTAGCTAAATAAATCAAGCCTATCCAATTAGTATTTTTCTCTCCAAACAATACAGATTTTATGTCCAACATCATTCTTGAATAATGTCTTGTCATTATTCTTAAACTTTATTCGACAATTAAATTAAGTTCTTTATGCTATGGTATTAAATAAAGTAGCTCCTTTAAGACAAATTGTACTGCAATATAGATAACTATGAATATTAATTAAGCACACCTTTCGGTATTATACTAATATATAGCAGCAGAGAAGGTGTACAGAGCACTTGCGTCAGTTATGTTTGGTTAAAAAGGGATGTTCAAAAGCCGAAAATATAAGGTCAAACGAAATCTCCAACCAATCAATTATCTTGGATCAATTTTTTTCTTTATTATTGTATGTGGGGTCTTTTTCACTTTTTTTCACTCCCATGTGCGTGATCCTTCTGCTACAGAGCCAACCAAGTATTGTATAATTGACTATACTATAATCGAACTACGATCATGTAAATGTGTCGTGATAAATCTGTGTGGGGTAGCTTGTGCTTTTGAAAGGAAGCTTTTAAACTTAATTATGTCCATATCTCTTGAACACCAAGTTTGATGTTTCGCAGAGTATGTGCATCGACTCCATTAAACACAATTAAAATTTTGCAGTTATCTCTGATCACGTTTGACATTTGTGTATATCGCTGAGTAACATAAAAATATCAGTATTTTTGTGGTTCTCCAGCATCAAATGATCGTATACTACGTGGTTATTAATAAATCCATCGATGTCATCTACGGATGGGGCTTCAGTGATATCGGTAATATAATAAATAATATCATTACCGTCCTCATCGAACAATTACGAGTTTTCATTAAAATCTTTAAGTACTTCATAACATCGTTGGTGATCTACAGATGATGCTACTAAATATAACTTGTTCTACTTGAGCCATTTCATATCAGACTAAGTAATAATCGTGTTTTACCAGACCCAGATTCACCTATGATAATTGCTCTGATAGAATTTGGTAGTGATGGATGATCCTTGATTGCCACTTGCCTCCGTGTCTTCTGAAAAGTTAATTATGTCCATGTGATACATAATAAGAGTTTATATTGCGTTCGATGAAATGCATCCATCCCCACCAGTGGATTTACAACAATAATAACAAAAATTAAAAGCGTGCACTTACAGGCAAGTGTATAAAATGTGGTACAAAAATATACATTTATCTCCGACAAGTCTATAAAGACAAGTGGTGATATTGCTACTTCGCTGAGAAAATAACCAGGAACTCCATGGGATAACCACCATAACCAGGAACTCCTTTGGATAAACACCATCGTGAGAACATCTACATCGCTATGATTATTGTTGTGCTGGAACTTGACTTGATATTCGACTTGAAGAACAAAATCAGCTAATACCTGGAGAGTATCCAATAAATGCGATGATCAAGCATGCCACGTTGATGATGTTGCGTATAAAAATTAGGATTTTCAACAGCGTCACATCTCTGACGTCAAGTTGAATCACTCGTCAAGTTCCACAAAAATATAAATCTCTCAGAGAAAAATGTGCTGGCTTCCTAGTAAAATCTGAAATGAATGGAAATTAGTTCTAGTGGTTGGTAATTAATCAACCGATTTTTATTTTCATGGAATCGGTTTAGTATAGTCCAAGGGGATGTTGGACAGGAAGAGCAGCGATTAGTAAACTTTCTGCTTCGGGAAATGTTTCACGCTAGTGTCTACAAATTGGTTAGTATGAACGGCAATATGGCAAATCTATATACGTCCACCTATAAAAATTCAGTACGCACTTTTAGATGTCAATAGTACCAATGAAGTTCATCAGACAGATATTTTTGTTTATCACATGATGCTATTACAGTTGTTAGACGTCGATTATGCATATACTAACACGCCCTAACTGTCGCTGATGTTGCAAAAATACGTAAAGAAGCTGAACCGACTGTCGCTGATGTTGCAAATAGATATAAAGAAACCGAACCGCTATCAGCGAATTTATCAACAGAACCCTTGCAATGACCACAACTATTACATGGTGATCATGGTAAAGAATTTCTTGGTGCATTATCGTCGTTGAGAAAAAAACATCACGTTAAAATCAGATGACATTCGCACAATGCAATTCATCACGATTAGGCAATCTTTCAAAGATTTAATCAAGCACTTGCTGAACGGTATTTTGGATGCTAGCATGTCAAGCAAATTGCTCAGAAAAACAGGAAAACTCTTGAATTACCAAGTGTGATAGCTGTGTTAAATAATGAAATTTCTCGTGCAACATATATGAAGCCTACCAATGCGATCGCAAAAAGCATTTATGTCAATACAACGACGGGAATCTTTCCATCAACCAGTACTAGGTAATGTGAGTGAGATATTTGTATAAACCCGGTTAACTTGAAGGGTGTAACTGATCCTATTTGGATTGTGACCACAAATAAAATCTCCAGGGTGGTAAGATCCACGAGTAGACGTGCAATCTACAGACAAGATTCAATTGCCCCTTAACGTGGATTTGAACGTGAATAATTACAAGTAATCCCTGAAGACATAGCTACCATCACCTTCACTTACGTCACAGTCACATCTACGTCGATTTCTTTTAAGACAGGTCAACATCACATTTTCCCATGACCAAGACTACTATAAATTGTAAAACGGTACACTGTCTCGGATTATTATTCAAATACTGCCACAACATTATTACTCGCACAATAATTATTCTGTTGTTGTTTCAGCGTCATGATGAATTCATCGTCAAGATCAAAATCTCGTCTATTTTATTGTTACGGTGATTTTGCTTATAACCAAATATTTTTTCTTGACAAAATCGTCTTTGACATCGTGAACGAATACATTACCATTATCTATGATAAACATCCACAAATGAGATAGTCTTTTAATTTAGAGACACTGCGAGAGAAACTAAATTGGACCAATCGATGCGATCATCAATAATCCAAATATTTGTATCCAAGATAGTTAATCCATGTGATGAGTGAATCGTTATAGTGTATCCGTCCGTCCAATGTGATGTTATTCTAACCCATCCGCGATGGAGGCCATGCGTAAAACGGACCATCTAAAGAAACTATGATATGTTTGTGATTTGACTTCATGTTCGGTCATTTCTCGTGCTAATCTATGTCTGGGTGTCAAAACAATCATATCAAAATTTCTAAGTAATTCAGTTTCACGCCTTGGTTTATGAGAAACACAACAATCATTAAGACAAACGGTTTTATATCTGGCAACATGATCATATACCGATGGTGCTAGAGATTTTAATATTTGATTCTTATTTTTGAAATATGTCTCTTAATTTCAACAAATTGCTGATTTAGAGTAATAAAGTTTATTATTTTGTTTTATTTTCTATGATCTCTATTCACCAGTACCGAGTAATTTATATAGTAAATACAATGTGTTTTACTTATATAAAAGTTTCTCGAAACGTTCGCGATCATTGAAGATATCAAATGAGTAAACTGCGGTGACTCCCCATTAATATAACACACTTGTCCCTGTTTAAGCTATGTCCGATAAATAAACATCATTTCGATTTGTAATGTACATCTCTCTGTTGAATCAATAATTATGAAATCGAGTTCTGTATTGATTATTCTTTAAAACGCTCGTTTATGATCACACCCTGAGTAAATTAACCTATTATTATTCTGTCTCGATTCTTTGCAAATTT
The DNA here is from genome assembly GCA_016746295.1 of Potamilus streckersoni. NCBI lineage: Eukaryota > Metazoa > Mollusca > Bivalvia > Unionida > Unionidae > Potamilus > Potamilus streckersoni. The sequence continues at coordinate 423,148 of JAEAOA010001660.1, read as the reverse complement.
TTCATGTGTTTCTTTTCTGTATTTATATACATTATTAAAATATTCAGCAATTTCATCCTCATGAAGATTATGAAATGGTTGCTTCATATCTATTCTGCATCAAACTTATCTGGTTTCTAAAAAACAAATTTGTTTCTGTGCATATGATATTACCGCTTGACTTACAACCAATGATATTACTATTTTTACATCAATCATATACCGTTATACTACTATTTGAGCCAAACATTTTTCTGAATAATATCTTCCAAACCAAGCATAACCAACTGGCCAGAGATCCTCGTAACACTAGAATGACTTTTTACAGGCGAATCCGGCTAAGTCAAAATCTGGTAAAGTATTTATCGCATATATGGTCATCCTGAGTGTTGGATGTCCAAATCTCTTAACGTATTCAGAACACTATCCGTATCCAAAGAAAACTTCCAGGAAACATGCTACTATATCAACTGAGATAACGTAGCTCTAATAGTATTACATATTCCATAAACCGCTGTGTCCGTAATCGATACAACTACCTTGGATAGCAACGAGACTTCCAATCTGGCAGGTTTCCATGAATTTTTCTCCTGAGCAAAGTGATCAGTAACCGTTGGAACGGTAAAGCAGTTTTTCAGTAATTGTTCGATAACATCATAGTTTGTGTATTGCAAACTTTTTCATTTCTTCGTGGAGTGATTCTGTACGGTAAATGTCATCAATAGGCAGTCGAAACCGATCATAATTTCCGTCATCAGAACTTTGAAAGAGCCAAACAGTCACAAGGTCACTCTTAATGATATCGTTAATAAACTAAAATATATAGTTGCTATTAAATTTAACTGGTTTGTTTCGTGGAAATATTATTACCGCGTACGCCTATGCATGTACGTTATGATCAATGGTCGTTATCGGGACTACAATTGATTCATATTTTGATTTGCATAAAATTTCTCCGGTTAGAGTTTTCACTTTTGTTGAAAATATTATTATATTTCAGCAACGTTACTCCGGTAACTTTAACTGTCTGCCTACACATTTATTTTTAACGTCGCAAATCGGTTAAACAGTTTCCACGTATCGCGTTTGTGAAGTGTTGTGTAACTCGCTCAGCATGATCATCAACGCTAGGTTTATCATTTAGAGGATGCAAAGCAAAACCAACCGCGGTTATAGGATACGAGCGTTCATAATATTGACTGTCAATACTAGTTAACTTATCTGGTTAGCAATTTTTACATTATTTTGACGATGCAACTTGCAACATTTACTCGGATAGGATTGCTTTTGTTCATGTTTAAGTTTCGGCAGTGTGTCAAGGTCAAATCTGGCTCTAGAAGGCTTAATTTCGGATAATTCCTCTCTCTCTCTCGCATATATATATATATATATATATATATATATATATATATATATATATATATATATATATATATATATATATATATATATATATATAACCGACGAAGGTGGCTAATGATCGTTTATTCAAGTCCTTGCATGAAAGCCTGCATACAAGATTTTTTACTTTGCAGAAGTAATTTGGGACCAAAACCCTGCTTGCGATGTGGCGTTAAAATTATGGGAAAAATTCTGTTGAGTGTGAGTTGTAGTGACATAAAATACAGAGAGCTGAAACGATATTATGATAAAACAAAATATCGCCGATAGAATCGAATCTCCAATAAAGACCACAGAAGATTATCTCGCCAGATTTTCAAAATAATGATTAAGACTAATATTACTGTACAAATGGAACAAAATTACTTTCAGAATCATACTGTCATTCAAAAGCACGGGGCATATTATGATGTTATCATCAGGAACTGCAAATTAAAGAAACACTCGGTGTTGCTGATAATACCCGTTATTTTAGACTTAATGCTAGAAATAATTGTTCATCACATATATTTTTGTACGATATTTTCATGGAGTCATCGAAGAATGACTTCTGATCATTATATCGATTCAAATCCAAAAAATAAATCCTTATGTAATTTGCGAGCTATTTCACAGTCGGAAGACTGCACGTGGGGTACTGGCAGCAATTGCAAGTCTTCTAAGTCAGCTAAATCTGTAAATATGAATACAGGCAAAGAAAAACTATTTCGATCAATAACTGTAAGTGCTAAATATTTTAACACTGTCCCACCTTCAGTAAAATATGTCGTTAATTTAAAACATAGAAGGATATTTAACACCTTTTCAATCTGATAAATTCAGATTTTTCATATGTTAATATATAAGTGCAATGCAGTTAGATCTTCAGTATTTTTTATGTGTTCAGTACGCCTATTAGGTCACGTAACATCTGATTACAGAACTCCCAACGACATCTTTTAGATTTAGCAGTATTAGGTAACTTCTGAAACGCGTGTGATATATTTAGGATAACTATATTTGTTTCAGTCTGTAACATTAAGTTCAAAGAAAACTAAAGGTTTCACTTGCCTGTTCGTTGTGCAAATATACTTGCAAAATGCGTACCACTGACCATAAATGATATCACATTTATAATTATTATTCTGAATTTTAAATTAACGATTAAATATTTTCTGCTGCGGCATCAACGACTTTCTTGCGGCCACCAGCATCATCAAATAGTATCGATTAATCACTAAGTATGACCGCGATTACTCTGTAACTGGAAATATATTTTCGGTTTAGGCAAGCTCGAAAGTGTATGTCAACGACAGATTGCTTAAATAAATCTAAATGTTCCAACGAAAAATAATTGATCGGATACAAACTTGTACAATCTCGTTGAGATATTCGCAAACAAGTATCAATATTTTGATCACGCTCCGTGCACTTCATCAAACAATGACATACGCACGTGCAACATAATTATGCTCTGAATTCAGTAATATGTTATCGCCTGGTTCTTGATGTCCATATAGCCTTAATGAAACTATTGTGATGCCAAGTTTGTTAAATATCATATTACTACGTGTTTGTAAGTTTACTTGTGCACCATCTCAGAACGCAACAAATATATGTTGCGGTACAGAGACATCTTGCACTGATGCTATCTGCCATGTAAATAACCCGTTAATGTTACACTGGATATAGTTTATGGTCATCATTTACCATGATAGCGTTGACTTTCCCTCTCTGTCCATGAAAGAAAGTAGCTGTTGCTCTTCAGAAAGTGATGGGGTCATTCTTAACATCCACAAGGAAAGTTTTGTAAGTGTTGCGTTTCCAAGAAGTCCTACGGTTGCGACTACTTTAACTCCTTCAGCGTGCCTTATTGCATTTATGTCGGCATTTTTTCATACTAGTACAATTCTTTGTTTTGCTTCGAAAATAATCTTTCTAACATTCTGCAGAATCCAACGATGTATGAGAGGAGAATCGCACATGAGAAACGTTCATTATTGCCCAGTATTTATCTACTTGATGCAAATCCTAATTTAAATTTTTGTTCATGGATTTAACTGTGTCTTCATCTGAATTTCGTGTTACATTTCTGTTTTCTAGATGATCAGTTGTGTCCTTTGCAAACATCGTTGATGGACCAGCTGATCTTGAGCAAACATCGCTGTATCTTGCAAGACCAAGCATTGTTGTAGCAACATCGATGCCGTTGACACAATCGTCAGTTTCTCGTCCATCAATGATGTATGCGGCTCATTTGAATAACGCTATGATCCCATTGTTGATAAAACCAACTCGGTCACTAGTTTCGTAATATGTATTATCTAATTTCAAAAGTCTACCTGCGATCTCAAGAAATGCCTCAGCGGGTAGGAAATATCTGCTTTTATCCTGAACTTCTAATTCGATTCTTCACGTTCATCAGTTACACGTGCGTCATAAGAATAATACTGATAATCACCCACAGACTCATCTGTATTGCACTATTCTTTAAAGTCTTTGGTATGATTAGGCCAGGGTTCGAACCCACTACTTGAAGCATCCCAGACGGATGCTCTAACCACTAGAAAATGAAAGTAACGGGGTGTAATTCCTGACGACAACAACTGGAGAAGTAACTGCACTACTTCTTCTCCATCGTAAAAACATGTATTTGAGCATGTACTTTGACTAAAAACATAAAACTTCTGACTTGTGTCTGACCAGTAAATCTTGTCTTCTTACTTAAGAAATTGGTCAGGCGCTCAGCAAGCAATGAAAAATTAGAACAATACTGCCGATAATAACAAGCCATATTCCAGTTCTTCTTACTGATAATCCTAACCTTATCGTTTGTATGTTTTGTTTGACCATGTCTTAAATTCTATTTTTGCTGCAGCTTACTCTCACTTCCTATCTGGGTAATAATTAAATTTGCCAGCTTTCCCAACATGAGCACGTTAAATTTGTCGCATTAAGAATTGCAAGTTTGTTTACGATAAAATTATTTTCCTTGGCCGTCATCTGATTGGGATCCACCTAGGGAGTCTCAGATAAACAAAGAACAATAATTGATTAAAAAGTGAGATAGTCAGGATCTTCTCATTTAAGTTTCCGAACTTCATAATCTGACCTCTTATGTTGACGATATATCTCTTTGCATTTAAGAAATGTTGCTCTAGGTAGCTTCTTCTTCTAGGAGATCAGACATTAGTCCCTTGTCCCTATCTTCGTCTTAACTTCTATCCCACTTGGCTGATTTTTACATTAAAATCAGTTTCTCGTGTAAGTAGTTAAACAACTTTTGTGTTTGGATGCCTACTGTTATGTGCAATATCCCTTCTACAAAAATAAGTCAACGTGACTTACATTTCACATTTCAATAATTTTGTTAAGTTTTCTCAGAAGTATTTTTTCTCGTGCATTGTTGACTTTAGGATGATGCAGCTTCATTTGAAATGTGTTTTAACTAGTACCGATATATTCTTTCTAAAATGGTCATTGAGGTCAATTTTTTATGCTCATTATTTTTTAAGTTTAACGTGACGTTTTTATTTAAGCTATTGCAACATGGAATACATCTACGTGTACACACAATAAAGGTGGTCAGGGGTCATGATAAATTTATAAGCTTTAATAAAGAGGATAGTTGTAACTATCTTGAACATGCGGACGTGTTTACTCAGTACGCATGGAGAAAACTAAAATGTCCGTGCATAAGGTTGGATTTGTTTATACCATCCTTTATATCATGAAAATCGACAGCAAAGAAAACAGCAATTGATGGCAAATAGAGGGTTACCATACAAGCCGTACGTGGTCCAATCAAAAGTCAGTACCCCTCAGCTATCGCGCTGATCTACTCTAAAATTGATCGAATAATCAATCATTGAATCAAACTGTCGTGCTGTTGAAACGGTGATTGTGGCGTGTATTGAAGCAAATATATTATATATGACTGTGTATGTAATATTTATAACTTTTGACTTTTTTAAGAATAAGTGCATGTGACAATTTACCTTGTCAGAATGGTGGGACCGTGGGACGTGCACTTCGTCTTCCTAGTATTACAACTTTAACAACACGTGCACCCCTTGGTATGCTGGCCAACTTTGTGAGAGAGGTAGGTTGTCTATTTATTAGAATTGTATTTTTTATTGTCATAAATGGCGATATAATGATTTAGTCACCATAAGAAGAGTCACTTTTCAATAAATCATAAGGTTATTCCTGTTGCAAAACATTTATTGTATTATGTGGTTAATTTAATAGAACTGAATCTTGATGCATTATGTTGCGTCATACTTGGTAAAAGAAATTAGTCATGTTGTATTAGTTTGTGTTTATTATTATCAACGTGCAATTAAAGCAATGTATGGGATACTTGGCTGTCAATTTATCGTCATAAATATGTGTAGGAAACCTCTAAGATATTTAAAAATTAAGTTCTAGTTATTTTTGATGGGAAATCGTAAGATGGTTATATTGCATTCTTGGGCCCAGAATTGTTTTCTCAATACAATAATCCAAAACTTAGCAGCATACGATTCTTATATTTACTCAAAATTATATACATAAATTCTTCGAAAATCGAAATACCAATTCAGTTAAAGGTAAATCGTTGACCTTTTCTCCAAGACTATGACTATTACCCCTTTAGAAGCAGTTTCTTGTCTTCGATATCCGAACACAGCATAATGTTGATATGCTCTACTTAATATTTGCTTCATTCGTTAGTCAGTAGAGTACAGTGCCCGATGACATTTACTTTACATTAGTCTACCAGCAAAATATCTTTTTACATCTGTATATTATATTTAAGATGGGAAGTTACACCTACAGATCACCTCTCTTTTCCAGTTAGGCCTCGTGTATCCAATAATTTATTTACTGTTTCAAGTTATAACTTATATATCTTTGGTGGCTTAGGAAGTCTACGTGTTGATGTACCTTAGATATACATAATTTAGCGAGTTTTGGGTGACATAATGAATTATATCAACGGCACTTTTTGAGTTTATCTTTGAATATCAAATCACACATGTAAGAGCAACATTCATCTTCCTGACCCCAAATGGTGTTTGCTAATGGAACGCCTGTGTTTCTTAGGATACCTTCCATGTACACAGTGACCTAGATTAGTCCGAATACTCTGATCAGACACTCTTAAGCAGACTGAATTCAGTATAATCCCAGCCATAGAAGAAATATATAAAATATTCCCGCCTTCTGAACGTCGTGCTACACCGGCTATTAATACGCATGCAAAGTACAGACTTCTGAAGAAACATTTGAAGATCTTAGTATCAGTCATTTCGAATTCGACCCATATCGGCGCAAATTGTCTCACGGACAAGATTTATGAGTCATGTACTTTGAGAGTTCACATTAATCTACGTCCATACTTTTCGTTCTGGCAAATGTTGATTTTATCTACTTTGGGGTTATCTGTATGGTAGGTCAGGATAAATGGTATCCTATTATCCTTTATCTTTATTCCATATTTTAGCAGGTCATCGCGGTTTGATTGTTTATCCTTTTGGGTTGCGTCCGCAATCATTTCTTTCTCGTAACCTCAATAAATTAATTGTTTAGATAGCTCTTCACATTTTTCTAGGAATGTTTCATCGTCGGCGCAAATTCAGCGTATCCTCAGTTCCTTGCTATATGGAATGTTCCTAATACAGTGTTTTGGATGGCAGTTGGTTGGGAGGAGATAGTGGTGTTTGTGGGCTGGTTTATAGTAGATGTTTGTATGTAATTTGTTCTCACCAGTCTGGTTATTGTGTGCCAAACTAGGCAAAACTGGTACATCGTTGAATCATCGGACGTATTAAAACTAATCATTCCGAATCCAATCTTTAGTAGCTTTCCGGAGACCAAAATACCTCGAGAACATTCTATGTAGGGCGAAGCTAACGCCAATTATTAATCAAGACCACCCTAGTGATTCTGACCCCTGTGGCGATATATATGCAAAACCTGTCAACATATGATAGAGACCATGACATTTTCTAGAACAGTGACTAGAGAAAAACTAAACATACATGGACAAACAAAACGTGCAAAATAGAGAATGTAATTTATCCCATCACATGTAAGATCTGTAGCCTTCAGTATGTTGGAGAAACTGAAAAGCTACACAAAATGATCAATCTTCATAGATCGGATTGGATGACAAAAAGCTGCACAGAAACTCGGTCTCAGAAGACTTCTGCTTCCCTGGCCACACTGTCAGTGATATACAATTATTATTGCAATTGCTCACAACCCCAACTGGAGTTCCGAAACCAGGAAAGAAAAGGAATCTTACTGGACACGTCTCCTTAGAACATTGTGAACTAAACAAATAAATAGAAACTGCCTTACATTTCAGTTACGGAAATTAAGCTTAGATCACGAAATTTGACTAGAAGTGGTTCGTGTCTCTTTGAAGTTATTTTTTATGATAGGATCAACTTATTTACAGAATGGAGAAAATAATGTAATTCACTACAACAGATTAGATCCATCCTCTTATTTAAGTCGTGCATATTTATATGACAAAAGAGGTGAATTTACAACAATGAGGTGGTGGGTGAAAATGTGTCAAAAAGTGACTTAATCTTTCAAACTTCGATTCTGGAGCAAGTTTGGTATATCATATAAAGGACATTTTCTGTTTTCTCTTCCTACGTTAATACAAAACGTTTGTCAATTTTAGGTACCAAAATCTATAGATTTGAACTCGTAGCTTCGCACTGGTAAAGATATCATACTTTTGGTAACACACAATGAAATATCCGGTATTAACGATTTAAGACCGCACGCACACACACATACCTACCTACCTACCTACCTACCTACCTACCTACCTACATACATACATACATACATACATACATACATACATACATACATACATACATACATACATACATACATACATACATACATACATACATACATACATACATACATATACATACATACATACATATACATACATACATACATATACATACAAAGATACATACATACATACATACACACGCAAACACACGCAAACACACGCAAACACACACACACACACACATATATATATATATATATATATATATATATATATATATATATATATATATATATATATATATATATATATATATACATGCATGTGTTTAGTTTAATTATATTATTTATAGCTTACTGCATTTGCAGGGCAAAAAATAATCGAGTTTTTCAGATGTCTATACTGCACGACCTTGTGAGTGCAGCATATCCATCTTAGAAAATGAGTTCATATTTTTCCATTCAAATACAGTAATATTTTTATTATATGTTCATTTATGTTTCATTACAAAAGACTTAATAACAAAATTCACAACCAAATATATTTACTAATAACATTTATTAATTTATTATTAGAATATTAAGGTTCACAATCGTATATTCCATCAATACACAATATTAATATTCATGCGAATATAGCTCCTCCCACCGACCTTTTAATTTTGTAACGTACCGTGCGCTCACGTACTTCAAGCGCGATGAGTGCAATATGAAGGTGTTCAATATCGGGGAATATCGAACAATTCTGAAAATGTAAAGTTAACGTAGAAAAATTGAGCATATAATAATTTGCTATATTCCATATTTAAGAGTTCATTTATGGACACATAAATATACTGAAGCTCAAAATTATAAGAAATGCGTTTGTCATTGGTAGTACAGGTGTTATCTATATCTAGAGTCTTTCTGGACCAAGGAGCATTACATGACTGTCTTGGCTTTTTTTGGGAATACTTAAAATATTTACAATATTTCAGGATTAAAGATTCGTGTAATTATTGCCGGGAAACATCGATGTTAAGACCACCAGAGTAGTTCTAACCCCTGTAGCAATAAAAGATGCAAAGCCTGTCAACATATGATAGAGACCAGGACATTTGCTAGCACAGTGACTAGGGAAAAAGAAGTAAACATACGTGGTCCAATCAAAACGTGCTAAACAAAGAACGTAATTTATCTGATCACATGTAAGATCTGTAGGCTTTATTATATTGGAGAAACTGAAAACCTACACAAAAGGATCAACCTTGAAGTTCATAGAACTGATTGGATGACAAAAAAAGCTGAACAGAAGCCCGGTCTCAAAACACTTCTCCTCCCCTGGCCACACTTTCAGTGATAATATAGTACTTATGGCAATTGTTAACCACCCCAACTGGAGTTCCGAAACCAGGAGAGAAAAGAAATCTTATTCGATACGCCGCCTGAAAACATTGATGAACATGCTTCCGCTCTAGATAATTGTGACGCTTATATTGATGACGTCATTATCTACAACGACACCTTGAAGTACTTAAGACGAAATAGTAATACGTGCAAATTCACAATAGTCAGTCGTACCTTGGTAACAAATCAACAGGAAGTTAAAATTATTGGCCAGCATCACGGACATACATTCTCCGCGTGATCAATGTTTGCAATAAACGTTTTTTGTCATTGTTTCTGTTTAGTTGAGTGACATTGGTCTACGTGTGAATTTTAGTTTAATAAGAGACCACATGATCAATCTCGCGAGACTTGGAGTGATTTTTTTAGTATAAATACGCACTCTTAAAATTTGTTTACGCAGATCCAGTCAAAACCTTGAAAGCACAAAGTGTATTTTAAATTTGTTGCCATTATATTTTATTCTTCGTTTGATTTTTGGATTCAATAATTTATTTTCCTGGACACAACAAGTTGACGTTCTTATAAAAAAATTCTGAAATATATTTAAGGGAAATTAATTCTGGAATTATTTGGAAACAAAGACTGTGATTTAAGTGAGGAATTATTGTTATTCATATATTGGACTACATCTGACGTCATCGCTCTCCATATTCGTACGTCGTCGGGACTCGTGCCTGGATTCTTATAAGACTATTTAGTGATAGGACTTGTATTTTATTCGTAGAATCATATTTGGATTATATTCAGAGATTGTAAGTCCTATTTACAAATTTCTACATTGTTGTCAAGAGAAATAAATTGTTTTGTTAAAATTTAGAAACGATGTTGGTTTTGACTCTTTTCTTTGTAACTGTGTACGAGCCCTTGTCACCTGACAATAGATAGATAGATAGATAGATAGATAGATAGATAGATAGATAGATAGATAGATAGATAGATAGATAGATAGATAGATAGATAGATAGATAGATAGATAGATATATGGAGGAATAAAGGGAGGGTGAGAAGGGAGGGATATGGGAGTGATGATAACAGTTGACCGGTAAATGTATGATCTCTTGTAATATATCTGAATATGTGTAACCCTTTGATAACCTTCCATATAAAATAATACAAATGTATACGAATAGGCTTATTAAGTTCACCTGCCATAAGCTGTGAGTTAGCTATGGTAAGTGACGCTACATATAACCTGTGCAAACTCGGGAATGTTGGTTCCATACAGACAGACACAGTCATCAGAGCGTAGGTCGACAGCATACAGATTGATCGCCACATTGTCAACTTGTATAATTGATCAAAAGTCATGGATCTGTTGGTTGAATAATTGACCTGAACAAAATTTATAAGATATCATTGTTTACGATGGCCTTTAAAACAGCTAGAGAATTTAACGTTTAGTCTAGAAGTAATTATGGTTATGTTCAGTATGTAAAAACAAAGTAATACAATGGTTCATTTCCCATACTGAACAAAGCAATACAATGGTTCCTTTCCGTTACTGAACAAAGCAGTACAATGGATCCTTTGCGTTACTGAACAAAGCAGTACAATGGATCCTTTGCGTTACTGAACAAAGCAGTAAAATTGATCCTTTGCGTTACTGAACAAAGCAATACTATGGTTCCTTTCCGTTACTGAACAAAGCAGTACAATGGATCCTTTGCGTTACTGAACAAAGCAGTAAAATGAATCCTTTGCGTTACTGGACAAAGCAGTAAAATGGATCCTTTGCGTTACTGAACAAAGCAGTACAATGGATCCTTTCCGTTACTGAACAAAGCAGTACACTGGATCCTTTCCGTTACTGAACAAAGCAGTACAGGGGATCCTTTGCGTTACTGAACAAAGCAGTACAATGGATCCTTTGCGTTACTGAACAAAGCAGTACAATGGATCCTTTGCGTTACTGAACAAAGCAGTACAATGGAGCCTTTGCGTTACTGAACAAAGCAGTACAATGAATCCTTTGCGTTACTGAACAAAGCAGTACAATGGATCCTTTGCGTTACTGAACAAAGCAGTACAATGGATCCTTTGCATTACTAAACAAAGCAGTACAATGGATCCTTTGCGTTACTGAATAAAGCAGTACAATGGATCCTTTGCGTTATTGAACAAAGCAGTACAATGGATCCTTTGCGTTACTGAACAAAGCAGTACAATGGATCCTTTGCGTTACTGAACAAAGCAATACAATGGTTCCTTTCCGTTACTGAACAAAGCAGTACAATGGATCCTTTGCGTTACTGAACAAAGCAGTACAATGGATCCTTTGCGTTACTGAACAAAGCAGTACAATGGATCCATTGCGTTACTGAACAAAGCAATACAATGGATCCTTTCCGTTACTGAACAAAGCAGTACAATGGATCCTTTGCGTTACTGAACAAAGCAGTACAATGGATCCTTTGCGTTACTGAATAAAGCAGTACAATGGATCCTTTGCGTTATTGAACAAAGCAGTACAATGGATCCTTTGCGTTACTGAACAAAGCAGTACAATGGATCCTTTGCGTTACTGAACAAAGCAGTACAATGGATCCTTTGCGTTACTGAACAAAGCAGTACAATGGATCCTTTGCGTTACTGAACAAAGCAGTACAATGGATCCTTTGCGTTACTGAACAAAGCAATACAATGGTTCCTTTCCGTTACTGAACAAAGCAGTACAATGGATCCTTTGCGTTACTGAACAAAGCAGTACAATGGATCCTTTGCGTTACTGAACAAAGCAGTACAATGGATCCATTGCGTTACTGAACAAAGCAATACAATGGATCCTTTCCGTTACTGAACAAAGCAGTACAATGGATCCTTTGCGTTACTGAACAAAGCAGTACAATGGATCCTTTGCGTTACTGAATAAAGCAGTACAATGGATCCTTTGCGTTATTGAACAAAGCAGTACAATGGATCCTTTGCGTTACTGAACAAAGCAGTACAATGGATCCTTTGCATTACTGAAAAAAGCAGTACAATGGATCCTTTGCGTTACTGAACAAAGCAGTACAATGGATCCTTTGCGTTACTGAACAAAGCAATACAATGGTTCCTTTCCGTTACTGAACAAAGCAGTACAATGGATCCTTTGCGTTACTGAACAAAGCAGTACAATGGATCCTTTGCGTTACTGAACAAAGCAGTACAATGGATCCTTTGCGTTACTGAACAAAGCAATACAATGGTTCCTTTCCGTTACTGAACAAAGCAGTACAATGGATCCTTTGCGTTACTGAACAAAGCAGTACAATGGATCCTTTGCGTTACTGAACAAAGCAGTACAATGGATCCTTTGCGTTACTGAACAAAGCAATACAATGGATCCTTTCCGTTACTGAACAAAGCAGTACAATGGATCCTTTGCGTTACTGAACAAAGCAGTACAATGGATCCTTTGCGTTACTGAATAAAGCAGTACAATGGATCCTTTGCGTTATTGAACAAAGCAGTACAATGGATCCTTTGCGTTACTGAACAAAGCAGTACAATGGATCCTTTGCGTTACTGAACAAAGCAGTACAATGGATCCTTTGCGTTACTGAATCAATTTTTCATTGCAACGTAAGTAAACTGCATGTTGTATAATGCTTTAAGAATAACATTTCCTATTAAAGCGACATCTGGGCAATAACTAGAAATAGTATCGGCCTTCAATTTTTTTATTAATATATTATATTAAAATGACTACCTTCCAGAACTAAGTCAACTTTACAATTTCAATGTATCTCCCTTCATGACTTTTGAAAAGTGCGAATAGTTACAAGTATCAATAGTTCGTTGTTATACAGTGGCAATATTTTCTTAGGTGCGATAGATTTACAAACATCAATGTTATAGCAGATTGGTGTAGTTTTGACGCACCATATTGAATCAATGGCATACTGAGCAATAATCGACATTACGCAAAGCCATATTAACACAATGACATATTAAGTAATAATGAACATTACGCAAAGTTAATTTCGAATCTCATCATAGTAACTTAATTTACATAATTATCACACTCACCAGAGCTATTCCTTTACCAAATTTTGATATGTTCCAGAACATCTAGTCGGTTAAAGAATAGTCCGGTGTTGGTACAGTGTGTTCAGATCTGTGATAGTTTATTGAACGCATAAAGATAGGCCTCTGCAACGTTTACAACATTTTTATAAGCTAACAAGATTGTAAATTGTAAATATGTAGAAACATATAGCTACATGTGTTGTTCAGACAAAAAGATGGGTATTGTTAGATGAAATAGCCTACAAATTTAGAGAAGATTATTAAAGCATATAGCAGCAGGGATGGTGAAACCTAGAAAGCTTTACTCGAGCCCTTTACCTAAAAACGGTTCCTAAAACTGGCTGAAAAAGATAATGTCAATAACGCTAAACCAAAGTCTCTAACTGAATATATTTTCGTACGGTTAAGAACCGGTAATAAATCGTTTAGGTTAGCTAAGTTGACGTATTTTTTAAATTTTTTATGCGATTTCGTTTACCTGTCAGGTCACTCAATTTTTGTCGTTCCCACTCCCTGCTGCTATGAATTAAGAATCTATTATAAATATTATTTAATAATAAATATTAGAGAATCTTACTAAATTAGCTCGAAAACAATTAGAGGGAATTGAAAAATAGTTACCTGTTCGTGATTCTGTTAAACAACAACAACAATCGCGTCAAGAATCTCAAGTTGTTTTGAGGAGGATACAAAACAAATATTTAAACATATCACTGAGACCACTAAACCTATTCTACCTGCGTTAGATAAAACTGCTAAAGCAACTGGTAGAATAGCAGAAAGAACAAAGAAAACAAAAAATATTTTACGAGAACTTCCAGCTAATATAGCTGCTGCTCAACCAATGCAAGAAATAATTGAAGGTATTGACCAAGCTCCTGCTGAAATAGGTGATGTCAAAGATCGCATACCAGAACTTGAAAAAGAATTAGAAGCAAGATTCAGGGTTAATTTGGTTGATATCATTACTGAAGACGCTTTTAATTTTATTAGAAAAACCGAAGATTTTAAATTACATGAGATTACTGCTAGAAGTTATTACGGTCGAAAACAATTTTTAAAATCTGAATTCCCTGTTGATTATATGAAAGATGATACCTGGTATATATATATATATATATATATATATATATATATATATATATATATATATATATATATATATATATATATATATATATATATATATATATATATATATATATATATATATATATATCGCATATACTATAAAGTTGCTCAATTTTGAGACAGCGACCAAAATATAATGATTATAGAAAGAGGATAAATAACTATATTGCACAAAAATTATCACCACCACAACAAACATCATGATCACCATCAATACGACAAATATTACAGCATACTCGACAACAAAAATTATTGTCACAATCTCCAAAACCACAAACACAACAACAAACAGCACAAACAAAATGTGAGGAAGAAGAATATTGGACGTCAGGCACCTCTTCTGGAAGTGGTCTTACCACGCAAGGAAGTGGTGATATTACTCAATGTCCTAACATAGTTCTTGCTGATGTTGAACTTTTAGAAATTCTGATTTGAGGAAAACGAGCTGGTAATAATTCACCAGAAATCATTACTGAAGCTGTAGATATTTGTAAACGATTATTTACAGGCGGTATCATGGATATATATTAATTTGTCAGTCTCTCATTAATGAAATCGCCGATGATTACTATAATGACTTTGGATGTAATTAAACATAATAACTATAATAAAATGATAGTACATTTTTCTCAACGTGGACCAACCATGGTTAGGGTGATAAATTCTCGATTACCGTTATACAAAACAACCTACGGTGATGGATTAGGTGATGCTATCCATGGTCTATTTTGAAAGATAGCTCCAAAATCAATACCGATTGCAAAGCAACTGGGTATGAAAGCTATTGACGTTGTTCGTGAATAAGGTATATGTGCTGTTGCTAATGTTGCTAGTAAAGCATTAACAGCAAGCAAAGACAGACTAGCATGATTAATACGCAGACCGCAGGCGGTCTGAGCTCAGCCGATGAAATTACCTAGCACTGAAATAATGCCTGCAAATATTAGTAAAATAATAAATCAGGCTGCTAATCAAAAACTAGTAAAGTTGGCTGTTCAAACGTATAATTGATCCAGCTTTCGACATGGATGCACCGGTATTCAAAGATGAGTGTATGCCTTGTTATCAGTATTATACTTATGACGCACGAATTCCAGATGAACGTGAAGAATTGAACTTCAGGTTTATGATACAAGCAGATATTTCTTACCCGCTGAATTTTTTTTTTGAAGTAGAGGACGAAATATTAAAAGCAGATAATAGTGAATATAACGCTTATATTAGTGGTGGTTTTGTTATTAATGGTATTATGACGTTATTTGATAGCGCTACGTAGATGATTGACGGAAAAAATATTGAATCAGTTCAGAAAAACGTTGACGTTGCTACTACAAGAAACAGCAATGGTTATTCAAGATCCGCTAGTCCATCACTGATCCATGTGAAAGATACTTCTAATTCTCCAGAATACCAACAATTTGAAATAGGACGACCACAGAACTTCTCCAGAAACGCCAACGCGGATGTACAAAGTATGAATATTGATGTAGATCCAGATTTCAACGTAGAATTTATATCACGTCGGACGATGTTAAAAGGAAATAGAAGAGTGTTTTCATGTGTAATTCCACTGTCATATATCTTTTGATTCTGTACAAATGTCAGAAAGGTAACTTTTAGAGCCAGAACATAGTTGTACTAGTACGAAAGGCTACAGACAATGATGCAATATGGATACCCGCCGGTGATGCTGGTAGAGTAATTCTTACAAAACTTTCATTTTGGATGTCTATGATGATTCCATCAATATCTGAAGAAAATCGGGTTTTGAGTCAAGGTGGAAAATCAGTGTTATCATGGCTGACAATGACCACAGACGCTATCCAGAGTGATATTAACGGTTTATTACATGACAAATAGTTTCTCGGCAGGGCATTTCTGCACCAAGATATATTTATTGCATTATAAGATGCTGCACAAGTAAACTTATAAAATCATAGTATCATGATATTTGACAAACTTGCTATTTCTGAAGATTCTTTAAGGATAAATTGACATCAAGAACCTTCAGAGTAAAATTAATGAATTTCGATCAAAATCATGTATCACGTGCATATCATCGTTTTATGACGTTTATGTGGCGTGATAAAAACATTAATAATGGTTTACAAATATCACAATTGGATTATACAACTTTATATCCAATTTATCACTTTTCGCTTGAACATGTAGATTTAACCAGACAATCAATATTTGATATACATTTTTGAGCTAGTTTTAATAGGGATGCTGGAGCTATTGCTAATTACAGAGCAATCGCTGTTATACTTAGCGATAAATCAGTGCTCTTTGAAGGTGATATTGGACGAATGAGAGTCGTTAATGCCACAGTAGAAAATATGTTACATGTAATTAGAACTTTATGAATATTATAATGTCATATAATCACGCTAATGTTACCCGGGCTCCTGGTCAGATCAAAAGACTGAAATCAGCATCAAATAATAACTGTTGAATAAACATAGCGCTAAAAAGAAACAGATAAGCGGTTAAAATAAATTATCGTTGACCGAACATCAATTCAAAAACTTCAATGAAGCATAAAAAATCAAATAAAGGCGTCAAACTTAATCTTTCTGCTGGTGATATTAAATATACTTTTAAAACGGCTGATATATTTCCCGCTTCTCGTAGCTATACCAGCATTATTAGCCGCTGCAGCCCAAGCTGTTGTACAAGCAGCTGGATTAGGCACTGTTGGAACCGGTACTGGAATGGCATTAAAGAAAGCAGCCAGACATAGAATAAAACGAATATCCAAAAAGGGAAGAGGTCTCAGATTACCAAGAACCCTACATTCATGGTACGCAAATGATCTAACACTTCCGGAAGACAGTTTACTGATATCGCCTATGTCAAATTTTGATTTACTCGATACTGCTAGAAAAAAAAATAATAAACTTCAGAGGTGTTTTTATTTGCGATCAATTACCAAACCAACCGAACAATATTGAAACAGTTATTATTAATCTCGATACAAACTCTGGACCAGGTACACAATGGGTCGATTATGCAATTGATCCACGTTAAATTATTTATTTTGATTCATATAGATTAGCTCCTACAAAGAAACTTTTAGATTACGCTAACAACATGTAAAGTACTCCAGTTTGGTATTCAACGTTACCTACACAAACATTAACTGATCCACCAATATGTGGTTGTGAAGTACTTAATGTACTTGATGTTGTATCAAAATCAACAAAACCACCTTATAAAGTCGTGCATGAATATATCACAATGTCACATTTAAAGAGAAATTGATAAAGATAATAGAAGATTACTATCAGAACAACCTCAAATCAGACGAATACTAACGTTAGCTCGAAACACAATTCGATTTTATTAAAACTATTAGATTATGTATCGTAGGAATTCCTGTTACGGGTCAGCACCGTTCGCAATATTGGCAGGGATCTATCAATAGGTTTAGGTTTTAATAAACCTTTAGGGATAAACAGACAGACGGATGCGATTTATTGATATTAAAATACATTGGGTTTAAGACAAATATACCGTGTGCTAGACATTGTTCAAATGTTGAGAAATGCATAGGTAATGTGTATGGCGCATTATAATGATGACACATGATAAGACGGGAAATAATCGTGTATTTTACTATGTTTATAAGATTTTCCGGCAGGAGTTATGTCGCTTTATTATATGTCCAATTGCATCAGTCAAGTAAATTTAGAAAATTTAAATATCAACAGTGAAAATATTAGTAATATTATTTCTGCTATTAAAAAATTAAAGCATGACGGAAAGAATTTGTCTGTTAATCATGATGTTGAAAATATTGTGTGATTTTAAAAAGTTACAACAAAGCAAATTTCAAAATAAATTCACATTACCTTCCAATTACCGAATTGTAAAATCAATTTATAATTCTACGTTATAATCGTTTGCAATTGTAATGATACACACACACAAAAAGCTGTTTACACCTCTTGCTCGCTCAATCGAAGATATAAGATTTGCATTGTCTCATGAATACGAAAGAAAACATGATAGACAATCGTGTAATGCAATTCAAAAAGATTATGTTATTTGATTCTATCAGTGACACTGAGAGTGAAAGTGATCCCTGACTGAATCACGGACGGAGGGATAAAACAAAACCCTGGCAAGATTGACAGAGTCGAACTATATACAGTAAAACAAAATATTGTTTTGAGTTAAGAGGACGTAGTTATATAATGTACTCAAATATTAACCATTGATCATATTTCATTGAAAATGCAGATTTGTATGTTTTATTGCAAACGTTTGTACCGATTGTGAATGTATATCAAAACAACAGGCATCTGCAATAATTGATGGAAAAGTTATCTCCTGGCATGCTGCTGCTGTTATGGATTCAGTCGCTTTTTTCCAAATATCTTACACGTATTTCCACGTCTGGAACTCTGGCTCGGTGTAATTGCTTCTAGGTTAAATAAATCGTTATTCTGGGAGTCGTCATCCAGGTTGTCAATTACAAGTCCATCTTTAACGATTCCATGAAAACAGTCTTATATGAACTTATGTGAGAAACAATTTTTTTTCACTCATGCTAAATCTAAAATGATCAACTTTATTAAGATTAACGACTTTTTTTCTTTGATCTACAGTGCCTAATAACACCTTTTTGAGACGCCTCGTAATTTGTGAATATTTGATGTCTCACAAATTCGTATTTATTCCTATACTCAATTCTCAATTGTCTTATATATCAGTAAGTGTAAAATAAGGTTATACTTGTACTATACATAACTTACGACGTATTCTTGGTCCCACAAATGTAGTGAATTAATACCATTAACACCTATACACTTGTGTTTTAGGACAATAAAATGATTCTAAAATTACTACTAATATGTATGTGACATTTTAAGTCTCACCTAGCTATTATTATTATTATTATTATTATTATTATTATTATTATTATTATTATTATTATTATTATTATTATTATTATTATTATTATTATTATTATTATTATTATTATTATTATTATTATTATTATTATTATTATTATTATTATTATTATTATTATTATTATTATTATTATTATTATTAACAAAAGTATATCTTCCTGAATCCTCTTGTAATTGTTGTTATATGATAATAAAAACTGTATCGCAAAATGCTACGCGCAGCTTTTTTAGTGTAAATTCATATATCCGTATTTATTTGTCTTTCTGACTTCTGGTTACTGTATTAGCTGTTGTGATAATTAATCCTAATTGCAATAATAAAAAATTCCTCTGGTGATGACAAGATATCAGGAATCAGAAAACAAGAAATCAAAGACTCAAAGAATTTATTCCCTTGCCCAAAAATAGCAGAACTTTTTTGCAAATAAGAAAACTAACAAATAGAAGGTAATAACGTCTACGATCTGGTACTAGGTTGTAAACACTGCAATAACTGAGTTGTAATCCGTCTTCTAAGGATAAAAACTAAGGTGACGAATTCATCCGTAATTTGTTAATTTAGCATTACATTTTTCATTACGCATGTGATATGAAAAACATTTATAGAACTCGTTATGGATGTACAATTTTAAACACAATATTAAACTGTAATTTGCTTCATATTGCCCTCCACTCGCTGGCTGCGTGAAGTCGTCCGCGTTAAAATATTGCAATTAAATATACATATAGTCCTTTTTTAATTTTCCTATAAACATTTCAAATTAGTTACTAATCTTGTTGTTAGAGGGTGATTAGGTCGGATATCTAAATTAACCAATCTGCAGAAACAATTAAGATTGAAGAATTCCGATTTATTTAGTTCGTTACACGTCGAATTAAAACCCTGTTGATTTTTTCTGGTATTCACGTCCGCGGTATTCATCTTCAAATTTATAGTTTCCAGTTCGCCCCCAGCAGAACAAAGACCGGCTAGTGAGAGGCCGTTTGTAAAGGACTTTGACAGTGTGGCATCAAAACTAAACAGATGTTACTGACATTTCAGAGTAAATATACAGAGTTATTAAAGAATCCAAAGTGTTGTAAGAACTGTGAAATAATGGATTTCACTCTTATTAGATTCCGGAAATAATCAGTAGCAGGAGAAAGTCGCAACATAAATTGGATCTAATAAAGTTTCTTTATCTCTGCTGACGAATTGCTTATCGTGAACACAGTTTCGTTTCGAATGGACAGTATCGCATCCATGTCAAGAATAGAGAAACGTATGATATAATTCAGTTTATTTATAAAGCCGGTAGAACAGCTTTTGTCAACTAGAAGCCATCATGATAATGGCGACACCGTCTTTTCCTAATAATATTTCAAGAATTTACCTTGAACGAGAAGCATACGTCCAGTTGATGTGAATTTTATTTTCATATTGTATTAATATCATTGAGAGAGATATAGCTCTGTTCTTGTTCGCAACATTCAGAACTAAAATGGGTTATATTCGGAACCGTTCGGACTGTCTATTTCTCGTGAACTTGGTGAATGTAACTAAGGCAGTCCAAGGAATTACTCCATCTGTAGCGTTACACGAGGTTCTGTTAATTGTAATATGTTTTGGTGTTTTCACGTCACTGGTTACAATTCTCTTTCAGTCAGTTCGGAAACATGTTTACAGAGGTAAGGTAATTTATGAACTAATTTATGAATATTCCAGAATACGATCTTGACTGAAAAATGTTTCTTCCGTATGTATGTATGTATGAGAGAGAGAGAGAGAGAGAGAGAGAGAGAGAGAGAGAGAGAGAGAGAGAGAGAGAGAGAGAGAGAGAGAGAGAGAGAGAGAGAGAGAGAGAGAGAATAACTTGTATAAAGGCGAGGCGCTTCTGTTTCATTAAGCTATGTTATGTTACCTGAAGACACTGGTGAAAATGAATTCACCGTTATTTGTATTATAATTAAATCACAACTTCAACCTTATAAGGGTTTGTCATATGTGTAATCCAAATAAAACATAGAGAGTTTGTTTCATTTGCACTTAATAGTCATTTGATTCAAGTGGTTACTTGAAAGCTGTATTTCACTGCATAAACCATTATATCGGAGTAAACAATGATGCTATATTTTTCCTCTGCTTCAAAATTGACGACAACAATGAAACTAACTACGAGTTTCTCTGCTGGCTTATATATGTGTTTTGATGTAATTAACGCTATAAGATTTAACGGCAAGCCAGCACAGCTATGGTTCTGTCGTGCTGAGAAGGTTTCGGTATTCTGAATAAAAACATAAAATATATGGAATCGCAAAAGGCACATATTTCTAATATAATGGCATAAAATGCACACATTGCAATAATAACGATATAATAGGCAAGCATATTAAAGATAACAACAAAACAACCCCACACACATAACACTTATAATAGCAAACATGCAATATAGCAAAGATAACTACATAAAAGGAACACACAATAAAGACAATGGCATACAAAAAAAAAACACCTTACAAAGATAACTGCATACGAGAAACACATAACAAAGATAATGGCAAAAGACGAGCACAAAGTAAAGATAAATAGCATTAAGACACACAGAGCAAAGATAATGCCATTAAAGGAACACCAAACAAGCATAATGGCTTAAAAAGCACACCTAAAAAAGAAAACTGCGTACGAGACGCACATAGCAAATATAATGGCAAAAAACCCAACATAAAAGAAAGATAAATAACATAAAAGGCACGCAGAGCAAAGATAATGACATTACAAACGACAAAATATATTCTTTCGCAGAGACAAACATGTTAAACGTTCAAGCGGAATGGATTTGCTAGTGGCGAAATATAGAGGTCTTGAGGTTTTTTTTACAAAATTGTCTTTTGTGGAACTATTTATTTATTTATCAACCTATTAATTTTACTGGGTCGACTAAGGAAAAACGTTTGTGTTTTTGAAAACATAAGATTCGTCCTTCCAAGTTATATAAATAGATACTAGATACTATAAATAAAAACAGCTTCTTGTCAGGAAATTACACTGGCAGACGAACAAGGCTGCAAGAAATTAAAACAGTTTCTTCAAAGGTACCCAAGAACCAATTTAAATCACGCATAAACCATAATGCATGACCAATTTATAATTTATATCTCACATAATCCGTAATGCATGACCAATTTATAATTTAGATCAAATGTAATCCGTAATACCTGACTAAATTATAATTTATATAACACCTAATCCGTAACGCATGACCAATTTATATCAAACATAATCCAATTTCATAGAAAAGCAACAAGAACACGAAAAGTGGTAATGGATCGTAAGTTTTACAGCTTATGAACACTGTGAGGCTGCTCTATAGAGCTTGCTAACTGAAGTTGTAAAATTATCGATCAAAAATGTATATTATGCTGAATTTACATTAAGATAAAGTCCAGTATCTTAAACATTGTTACCGCCTCCAAGTCCTGGTAAGACGATTTGCAAGGGTCATTTTCAGTTAATAAAAAACCAAATTCGTTGCTTTTCATATACTAGATGATCATAATAATGTTCCCGTTTATTGTCAGGATAGGTTCTTAAAGCATGATATTTGGTCAGGAAAGCCGTGCTAAATGTGTGACTGATACGTGTCAACAATCAAAGCTCATATGCCAAAATAGATAATTCGACAAGGATTTCGTGTTATCTGACGAAGGTATAATTACGGATCACTGCCATCTCACCTCTGTATGCGCGGGTTTGAGTCTGATTACTATGCAACTAGTATATAATAGCCATATATCTGATGTGAATATGCATGTATGCAGTAGAGTTTAAAGGCACCTCAGCACAGGATATGGAACCAACTAAAATTAAAATTCGAAAAAGCAGAATTTTACAAAACTGTTGAAAGTTCATCCAAAAAAATATAAACATGAAGTTCAAGTTAGAATATTAAGAATAACTAAGTCCGAATTCTGTAAAAGCTATTTCTAAATAAAATGATAGAATTTTGTAAAAGGAATAGAAAATAAAAATTAGAATTCAGAGAAAACCATAAAACAATATTATAATTTTGTAAAGGTAATATAAATAAAAATGTTCTAATTCGTTAAAAACTTTTAAAAATGTCATAATTCTGTAAATGGATAGAAAAAATGCTAGAATTCTTTGAAAACTATTTTAAAATATTACTATTCTGTTTGTTTGTTTGTTGTTGGGCTTAACGCCATTTTTCAGCACACGATAGGCTATTCATGGCGGCCAGTATTAATGGTGGAGGAAGAAACCGGGAAATCACCGGAAAGAACCACCGACCCACGAGAAGCTACTGACAAGCTTTCTCACATATCTACATTAGCCGAATCCTAGACTCGAACACACGCAGACAGAGGTGAGATGGCAGTGATCCGTAACGGACAGCGCTTTAGACCACTCGGGGCCCCTTTATAATTCTGTAAAGGTATAGGAATAAAAATGTTACAATTATATAAAATATATTAAAAAGATGTCAGAAATCTGATAAAGGATATAAACTAAAGATAATGGTAACGTGCGTAGTTTTTATTTCATATTATCATATTCAAAAATGAGGTTGAAGCTACTTTATCTTCGAAGTTTCCTGATTACGATAGCATGCTTAAAGAATAGGTCAAGATCTTAAATCACTGGTTCATTTTGACAGAAATTATTAGATTTATGTAGTCATTAATTAAGCAATCTAACATAAAAAATCTTAAGATATATTTTTAAAATTATCATAAGCATAACTCATACTGTAACTTAAGAATGTTTTTCTTTTTAATTTAGTTGAGTGTGAACAGATATTTTGACGTCAGGTTAGATGCTGTTTGGTGTAAATCGGTATTACCAGTTTTCAACTTCCGGTTTACTTATAATTTGAAATGTATAACTTTCAAATATGAATTATCTTTAGGTTTGTCTTTGAATTTTTAGGACCGCTACTTGTACTATGACAACATAAGTGCATTATAATATTCATACATCTCTGATAATTTTCACAGACTAATGCTTGGTTCACTCTCCTGGTTATTGTTTGTTCTTAAAATATCTCGTTTGTCTTTATGGAATTATCCTTAAATATAAAAGCTGCCAGCTAAACTCCTTCCACATGCGCTGCCTCAGAAAACTGCTCCACACCAAATGGCGGTACAAAACTCCTGACACAGAAGTCCTTCAAAAAGCTAGATGACAAGCGTCCATGCCATGCTCAGAAGGTCACAACTCCTATGGGCTGGTCATGTCTGCCGTATGCCTGATGACCGCATCCAGAAGAGGATATTTTTTATGGGGAACTAACTGAAGCCAAGCGTTCCAGAGAAGGCCAAATAAAAACAACAAAAGTGGTACAAAGACAAGGTTAAAGCTTCATTGAAGTCCTTTGGCATTCATCCAGACAGTTTGAGCACTTCGCTGAAGACCGCGCTGCCTTACGTCACCAGATCAACTCAGGCGCATCTGTTTATGAAGAGCGCTGGATCAATGAGGCCAAACATAAACGTCAGCAGAGGAAGAACAGAGCCAGCGCAAAACCTCAATCGATCCAGGTCCCGGCAATTCCCAGTCCTCATTGCCCTAGTCACTCTCAAGAGCACGGATTGGCTTCACTCAAGAGCACGGATTGGCTTCACAAGCCATCTGCGCACTCACAGACCAGCCCAGACGTGAAGTCATGGTCGTCTTCAAGAACGAAGAAGGAATGAATAATTAATAATACTCCTTAAATATATGTTTAAAAACTAAAACAACTGATGGCTATAAATACTGTGCTTTTGTCTGTGTGTGTATGTGTAATTTGGATTTTTAATATAGCTTTTAAAAAGTTCAGTTGTATTGTTAAAATGTCTACAGTATGGCAGTTTATAGTGGTGTCTACTACTGTGGCATCATGACGCAGACATTATAACAACATGTCACACCCAGCTACATTATCCTGACACCAATCCGACCAGTCCAAACACTAGGCTCTTAATGCCGAGCGTCTAGCGAGGCAGCTGCTAGTAACACTTTTGGAAGTATTTGGTATCACTTGGCCTGTGTTTGAACTCGCTACTGACCGAGGTAGGCGAGCTCTAGCCACTTAGGCCCCAGGAGGTCTCGCTGTCAATACATCATTTTGGCCTAATGAAATATTTTATCATCATAATGAAATTGATTCTTTTAATTCAAGGTTGTCAAAATAAAATTACATGAATAAACCGAACAATTTTGCAGGTGCGAAAAGTGTTTCCTATAAAAAGAAATATACTATGGAAAAAGTATAATTAAATATAAACATAGATTACCAAAACAGAACTCAAATAGTATTACTACCAAGTGTATATGTCCAGCTGGTTGAATTCGTTAATGATCTTTTCTCTTCAGATTATGTCATATTAGAAATTAATTGTTTTGAAACTACAAAGGTTGAATATTTGAAAACATTTCTTTTTCTTTCTTTTAATTACATATGTACTTGTTATTCTCGTCAAAAAATATGATTAAGTATTCTTCTTTCCTACAAAAAATTACATTGAATATGTAGCTATTGGTATATAGGCATTGCAAACCTGACTCCTCCCAACCGCCCCCATTATCTATTTGAATCGAAAATTACTAGTATACTCAGTGTCATGAAAATAAATTTATTATAAAACGTAATATAAAATAACGTACAACACAATTGATAAAACTTCCATTCAAATAAAGCATTACACACACATTCGCGCAGAAATGTCAACTTGCACATAATGACTGAAAATGACAATATTGAATAGTGACACATGCTAAGACTCTATGGGCTTAAAACAAGTAACAGAAAAGAGCAAACACCAACTAGTTTCGTAAATTTTAACACATAATTTACTTCCCTATAAATGCAAAAGTGAAAATGTAAAAAGAACTCACAGTGTTGTGAATTAAATTCCAAATAGTCCTAAACGTTCAATCACAAGTCCAAAAGTTTAAAATATTTTAAATGAATTCCCTTGGTGTTCTGCCTGAGTTCTAATTTTGAATGTGTTTTATTAAAAAAAAACTGGTTAGTGTTAAGGTACTAACAGTCTAAACGTATCACAATGTTATAATCGAATATGTCCTTGAATGCGTTCGCAATAATTCAAAAAAAAATATTTAGTCCTAAAGTCATAGAATACTTTGTAATTCCACAGAATAATTTTAATAAATAAATTCTACTCAAATTATACTGAAAACAAATAAATCAATGATTCCACTAGTCACGTGTTAAAAAGTAGGAATTTCTCATTCTAATATGAAATATAAACAGCAGTACTACAGAAACGTTATATGCAATTAGAGGACAATGATATGAGTGAAATGTTTATTTTAATAACATTCTAAGTTGTCAAATTTTACCAAAGAAAATGACCAAAATCAGGTACACAAGGAATTTCCGAAGGGAACACAAATGTCCTGAAATCTCATCCAGGTAAGCATGTTTACCTACGTAAAATAACAATCGTTATATATTATCTACAATCATAAAATATGTTGTTGATAAAATAGACATTATTCAGGTACGAATAAATTATGGATAAAGGTGAATTACTCAATAAAAATTAGTCTCTGCGATCTTTTCTAACGATGTGAGCTAATGGTTTTGAAACGGCAGACCATTGTCATTTCATTTTGTGACACATAATTGAACTAGGATGTGTTACTCAGTGAGATTAAAAGTAACCAACAACCACTCATCTAGTGACTACACAGGGTAGGATTAAAACAGAGTATATCAACCATAATTTGAATCCCTTAGAAATAAGATATACCTTCCCTATCTCCCTACAAGTCTATAATCCCCTAATGAATAAAAGTAAAACTGGTTTCTCCTCTAATACTTTCCTACCATCCACTTTGAAGGAAAACTACCGTACTCGTTCCATCTTGACACATTATACGTCCCTTACAATATTATTATACACAGGGTGAAAGAAGAGGAAAGAAACAATGAAAAGAAGAACAAAGACGCGCACTTATGACTGACTGGTTTATGTAATCCAAACAATAGAATCTTAATAAATTGTGTATTGTTGCCTACGAGAGTAGTTGATTGTCTTAGTGGAGTGGGATAAAACTTTGGCGATCATGACTATAAAATGGTCACTATGTATATTACTGACAACACGGCTTGATGTGAAAACAACTACTCTGAAACCAGCCATGTTGTTTTATTCTCTCTCTCTCTCTCTCTCTCTCTCTCTCTCTCTCTCTCTCTCTCTCTCTCTCTCTCTCTCTCTCTCTCTCTCTCTCTCTCTCTCTCTCTCTCTCTCTCTCTGTTTAGCGTACGGATTATATTCAAAATTACACAACATGAACGGACATTGGAATAAGCGATTCTGCATTTTCTATATTCCATCTCTCCATATACATTAGCAGTTCTACGATTGTACAGATTATTAGAATTATATATGACTGGTAGTCTCCCAAAAAAAGGGGCAACAAATTTGTCTTTAATTATAAAAGGATTTCACGGCAATCTATGGGGACAACAGATGTTTTGATTTGCACATTTGGGATGTTCATAGTAGATAACTGAGTTCTGAACAGTAAATCAGTATGTACTGATCATTCAAAATATATGTTAAATCTATGGACATTTATAATATTATATAATATGCTAAATTTTGGTAATAGGCCATAGCACTATTTCCATGGTAAAGTATTCTTACGCCACGTCGTGTCATTCCAATCTTAAATTCCCGTTAGATTCAGAGTGCCTTTCCCATATCAAATTCCAATAGGATATAGTGCCAATTTGAGTTCAAAAATACCCTGTTTCAAAATCAACTATCATGTCCTTATTGTTAAATTTTCATAACTGGCCAAATAGCTGTTCTTATTATCGCTTTGGGTTTAGCACATTTTTTTCCATCGCATGTTACATGGAGGCCAAAAGAACTGGTGAAGGAGAAATCCTTGATACCTCGTTAAGAACCATTACCAAGACGATTATAATATTAGCTCTATGAATTTACAGTGTTAGTTTTTCCACCAGACCAAATAATTTAGCCCTATGAACATTTTAAATATATGATTTTCTCCAGATCCAAAACTTTACAAAGATGACGGTTATTTGTACAGTCGTAACTCAAGACTTATTAATCGTCCGCTGACATTTTTTGAATTGTTTTTTTCTTTGTGAACTGCGAAAACACACGTGGACTGTGGTCTGAATATATTTTTATTATTATTATTATTATTATTATTATTATTATTATTATTATTATTATTATTATTATTATTATTATTGTTATTATTATTATTATTATTATTATTATTATTATTATTATTATTGTTATTATTATTATTATTATTATTATTATTATTATTATTATTATTATTATTATTATTATTATTATTATTATTATTATTATTAATGATGATGTTGTTATTGCTGTTTGTGACAGATTGGCGGCGTGCAAAACACACCAACCTCTTTCACTACGGTTCGTTGCTAGGGAATGACCTCCGCGGTTTGATTTACCCAGTGTGGATAGATAGAAAGAAGAAAGCAGATCACTGAACAAGTATATTGAGGAAATAAACACTACGAGCCCCCTTTCAATGAACAAATATAAAATTTAATCAGATTATAAACTGAATTTAAAATGAAAAGAAATCAATGACTTAGCTACAAAGAAGGAAAGAATGGTACTAACATGTACTAAAAAAACACAATACAAATTTCTTTAAATATAAAATTACTTTCACGTAAAATTGCTATCATCATTGCCAATGGGATGTGACCTTCGAGTGTAACGATGAGAGACTTCATCACCTAATTTATGCAGACATCAAGAGTTCCGTTCGTCCCTGCTTGTCGATCTTTGTCTAGCTTTTCGTCTTGGACTCTTGTCCGTCTAACTCTGACTTAACAAACGTCTCTGGACTTAGATTTTTGCGTAGAATGTGTTCCCGTCCTATGAGTGTTCAGGGATTCCGTGTCTAGGAAACTGTTTCCTTCAATAAATAAAAATGTCTCGCAATAGACAATAGGTCACTTTCCCAAGTATATCTATATTTTTACATTAATTCGGCTCAGAAACAAAAGGCATAAATTCTGCCGCAGTAACTTCTGTTAGCTAACTGTTATGTTTACATAAACGGTCGATGCTTGTTATGACCTTAATTCGGGTCACGCTAGGGATGGTCAATTAAATTCAACTCAGCCGTATGAACCCGTATGTAACCCCCGCTCGACTGCCGACTCTACCAATCTAGCAGTCTTAAGTTACATATGCTTAGACCCCCAGATCTAACTATTCTAAAATAATTTACTCGACCAATTAGATATTACAAACTAGCATATAGATATACACTTAAGTGATCAATTAAATATTACAAACTAGTATATGAATATACATGTAATGTTAGGTCATACTCATTTTAGACAGAGTTAACCCATAAAACTATGAAATATTACCCATCATTCCTTAAGTCATTCATGAAAATTCATAATCACTCCTATGTATTAAAGATTCAATTACATGCAATCTTTTCAACTAATCTAATGAAATTTTAATTACATTCACTCTTGCCAATTCTCCAAATGAATTGATAATTAGAAAATCAAAGAATAAAATGTCATGACTAGCATTTCACTAAAATCCTGCAAAATGAAATCATACATGCATATATCATATCAAGAATACATTTGCAAAATAGATCAACAAATGAAATAACATATTAAAATCGGGAAACTAAGATTGCGTACCTTTTGGCCGTTTCTTTATGTTTCCACGAACCTCACGTGTAGGCCGTCTCCTGAGAGAACTATCCGGCCCCTTACTCAATACGAAAAAGTACTTTTTACGAATTTCGGAGTCAAACTAACTTTCCTTGCGAAAGATCGAAGAGACTAAAGAATTTACCTAAAGTGAAAACCTTTATTTTCGTACATAGTTACGCCCATAAATCTATACTAACCAATCGGAATAGACAGTTTCCTAGACCTGTTCGTAGAAATTTTGGAGAGACAAGAAAACTAAACAACTAATCATGCCGTAATAATTCATTTTCTTTGAGCCATCATCTATAACCAGATGCCGCCTTCAACCCTGCCGATTTTGGGGAAAGGTCTTATGTCATTCTCTTGTACCATAGCATCTGACTCGGTCATGTTACTTCGGCCAGAACGAATTCCCTTTTGACGTTCAGAGATGAAATGAAAATAATCACCTAACTATCTCTAGCCCTTTCTACTTTAATTAAGTTGACTTTGATACAATTCCTTTAAACAAAGCTTCTAAGATTTTCAAAATTCGACACATCACACTGTTGTTGAATGGAAAATATTTAATCTATCTGACTGTTGTGATATTTGAATAGCATTAATAATAGCTTGAATCTGGAGAAAGGTCGAAAAGCAATAAAGATCGTGTTTGTTATTGCTGTCTCTCAGACATAATAGTTGATGTCTTTTAATCATTGGTTATAGTGTCATCAAGTTTCTGGATTCTACGTAACTGAGTGATATTAGAAACATGTTTGCCAAGCTACATTATTAAAGCCATCCTGGTTTATAGATTTAATTAATGCTTTGTGTATAATGAGTTTTAAGAAAACTGATCATTTTTATAATTTTCTGTTGTTTGACATGTAATCCGACTAATATCGTAAAGGTATTTAATTCTTAAAAACCTGATTATTCATGTAAGAAAGCTTTCATTTCATTATTCAACTGATGTAATTTAAGACCTATATGTTTTTATTCACCATGTCTTGAGTGCTTGTTTTGTTTATATTTTCTCATACCTTTCATATTGCGTGTCTGAGTGACATTCAGTTTGCTGATTCGTGCAAGTCGTCTTACATTACATCGTTTATTAAGCATCAGGCTAATTAAAGCCGATGAACTTTTCTGATTTCCATTTGGTTATATATATATATATATATATATATATATATATATATATATATATATATATATATATATATATATATATATATATATATATATATGTATATATATATATGTATATATATATATATATATATATATATATATATATATATATATATATATATATATATATATATATGTAGTTATATATATATATATGTATATATATATATATATATATATATATATATATATATATATGTATATATATATATATATATATATATATATATATATATATATATATATATATATATATATATATATATATATGTATATATATATATATATATATATATATATGTATATGTATATATATATATGTTTATATATATATAGGTATGTATGTATATATATGTATGTATATATATATATATGTATATATATATATATGTATGTATATATATATATATGTATATATATATATATGTATATATATATATAACTTTCCTGTAGTCGGAATAAGAACTTTCAGAACCCTAAGCACTAAAAATATTATTGTGCCCCATCTTTCCACTGCGACATGGTCATATAGAATTCATTTATTTTACCATCAAGAATTAATTGTAATCATTTATGGTGCTCCCGTTTTGTTACTGCCATAAGCACGTGCTTGCTTAGTGTGTTTAATGGGTAATCCGGTGTAGTATTAAATTTTGACCCTCGTTGAATTCTGACCCGGTCGGGTCATTTTTCAACGGCAGTGATCATAATTTCACGTTGAAATCTGACCCTTTTAGAAATCTCACGTTAAATAACGACCCAGGTGTAGTATTTAATTTTGACCCTCGTTAAATTCTGACCCGGTCGGGTCATTTTTCAAGGCTGTGATCGCATCAAAATCGGTTCTGAGGAAGAAGGTGAATGAGACATTCAGTCCTTCAAAAGTACCTTTCAAGTTATCTTGCATTCTCAAACTCAATCTCAATCTCTTTTGATATAACACAGACTAGGTAGATGGATGTTTATTGTTTCAAAACGCCCAATAGTTCCAGATCAAATGATAAGCTCCGCTCACTTAGTTACTGTTGCTGCTATTCATAACCTATCGTGAATATGGCGGAATCAGTAATATCAGCTACAAATTCAGCGAACAATATTCTCGACACTGTTTCTGACACTTTCCATCCTGATTGCAAGATTCTTTTAGATCGTGCGTTAAAGAAAGGTTTGAACTACTACATACATGTATATATTCATGAAATTAGGATTTTTGATAGCGAAAATCAGGTAAAAATTGCGGTACCTTGCTTGCAATCTATGAAGAACGAACACAATGACAAATTTGAAGACATTTTGCTAGAAGAGGACAAAACAACAAAATCTTTATATTCTTGCAAAGTTTTGCATACTTTTTAATTATCAGAATTTCTAGTTTGGTTACGTTTTTAAAAAAGTAATAAAATAAAACTTTCGTTATGTATTTGCACCTGTTAAATTAATATCGTACATGTATAATGTCATATAGGAATAAAACAAGTACATTTTAAATCAAGAGTTTTTAATTTAATTATGTTTAGGAAAGCAAGTATTAAAATTACAATAAATAATGAAACATTTTTACAAAGTTTCCTGTGTGATTGAAGGGAATATTTTACGTTCTTAACTCCTCGTCAACGTGTATGATCAGTTTGATAGATCAACCATTTTGTAAGGGTATCATTGATAAGCCAGTAAATTTAAATAGTATCAGATCCTTTAAAACTATCATTTTTCATAATCTCTTAATAAAGAAGGAAATAATAATGTCACTTCAAAATAAGCCACAATAGGCACGTGGACAGGGAGATATATTTGATTCTATATTTGCATATATTTGCTTTTACCTTTGATAGCCAATCAGTGTGACTGGTTTCATCTTTCTTCATTGATGTGATAACATTTTGCAGATGTCATAAAATCGGTAAATTGCAAGAGATCAGGTTTATTCGAGTCAGCGAGACAAACATTTAAATAAATTTGAGGACATAGCTTGCTGCTTTTTAAAGTCTCACGCCTAATAAAGACATAAGAAATATTTTATTACAGTTTCGCCTCTTCTAAAAGTTAAAATATTTCTTACAAACCTTCCATTATAAAATTCGTAGTCAAAATAATTAAATTTAACATTTAAAAATATTTGATTTCAAAATCCGATTTTAAGTTATAGCGTGGTGTTTTGTCAAGTTGACATCAGTTTTAATGCTCAGTTTTGAAAACTTTAATAAAATGAGAACTGTAGAATCATGATGCAGGATTCCAGTATTTTAATTAATTTTTTTTCTTTTAAAACCAAGGTAATAATAAGACAAATCTTAAATTGTATTCACACATTTTCTATACTGTATGCAAAATTATTTACTCAAATATTATACAATTCGAACATAAGCAACATTGTTTTACACGCACAACAAATAAAATCACTATTTAAAAACAGTTCCGTGCATTTTTGTATTGACATATGGTTATACATAACATCGCTTTTAACGCAGACATTTTTACATGCTGGTGTTTAGTTTGGGAACATTATTTTTAAACCGCCGTCTTGAATTCGTTTATAATAACGCATGTGCCCCGAAGCACAACGGTGAACCATTTTTCTGATACATTTTCAGTGACTTTCTGTGTAAATCTTTCAAATTCCTCTGCACTGTAACAAGAAATAAACCGTGCTTGGTAACGCGTAATTAAGCAGTGATATCGATACCTATTTTTTGATTGGTCAATGTGCCCAGTTTGATTGACAGGTCAGAGCTATCCATTGCATCTTTTGAATTTTATAAATTAAAGAGGAAAGACCTGTTTCTACAGACACACGTTTCGTCCATAGCATACGTACTGTAACTGACTTTGTCAGGCCTTCATCTGGCACCTCATATTTCAGTCTTATCTCTGATCTCTTAGCTGCGGATTCAGCAGTGGGATAACTATATTACCATATTGCACTGCTTCTAGAACTTTAATTCCATACTTTTATGTCAGACTTAAACTTTATGTATTTAAATTGAAAGTCAGTTTACTATGTTTGGAACTAATCCTAACAATAATAAAAATTTTCTAAAACAGAAACTCAGCAGAAATTCATGAGTATGATCAATATACGTCTTATTTTTCTGATACATTGCAAAATGGTCAACGTAAAACTGGATAAAGTAGGTTTAAAGTTCTCACGGTCACGTCCTAAACGTATTCTGGGTTTTTACTGATGGTACTGATTGCTATGAACTATCCAGATCTACAGAACAGTTTATAGCTTCGATTGAGCAATTATAGTCGTATATGGATGTGCGGTTGCTTGACGACTCTTAAGGCCTCCTAAGAGACCAGAGATCCCACCCGAAGGGTGGGTCTCCTGTATAACCTCCTCCGTGGTTGGTTGTCGGCCCGAATCCACGGGAAGGCACTTGGCCCAAGGATGGGCCTTAACGCTTCAAACCTGACCTTAAGACCTTGACATTCAAACACTCTGCACCGAACGAACACCTCCCAAGCCACCAGCAGGCCAAGAGCAGAGGAACATCCACCACCAAAGCAAGGCCCACAGATGTCCATATTGTACTATCTAGTTGTTGAAGTGATTGCCCCAGAGTCACGCACAACCATTTTGGCATATTTGAAATGTAGGCAATCTCGTAATATCTTATCTTATTGGGCATGATTCCAGGACGTAGCAACATGGAAGTTCTGGGAGTTGTATGACGATCCAATTGTTGGGTGCCCCAGAGCCCTAATAGTGGGTGTGTTATAAGGGTTTTAGGATTGACCAGGGTTCCGGGGCGTAGCAGCAATCTACGTTGTAAAGATAGTGGTAGAGTTGATTGTAGTAGTTGCTCTGGTTGTTGAAATGATTGCCCCAGAACCACGCACACCAGTTAGGCATATTTGAAATGTTGGCAATTTCGTAAGTTCTTTTCTTAGTGGGCATGATTCCAGGATGTAGCAGCATGGAAGATCTGGAAGGCGAGGGAGTTCTGGAGGATCTGTCGTTGATGTAATATTGGATTGCCCCAGAGCCTTTATTGGGGATATTTGTCGGGATTTTTGGATTAATTTGGCTCCAAGGCGTAGCAGCTTTCATGTAGATATAGTAGAGAAGCACCACCGTAATATGCACCAAAGTTGTAGAAATACACAAGCAGCAAGCAAAAGCCGTTGTTGGTTAAGTATAACCATATTTATTAGAATAATGTAAAACCAAACATGAGTTTATCTCATACGGGTCAAAAAACCTGAATTGTGAATACACCTAGTCTTATAAACTGGTTTGATGATTTGTATACTGAGCGTAAAATTTGTCTGAAGGTAAGTCAAATTATTGAGCTTAAGTGTCCCTTAATTTTTTGTTTCCAAGGTAGATAGAGTTAGAGTTCTTTAAGAAAATACCAAGCAGGGTTTTCCAGGGCCATGCATGAGTTGGCAGCCAAAAAAGGGCATAAAATTCATAATATAATAGAATGCCAGTTGAAATAATATGTTACACGTTCTATAGGGAACATCAAATAATGCATGCTAAAATAAAATGTTGCACATCCTATACGCAACATCAAATTAGGCATGTTGAACTAAAATGTTATACGTTCTATAGACAACATCAAATTAGAAATGTGGAAATAAAATTTTACACGTTCATTAGGCAACATCTAAGGCATATTGTAATAAAATGCGACTTATTCTATAGAGAACACCAAAATAGGCATGTTGAAATACAATGTCACACGTCCTATAGGCAACTTCAACTTAGGCTTGCTGATATAAAATGTTATACGTTCTATAGGCAACATACAAAATTAGATATGATGAAATAAAATATGACACGTTCTATAGACAACATCAATTTAGGCATGTTAAAATAAAATTTTGCACATTCTATAGATAAAATCAAATTAGGCTTGTTGAAATAGAATGTTATACGTTCTATAGACAACATCAAATTAGGCTTGTTCAAATAAAATGTGACACTATCAAGCTAGGCTAGTTAAAAAATAAACTATTACACGTTCTATAGGTAACACCAAATTAGGCATGCTGAAATAAAATGTTACTCGTTCTATATGTAACATCAAATTAGGCATGTTCAAATAAACTATTACACGTTATAAAGGTAACATAAAATTAGGCTTGCTGAAATAAAAAGTGTTATCCTGCTTTTTTCCCCGAACATTTCTGAGTTTCAAAAAAGTTATATTTTAAATGTCATCTGCCATATATAACCAATATTAAAATCTAAGAAATTGGCTGCAGATGACATCGCGTGAAAAGTATGATGAATGTTATCTCACAAACACAGACCTCGTGCAAAACATATCAATTTAATTGTACTGAGTTCACGCGAAATGATATTTTATGTAATGGGTCCTATATAGATGCATAAAGACCTATATTTCTAATTTTCTACTTATCTTTTCAAGTCAGAAGCGGTCTGTTACCCTTTTAATCTCCCCCTTCTCTGTTAAACGCCACCAGCCCCATTCCCTTTAACTCTCCCCACCCTATACTATCGTTTGCTCGGATGGGAAATCAGGTCTTGCTATATTTCCTCATTTTATCACATAATAGTTTCAGCTATTTTCACGTTATTTGTCATTTAGAAGCAGATAATTCCTGGTCAATATTGTTTATAAAGAGTATATTTCAAGCACGTTACAATCCAATAAAATTGGATTTATCAATACAATTAGTTTTAAAACCGATGTATATGTACGTGTATTGTAGTATGAACCGCGAATACAGCATTAAACTTAGAATTTTACACGAAACCTTGTCGATGTCCTAGCCATTATTTGGATTTCGTAATTCCCATGGAATGTTTTACCTGGTAACTTGTTTAACATACGAGTCACCAGGTACTTTCTTTTCTAGTTCAACACCAGTTTGTAACTTGTATCGATTGGTAAATGCTTGAATCGATCATAATTTATTTTATAAAGTTAACAAGGCAATATCAAGCTATGTATGTTGATTACTTACAATTCATCAGCTTTTAGTTAAAAGCGTACACCCTTCTCGGTCAGGTCAGTACCAAGTAATTTTATTAACATGTATGGAGGACGATATTGCATTAGCTCATCTATATTTATATTCCAATTTATCCTGTTCAAAGAATCATGGTACTAATTCCAGCAGTGACAGAAGGGCTTGCAAAGTCCAGAAAGGTCATACGCCTAGCCTTCTGTTATTCTTTTCAATAATGGCACGTGTTAAGTCTATCCTAATAATCCAATCCGCTCTCGGAAACCAATCGTTACTGCCAGTGGCGTTTAAATTATGCAAATCCACCTATTCCATTTATGTTTAAATGTGACTCATTGTGGGACGTATTGTATGCAGACCATTGGTATCCAGCACTGACTATGCTTTTGGCTGTACTTGAATTTTATAATGAGATTTATATCTAGTATCTTTCTATTAAATCTTTTTCTATCTTCCATAAATTTGCGCTTGTTTGTATAAGCATAAGAAATAGCTCTTTGATCAAATGTCTTTTGGATATGCAGATATATCTATTTGCCGAATATACTCTCTCTCTCTCTCTCTCTCTCTCTCTCTCTCTCTCTCTCTCTCTCTCTCTCTCTCTCTCTCTCTCTCTCTGTCTGTCTCTCTCTCTCTCTCTCTCTCTCTCTCTCTCTCTCTCTCTCTCTCTCTCTCTCTCTCTCTCTCTCTCTCTCTCTCTCTCTCTCTCTGTGCGGCTCAATCTTCGAATTTTTGTAAATGGTTGCAATTTTGAATTTATCCAATTCAGTTAATCTCTGAGACATTGTAATGAATATATATATATATATATATATATATATATATATATATATATATATATATATATATATATATATATATATATATATATATATATATGCCAGATTTGTGATTCGATTTAGAATATATATATATGTAACCATATTGAACGATTTTAATATCACAACAAGCTTATGATATCAAGGATGAGTTATTGGTCTAGTAGTAAAAAACCTTACAGAAATATTTCGCCACTCAAACAATAATAAGTAAGGCCAATGTTATCATTTCTCACCTAAGCGTAAGAGAAACCCTGCTTTTTGATAACCTTGTTTTTCTTATCTCAGTCGGAAATGTACCAAACTAGTTTTTGGAGGAGAAAAAAACTTAGAAAAGAACATTTAAGAATGATAAAGATAGGACAAAAAGAATATGGAATACAAGCTGTGGGTCATATTGACTCTAATTGGTAGGAGAGCAAAATACTTAAATGTTTATTACCCACTGGGTAACTATTTCATGTATACGGTACATGTTTTGGATGAAGAAACTTTTCAAACTTTGGCTGAATATGAATTAGTGATTTGCAAAATTCACCAAAGTACGAGACAACAAGATCTGTCCTTTCTTCTCGATGACTGGGAAAGAAATTAAATAAATGTGTCTCTGAAACTCAGTCAACTTTCGTCTGGGTAAATACAAAAAAAAAATGTGAAACGGTCGTAGAGAGTAGATTTGCAGAAGTGGGCGAACGATTTGGTAAACGTTTTGTTTAAGAGCATGAAAATGTGAATGCCAAACGTGAAGCATCGGACACCTAATGCTCGTAGAAGAATATCCGGCGTAAAGCGTTGAGAAGCACATGTGAAGTGCCAGCACTTAACCTAACCAATATTCACTCAAGATTTTTCCTTTAAATTCGTCAGAATAATGACAGCGAATGCGAGACAACAACTTGGAAGGGTGCCAAAAGGCCTATATATTGATTAGCATTACAAAAAACAGAATTTAAAGGATAATGCATGAGCAAAATACAGTGATGAATATCATGCTTTAGATCATTTCAGTTTGTTAAAAGAGAAATACATTTTCGAATGAGTAAATGAATGAATAAAATATCTAAATAACCACAAATTATTCTGTAATGAACAGACCTAGAACATTTAAATTACGCTATAAAGTAAAGAACTTCGCTCGTAAAGCAATGTAAGGCTTCTCCAACATATCATACAAAACAGAGAGAGAGAGAGAGAGAGAGAGAGAGAGAGAGAGAGAGAGAGACAGAGACAGAGAGACATAGAGAGACAGAGACAGAGAGACAGACGGACAGACAGGTATTAGAGTAGTATAGGGGGATAGTTTAGCGACAATGGAGAAATACATTACAAACACCCCTGGGATACTTTGGCGACAAGGGGAATTTAACATGGAGTGAATGGGGAAATGAAATCAGTAACAAGAGATTGGACTGATTTAGCGTCAATGGGACTAAGTATTAGCGCATTGAGTCGGTATAGCGACGAGAGGAATGGCGCGGGTGTCATGACGTCACGGTACTGGACACTTGGCAACAGTGTAGCAAGGAGCTGACCCCTTTGACCTAAATACGCGCAGCTAGCACTACGACTCTATGGAGGGACATATAAAATAGGGACATAGAGACAGACATATATTAACATTGGACCTAGCGTTTTATATAAAGAAGTACCTAGACTTGAAATATGTTGATGGTGTTCATAAATTTGCATACTTATAATGATGCTATAAATAGTTTTAATCAAGAAAAAGACTAACACCAAAATGAATGTGACTAAAAGTAACGCTAAAATGATGAAATTGTCCCAGAACTTAACCGAGACTAAACATGTCCCTGAACATTAATTTACATTGGTTTAGACTAAAATTAATACTAAAATTACGACATTGTCCAAGACTACAGTTGAAATTAATGAAATCTAGAACATTAATATTCAAGTGACTGTGACTAAAAGTAACGCTAAACATGCGAAATTGTTCCAGAATATGACGGAGACTGAACTTATCCCAGAAGATTAAGTTATATTTGCTTAGTCTAAAAGTAGTACTAAGATTACCAAAATCTCCCATACCATAGTAGAGACTGAGAAAAGCTCTGGAAGATGTATTCAGATTGCCTTGACTTAAAATATTCCACTAAATTTCAGAGCAAATAGCGGACTTGAATGGAAACTGGTAACTAGTCAGATATATTGGTTGTTAGAAATGGTTAAAGACAAAGTGTAGCATTAAATTCTGAAATTGCACCTGATTTTAGCGGAAACTGAAAATAATCCATAGATAAATTTTAAAAATAAATGTTACCAAGACTTAAATTAGTACTGAAATTATTTAAACTCATACCGACCTTCGTGGAAACTTAAAAATTGTAAATAAAAATTAAACTAAGCGATAATATTGCATCCATGCGAATTAGCATTATGAGATCCTACTTTTTAAAATAGAGCGTCAAAATTTATAGCGTCAATATTAGCATTAAGTGACCTTACTTTGTACTATAGAGTCAAGATTTAAAGCGTTAAATGGCACACCCTGGGACACTAACGGGAAGTTTGTATGGGAACAATAGGAATGGAACAGGTAAGGTAACGTCACGGTAATGGACACATGCAACCGAGAATAATGTTTTTGTGAGTTAAACATAAATAATACAACAACTAAAAAACTTTTCAGGCAAGAAAGAATAAGTCTTTTCGAGACAGTGGAGTGGCCCTCTAAAAGAAATTTTTCTTTTTTTATCGCGAATGCATGCTCACCACTGAAACGAGCAGAATACAACACAACATATACTATCTCATCAACGAAACGAGCAGCATTAAACACAAAATATACTATCACATCAACGAAACGAGCAGCATTAAACACAAAATATACTATCTCACTAACGAAACGAGCAGCATTTAACACAACATATTCCATCTCATCAACGAAACGAGCAGCATTAAACACAAAATATACTATCTCACCAACGAAACGAGCAGCATTAAACACAAAATATACTATCTCATTTGACATCAGCGACGATGTGTCCTATTACCCTTAGCACTGTTCCTACACCTACAACGGCGATCTTTCTTAAGACTAAAGTATGAAACAGCAAGTAAGTTGTAAAGTTGAGCGAAGTTGTCTAAACAACAACTGTCAAGCCCCTATGTTCCAGTTATGTTTGTGATAATAACTTGTGATACTTCACATTTTCTAAAATGGAAATGTTTACAAGCCGTACAAAATTTATGTGACTAGATTTTGACACTTACACAGACTCTCCACTAAACAAGTGTCACGAGAAAAATATTTATCCGATTTTTACCATTTTCAAAAACACGCACACACTATCAACTTGACCTGAAAAACTCTATTTCTTTCTCTGTGGATATTCCACTGACCTGTCCCAGCGGATAGAGCTGATTAAGAACTGTAGGAATATCCCCTCATTTTGTATATATAAATATCAAATGTTGTATGTGTATTTTCCCTGTTCACCCATTATTAGTGTTTAGGTATGTTCCCTAAAGACACAAACAATTTGGAACAAAATTAATTTTGAATTAAGGTTTCTCTCTTTTTAAACATTTTTTTTTCAACTTGTTGGTGCATGGTAGATTACATCCAAATACCTTCTCAAAGCGAGTGGCATTTCTACACATGGCATTAAGCCTTTGATACATTCGGGGGGTGGGGTGGTTAATCATCGCTATTCTTTAATTCTATTTGAGATGTATTTCTATTTTTTTCTTCATAGAAGATGTAAGATTGTCAATTGATGTCACAGAATTTATGTTGTTTAGTCTGTTTGCTGCAAAATAAATATCTATAGCAAAGTGCTTAAGTTTGTTCAGTTTTATTTCAGGCTCAACGAAAGGTATTTATTTTGTTTTTCTTGTTAAATTGTTTATTACAAAAGGTACTAATACTAATTTCGGCATATCAGATAAAAAATGGCGTTTTGCACTGAGTACTTCTGCGTCTGCTTATGACTCCAGGCTGGGCCACAGTCCCTTTAAAAGTGCGCTTCGCCCCGGTCTGGGCCTTTCAACAACTTTGACCCGTTACTCATATAATTTTGACGCACACTATCGAAATACTATTTTGTCTTGCAAGGGGATTGAAACTTTAAATTATCCGGACGTGAAAAAAAAAAAAAACACCTTTCTTAGTACAGTTTGCTCTCTTTGTGCTCATTCTAATCATGCTTACCTTTTATCTTTGTGTTTTAGAGATCTTATTTCTTCTAATTTAAATACATTCATCAATGGACAGGGCAGCTTGGGTTATATTCCTTGAGGTTCACTGTACTTTAGTTTATTTACTTCACACAAATCTCAATTCACTAGTTTAAAAAATACCACTCAGTACTATATCATTTCTCTCTCTACCTATGCGAACGTGTGTATGTTAAAATGTCCAAATGAGAAAATAATTTTTGGACCAGTTTCAAAATGCGAATAATAATGGTACTGTTAAGCATTTGATGTGGCAAGAAAAGTTACGGTACACAATACAGGATTGTAAGTTCACACTCCAGTCCGTTTGTACTGCAATGGTAAAAATGTAAGAGCTTAGGCAAAAGCAATGCGTCAGTCGTTAGAAGTAATTTTATTGGCTACACTTATTTTCTTACACCTTAGCTTCGAATATGCTTCAGTCGCTCTTCGGACAGTGACAAGAGCAGACGTGCTATTCTGCCACTGACCACTACACTACCTGCCTTGAATTTAGAACCAAACAAATGCGTTACTCACTGTAAGTGACTTCATTGGCTAACCGATATTTTCCACCGCCTTATCAGACGTGCTATTCTGCCACTGACCACTACACTACCTGCCTTGAATTTAGAACCAAACAAATGCGTTACTCACTGTAAGTGACTTCATTGGCTAACCGATATTTTCCACCGCCTTAGCTTTAAATCGGTTTCAGTTGTTATTCGCACAGCGAGATCAGACGTGTTTATCTGTACCTGTCCACTAGTCACTTTACAAATAATAAAACAAATGCACAACCATGGGTGACTCGTGGAAACTAAAGTCTTACTGTGAAATAAATTACGGCATGTTTCGATGTACCACTCTGTGAGAACTTTACATAGACGTTTTTGACAGAACAATTTTAGTTGACTATGTCTCCAATTCACTCTTGTGATATTTTACAATAGTGGGTTTTGTACTATAGGAGTAATAATTTCAATGAGATATGTGATTTTGAAATTTCGTAAGGAAAATAAGTTATACAAACGTAAAAGTCGTGATATTTATAAAAGTAGGAGTAACATCTCTCTCTCTCTCTCTCTCTCTCTCTCTCTCTCTCTCTCTCTCTCTCTCTCTCTCTCTCTCTCTCTCTCGTAATTTTGATTAAAATCAAATGACATCTGTTTCGTTTGAAGATACCTTTCCAAAGTTGTGATCAGTTGTCACCATAATTACGTGAACTGTTCTGTTTTGTCAAGTAATTTTATTTTCCAAAACTGAACACCCTAAAATTTTGGAACGTCTTTTTTTTTTTTACTTCCATCAGTAAATCGTTGGATGAAATAAAATCATGAGTTGATCTTTGCTTGTACAATTCATTATTCTATTTTGGCACTGCATTGTGTCACGGAAAAATATTTCTAACATTAGATCTACCGGTTTTTTTTTAAATTTTTTTCTTCAGAAAGGCAGGAAACATGGCTTTTTCAGGAATTACCCGAGTGACATTGCACTGTATAACCCATCCTATGGCTAACTATGAATTCTAAAACCAAAACATGCGTTCAAAAAAAAAATTTAACAATGTTTGACCTATCTTTTCTCAGTTTAGACTGTCGATGAAACAAGGCGCGTTTTGGTGCTGCTTTTTTTCTCCAACCTTACATTTGTGAAATCTTTGCAACATTGTTGGTAGTCTGCGCTGCGAAACACAGGACATCCCTTAAATCTAGGATACACAGTAAAATGTTAAGCAGTCAATCGACAATAACTATCACACAACCATTTTTTTTTAAAATATAAAATTGATGAATGAATGAAAATAATGAATATTTCTTACATAGAATGTGCTAATGTCTTCATTACCTTTGTCCTATAATACCGCAAGAAAATAACAGACCCAAAATAGT
Organism: Potamilus streckersoni; assembly: GCA_016746295.1. Lineage (NCBI taxonomy): Eukaryota > Metazoa > Mollusca > Bivalvia > Unionida > Unionidae > Potamilus > Potamilus streckersoni. The sequence goes on along the minus strand of JAEAOA010001660.1, from coordinate 378,797 downwards.
GTCCTACATTTTGGGGTGATTTTAAAACCATTCTTTCTTTCAGTAATGGTAATTCTGTCTGCCCATCTCTCAAAACACTCCAGACTAAAGTACCGCCCGTTCTACTCTCACCCAGTGCGTTATTACTTGTGTGCGTGCTTTCGCATATCGTGCGTCCCAAAAATGATTGTCACATTAGAGATGCAAAAATACTTCCAAATTATTGAGAACGAATACTTACACCTACACCTTAAGATGTTAAGAGTTTAACTAGGGGGTAAAACTTAGTCAAAGTTTGTAATCAAAATGAAGCGATGACATTCTCTTTGCTCCTTGGAAAAGTGTAATCTTGGCTGGTTGAAAAGATGAAGAGAATGTCATCTCTTCATTTTGATTACAAACTTTGACTAAGTTTTACCCCCTAGTTAAACTCTTAACATCTTAAGGTGTAGGTGTAAGTATTCGTTCTCAATAATTTGGAAGTATTTTTGCATCTCTAATGTGACGATCATTTTTGGGACGCACGATATGCGAAAGCACGCACACAAGTAATAACGCACTGGGTGAGAGTAGAACGGGCGGTACTTTAGTCTGGAGTGCTTTTAGAGATGGGCAGACAGAATTACCATTACTGAAAGAAAGAATGGTTTTAAAATCACCACAAAGAGTAGAACACTATTTTTGGGTCTGTTATTTTCTTGCGGTATTATAGGACAAAGGTAATGAAGACATTAGCACATTCTATGTAAGAAATATTCATTATTTTCATTCATTCATCAATTTTATATTTTAAAAAAAATGGTTGTGTGATAGTTATTGTCGATTGACTGCTTAACATTTTACTGTGTATCCTAGATTTAAGGGATGTCCTGTGTTTCGCAGCGCAGGCTACCAACAATGTTGCAAAGTTTTCACAAATGTAAGGTTGGAGAAAAAAAGCAGCACCAAAACGCGCCTTGTTTCATCGACAGTCTAAACTGAGGAAAGATAGGTCAAAAATTGTTACATTTTTTTTCTGAACGCATGTTTTGCTTTTAGAATTCATAGTTAGCCATAGGTTGGGTTATACAGTGCAATGTCACTCGGGTAATTCCTGAAAAAGCTGTTTCCTGCCTTTCTGAAGAAAAAAAATAAAAAATAAAACAGTAGATCTAATGTTAGAAATATTTTTTCGTGACACAATGCAGTGCCAAAATAGGATAATGAATTGTACAAGCAAAGATCAACTCATGATTTTATTTCATCCAACGATTTACTGATGGAAGTAAAAAAAAAAACGTTCTAAAATTTTAGGGTGTTCAGTTTTGGAAAATAAAATTACTTGACAAAACGGAACAGTTCACGTAATTATGGTGACTACTGATCACAACTTTGGAAAGGTATCTTCAAACGAAACAGATGTCATTTGATTTCAATCAAAATTGAGAGAGAGAGAGAGAGAGAGAGAGAGAGAGAGAGAGAGAGAGAGAGAGAGAGAGAGAGAGAGAGAGAGAGAGAGAGAGAGAGATGTTACTCCTACTTTTTTAAATATCACGACTTTTACGTTTGTATAACTTATTTTCCTTACGAAATTTCAAAATCACATATCTCATTGAAATTATTACTCCTATAGTACAAAACCCACTATTGTAAAATATCACAAGAGTGAATTGGAGACATAGTCAACTAAAATTGTTCTGTCAAAAACGTCTATGTAAAGTTCTCACAGAGTGGTACATCCAAACATGCCGTAATTTATTTCACAGTAAGACTTTAGTTTCCACGAGTCACCCATGGTTGTGCATTTGTTTTATTATTTGTAAAGTGACTAGTGGACAGGTACAGATAAACACGTCTGATCTTCTCGCTGTGCGAATAACAACTGAAACCGATTTAAAGCTAAGGCGGTGGAAAATATCGGTTAGCCAATGAAGTCACTTACAGTGAGTAACGCATTTGTTTGGTTCTAAATTCAAGGCAGGTAGTGTAGTGGTCAGTGGCAGAATAGCACGTCTGATAAGGCGGTGGAAAATATCGGTTAGCCAATGAAGTCACTTACAGTGAGTAACGCATTTGTTTGGTTCTAAATTCAAGGCAGGTAGTGTAGTGGTCAGTGGCAGAATAGCACGTCTGCTCTTGTCACTGTCCGAAGAGCGACTGAAGCATATTCGAAGCTAAGGTGTAAGAAAATAAGTGTAGCCAATAAAATTACTTCTAACGACTGACGCATTGCTTTTGCCTAAGCTCTTACATTTTTACCATTGCAGTACAAACGGACTGGAGTGTGAACTTACAATCCTGTATTGTGTACCGTAACTTTTCTTGCCACATCAAATGCTTAACAGTACCATTATTATTCGCATTTTGAAACTGGTCCAAAAATTATTTTCTCATTTGGACATTTTAACATACACACGTTCGCATAGGTAGAGAGAGAAATGATATAGTACTGAGTGGTATTTTTTAAACTAGTGAATTGAGATTTGTGTGAAGTAAATAAACTAAAGTACAGTGAACCTCAAGGAATATAACCCAAGCTGCCCTGTCCATTGATGAATGTATTTAAATTAGAAGAAATAAGATCTCTAAAACACAAAGATAAAAGGTAAGCATGATTAGAATGAGCACAAAGAGAGCAAACTGTACTAAGAAGGGTGTTTTTTTTTTCACGTCCGGATAATTTAAAGTTTCAATCCCCTTGCAAGACAAAATAGTATTTCGATAGTGTGCGTCAAAATTATATGAGTAACGGGTCAAAGTTGTTGAAAGGCCCAGACCGGGGCGAAGCGCACTTTTAAAGGGACTGTGGCCCAGCCTGGAGTCATAAGCAGACGCAGAAGTACTCAGTGCAAAACGCCATTTTTTATCTGATATGCCGAAATTAGTATTAGTACCTTTTGTAATAAACAATTTAACAAGAAAAACAAAATAAATACCTTTCGTTGAGCCTGAAATAAAACTGAACAAACTTAAGCACTTTGCTATAGATATTTATTTTGCAGCAAACAGACTAAACAACATAAATTCTGTGACATCAATTGACAATCTTACATCTTCTATGAAGAAAAAAATAGAAATACATCTCAAATAGAATTAAAGAATAGCGATGATTAACCACCCCACCCCCCGAATGTATCAAAGGCTTAATGCCATGTGTAGAAATGCCACTCGCTTTGAGAAGGTATTTGGATGTAATCTACCATGCACCAACAAGTTGAAAAAAAAATGTTTAAAAAGAGAGAAACCTTAATTCAAAATTAATTTTGTTCCAAATTGTTTGTGTCTTTAGGGAACATACCTAAACACTAATAATGGGTGAACAGGGAAAATACACATACAACCTTTGATATTTATATATACAAAATGAGGGGATATTCCTACAGTTCTTAATCAGCTCTATCCGCTGGGACAGGTCAGTGGAATATCCACAGAGAAAGAAATAGTTTTTCAGGTCAAGTTGATAGTGTGTGCGTGTTTTTGAAAATGGTAAAAATCGGATAAATATTTTTCTCGTGACACTTGTGTAGTGGAGAGTCTTTGTAAGTGTCAAAATCTAGTCACATAAATTTTGTACGGCTTGTAAACATTTCCATTTTAGAAAATGTGAAGTATCACAAGTTATTATCACAAACATAACTGGAACATAGGGGCTTGACAGTTGTTGTTTAGACAACTTCGCTCAACTTTACAACTTACTTGCTGTTTCATACTTTAGTCTTAAGAAAGATCGCCGTTGTAGGTGTAGGAACAGTGGTAAGGGTAATAGGACACATAGTCGCTGATGTCAAATGAGATAGTATATTTTGTGTTTAATGCTGCTCGTTTCGTTGGTGAGATAGTATATTTTGTGTTTAATGCTGCTCGTTTCGTTGATGAGATGGTATATGTTGTGTTAAATGCTGCTCGTTTCGTTAGTGAGATAGTATATTTTGTGTTTAATGCTGCTCGTTTCGTTGATGAGATAGTATATTTTGTGTTTAATGCTGCTCGTTTCGTTGATGAGATGGTATATGTTGTGTTGTATGCTGCTCGTTTCAGTGGTGAGCATGCATTCGCGATAAAAAAGAAAAATTTCTTTTAGAGGGCCACTCCACTGTCTCGAAAAGACTTATTCTTTCTTGCCTGAAAAGTTTTTTAGTTGTTGTATTATTTATGTTTAACTCACAAAAACATTATTCTCGGTTGCATGTGTCCATTACCGTGACGTTACCTTACCTGTTCCATTCCTATTGTTCCCATACAAACTTCCCGTTAGTGTCCCAGGGTGTGCCATTTAACGCTTTAAATCTTGACTCTATAGTACAAAGTAAGGTCACTTAATGCTAATATTGACGCTATAAATTTTGACGCTCTATTTTAAAAAGTAGGATCTCATAATGCTAATTCCCATGGATGCAAAATTATCGCTTAGTTTAATTTTTATTTACAATTTTTAAGTTTCCACGAAGGTCGGTATGAGTTTAAATAATTTCAGTACTACTTTAAGTCTTGGTAACATTTATTTTTAAAATTTATCTATGGATTATTTTCAGTTTCCGCTAAAATCAGGTGCAATTTCAGAATTTAGTGCTACACTTTGTCTTTAACCATTTCTAACAACCAATATATCTGACTAGTTACCAGTTTCCATTCAAGTCCGCTATTTGCTCTGAAATTTAGTGGAATATTTTAAGTCAAGGCAATCTGAATACATCTTCCAGAGCTTTTCTCAGTCTCTACTATGGTATGGGAGATTTTGGTAATCTTAGTACTACTTTTAGACTAAGCAAATATAACTTAATCTTCTGGTATAAGTTCAGTCTCCGTCATATTCTGGAACAATTTCGCATGTTTAGCGTTACTTTTAGTCACAGTCACTTGAATATTAATGTTCTAGATTTCCTTAATTTCAACTGTAGTCTTGGACAATGTCGTAATTTTAGTATTAATTTTAGTCTAAACCAATGTAAATTAATGTTCAGGGACATGTTTAGTCTCGGTTAAGTTCTGGGACAATTTCATCATTTTAGCGTTACTTTTAGTCACATTCATTTTGGTGTTAGTCTTTTTCTTGATTAAAACTATTTATAGCATCATTATAAGTATGCAAATTTATGAACACCATCAACATATTTCAAGTCTAGGTACTTCTTTATATAAAACGCTAGGTCCAATGGTAATATATGTCTGTCTCTGTCCCTATTTTATATCTCCCTCCATAGAGTCGTAGTGCTAGCTGCGCGTATTTAGGTCAAAGGGGTCAGCTCCTTGCTACACTGTTGCCAAGTGTCCAGTACCGTGACGTCATGACACCCGCGCCATTCCTCTCGTCGCTATACCGACTCAATGCGCTAATACTTAGTCCCATTGACGCTAAATCAGTCCAATCTCTTGTTACTGTGTTCATTTCCCCATTCACTCCATGTTAAATTCCCCTTGTCGCCAAAGTATCCCAGGGGTGTTTGTAATGTATTTTTCCATTGTCGCTAAACTATCCCCCTATACTACTTATTAGCTATTTAGTACCCTTAGCGACATGGATTTTTATAGCTATTATTTATTAGTTATGATGGGAAGCTTTGAAGATTATCTGACACAACACAGACACATTTGCAGCTAGGTTTAATGTCCTGAATTTCAACACAAGTCCTAAATAATAAACAGGAATATCTGAAAAGAAAGGGAAAGGAAACAAACTCAAATCTGCTGACATGGTGGCATAAATAAATTGTTTGGATTGTAGCTTATGGGCTCAAAAACACCGCAAAGTTTACTACACACGCTATGGTTTAACAGTATGTCAATCTGGAGTATAATAAAGGGATGAAGAAGAGCACAGAAACATCAAGGTAAACCATGATTCAGAACTTTATAATATTTAGAGTTTAACGACAGACAGAAGAAGCCGAGAACAGATGAGGACATTAAACTCCAAGGTATAAGCTAATACCTTCATTCCAGATATGTCCTGTAACTATCTACACCTGTTATATGAACAAACATTAAAGTTATGTTGTGACCCAAAACATCCATTTGTCTCAGTAACTCGAGTGGATGCAACTGGGCCAGCTGAGTTAGTGATTTTACGGGCACCAATTTGGACAGGAAAGTTTATCACACTAATGAAAAACGGCTACGACAGCAAACTTGCCAGATATAGTTTCTAAACATATTACAAATTAACGCGTGAGAATATATGTTTGTGAAACTAATAGAAAACAATGTTCCGGATATAGGCTATACACATCACTGGCCACAAGCATCCTAACTCTGAACAAGTACCAAAAATGTAACCCCGAGATTGGGATTACATTGTCTTGATGCAAACACCTCCAGAGATTAGTAAATTAACCATTTTTAAAAACTTTCTTGTTATATAGTTTATTTTGATTAATATTCTAAATAAAGAAACGCAGAGTTTAAGCTCTGCAAATACATTCGGTAACTATTGCGTTGGTTGTGCCGCTCTAGATTATGACAATGATGCCAGTTCTGATTCGTCGCGTTAACCTTAATTTCAGTATTTGGGCCTTGAATTTTCTTAGGATTTGTTATTGAGAATGAACATCTAACACACCAGCAAGCTATATTGTTTAGGAAACAAATTATATGCCTACCCTCTAAGTTTTCTTAATCTAAGATACATAACAAATTCACAACGCCACAAATTTATTTTGACGTATTTTGCTGATCTGGGAAAACGATATCTTAAAATTTAACCTATAATTTAGACGAGAAAAGATTAAGACTTGATATTTTACGGGCTTTATTTAATGTCCAGAACAACATGTAAACAGCTTTGTATTTTCTTTCTAATTTTCAACCAATGCATTTACATTCCCCAAGCCAAGGTAGACAACAGCAACTTTATGCATCGATAACTCACCGTCGCAATTCTTTATGTTTTTCGCATTAACCTTACCTTCTCAAATAAATAAATGGATTGTGGCATGAATGTTATAGCCTTAAATCTATTACAAAAAAACGTGTGCCTTTGAAATTTTAAATTCTATTTTGAGCACTCGATAAAAATATGGCTGCTAAAATGCTGATAGTAACAGTAGAAACAAGAAGTTCCAAAAGGTTTGGATAGGGAAGTACCTACAACCGCAAGCAATCAGTAAAGTGAATACTGCGAAAGAATTTCATGAGCTTGTTTGGACCAATCTGTAGACAAATGAAACGATATATTAACTTGTTGTCATAACAAAATAGTGATACTGTATACGCTATATGTAAAGTGTACCAATCATGTTATAAAACTTTGTGTTAAACTACAGATTATTTGTATGCATATTTAAAAGACTGAGGGTAGATGTTTGGCCTACCTGACTATTGTCATGGATGAGTAATGTGTCTATCTGAGTTTTGTCATATTGTTTACTAAAATATAAATTAAAAGACTAAACTCTTTTACAAATTAGTGACGTTTTCAAGAAAATTGTATTACGTCGTAGGTCAGATGACAGTCTATATATAAAGGATGTGGTAAAGAAATTATGCATTTTGTTTTATATTCAGTCTGTGAAATCATTTACTGTTGTGTTCAGTTATAATTTGAGAATAATGATTTATTCAAATTAGTCATTGGAATTACAAAGTGCTTATTGACTATGGACTAAAACACTATTTTGGGAATACTTTGGGATTATTGTTAGATTATTAAAACACATTTTGGATTCTGCCAATATGATACATTAAGACTGCTGGTACATCAAGATATTTAAGACTATTTGTACATCAGCACAGTCAAGACAACTGGTATATCAAGTCATTTAAGACTCTTGTCACATCAGGATGATGATTGTTAGAATTCATTCGGAAACATTCTCTTCTTTTGGACTTTTGATCGAACATTTAGGATTATTTTTAATTTAATTAGCAATAAGTGTCATGTGCATTTTCCCTTCGGATTCTAGGACAATAAATTGTGTTTTGAATTTTACTAAATTTATTTAGTCAGTTTAAGAGCAAAGAGTCAAAATGCCATAACTCTGTGTTTTACACACAAAAGCTGACAGTTACGCAACGTATAAACCTAAACGGATTTAATAAGCTATAACATTAAAATAGGCGACACTCTTATGTTCTCTAAAACACCACTACAGCTACATGCTTATGCGGTCTTCTGCACGCTTGATTAATTCCACCATACAACCGGAATGCCACCACCACCACTTCAAAGCACTACAACTGTTGGTACTACCACTGTTACTACTGTTATCACTAATATCGCCGCTGCTGCTGCTACTAGTACCACTTAGCTGACTATTAAGCATGGAACGATAATGATTCAAAAACTGAGAAAGGAAATAAATTGTTTTCAAGCAGAAAACACAAAAATCACACAAGTTTTAAAAATAAACAGAAGACAAAATATGTAAAAGAAATAAAGATGTAATGGCATTTTCTTCTGATTTTACACCGCAAAATGAATAATGTTTTTTTATACTGAATATATCTATTTTCCCCTTTTTTTAGGGGGGATGGCGGTCAGGGTACAACTGAAAATGCCTCAAAGTGTCCACGCATATCCAAGTTCTGATGTTGTTGTTGTTGTTGTTGTTGGGTTTAACGCCATTTTTCAGCACAAGATAGGCTATACATGGCGGCCAGTATTATTGGTGGAGGAAGAACCCGGGAAAACCCCGGGAAGAACCACCGACCCACGAGAAGCTACTGGCAGGCTTTCTCACTTACCCACGTTAGCCGAGCCTGGACTCGAACTCACGCAGACAGAGGTGAGATGGCAGTGATCCGTAACGGACAGCGCTTTAGACCACTCGGCCACTCGGGGCCCCTTCCAAGTTCTGAAAGATTAGGATTGTGCATCACGGTCTAAACATACATACATACATACATACATACATACATACATACATACATACATACATACATACATACATACATACATACATACATACATACATGCATGCATGCATACATACATACATACATACATACATACATACATACATACATACATACATACATACATACACACACACATACCTACCTACCTACCTACATACATACACACATATACATACATACATGCATACATACATACATACATACATACATACATACATACATACATACATACATACATACATACATACATACATACATACATACACACACACACACACACACACACACACATACATACATACATACATACATACATACATACATACATACATACATACATACATACATACATACATACATACATACATACATACATACATACATACATACATACATACATACATACATACATACATACATACATACTTACACACACACATACCTACCTACCTACCTACATACATACACACATATACATACATACATGCATACATACATACATACATACATACATACATACATACATACATACATACATACATACATACATACATACATGCATGCATGCATGCATGCATGCATGCATGCATGCATGCACGCACGCACGCACGCACGCACGCACGCACGCACGCACGCACACACACACACACACACACATACATACATACATACATACATACATACATACATACATACATACATACATACATACATACATACATACATACATACATACATACATTCATAATTAACTAACTAACTAACTAACTAACATAGAGGATATATGTAAAGATCTATAAAGAGAGGGTGTATCGGCAAGGTCAGTTTGTTTATTATTAGAGAGTGCATTAACAAGAAAGATATCTTGTTAAGTTCCATTCTTTTTCTAATCATATCAAATTATTTCTGAACAATCAGAGAACGTAATCATACTCAGTGCAGAGTTAGTGTAACATTAATGATTTCCAATATAACAGATTTGACTAACTTTCAACCCAACTTTTCTTTTAATTCTTGAAATATTGCCTTGCGGGGCTATGATATTTTGTCTTCTGTTTATATCTTCCTATTTACTATTAAAACAATCTCTCTCTCTCTCTCTCTCTCTCTCTCTCTCTCTCTCTCTCTCTCTCTCTCTCTCTCTCTCTCTCTCTCTCTCTCTCTCTCTCTCTCTCTCTCTCTCTCTCTCTCTCTCTCTGTGTTCCAAGAAGAATGACGTAACTACAACTACCTGGAACCTGGAATACGTTCAACGCCCTGGTAGAGAAACTGGTAGTTTACTTAAGAACTGTCCGCAATATAAGGTGTATATCGTGCAGATCTACGAAGACAGACGTTTAAAATAGTATAAACCAAGTTGTATACATTGTGTTCAGATTACAAACAGTGATGCAGACCAGTGACCTGCTATAACTGTAAAAATTTATTGATGGGATGTAAATAGCAGGGGCTCTCCCATTAAGTATTGATCCTCATGTTAAAACCGGTGATTATTCTTGTGTGGAGTTTGAGTTACATCGGGCATGGCCACTTTTCCAGAGGATCCGAAATGTTTCATATCTATGTGGTGGTCGATGAAGAAACAAAGGAGGATGTCTTCCGGGAACTGAGTGCAAAATATGATGTAGTTGAAGAACAATCGGTAAGTCTCGTATGTTTTCCTTATTTTCATATTTTAATGTACAAGTCATGTTACCTTACTTTTATTTCTATCCTTACCACCTAAAAAATCGGGGTGTTAACTGTTAAGAGGTTTTGTGTTGGGGAAATGAAACAACTTAGAGAGAGAGAGAGAGAGAGAGAGAGAGAGAGAGAGAGAGAGAGAGAGAGAGAGAGAGAGAGAGAGAGAGAGAGAGAGAGAGAGAGAGAGAGAGAGAGAGAGAGAGAGAGGAAGACGGAGACAAAAGAAGGGGTAAATTAATAATAGTATGATTAATAGATAAACAAAAAATGTGTTTATACAATGAACCTGAAATTCCAAGGAAACATACAAACTGAAATAATCGATAGAGACCTTAAGATTTCTTTTCCTGGTATTATGTAAATATCTTTCTATTCACTTGTTATTTTATTGATAGCTACTCAAAAATAAAAAAAAAACACTGAATAAACACTGTTATCTATTATAGCTAGACTCTGTTGGTGAAATAATGATATGGTATAAATCTGTAAAGTCCAATGTTGCAAATGTATCACATTCCATGCAGTAGATGAATATTTTTAAAAAGAGCGAGAGAGACAGAAACAGAGATAGAGTGATAGACAGACATGTGCAAGCATGCTGAGTTAAATGTATTCACTGTTGCTCTGATATTATATTGTTAAAACAGACACAAAGAGAACACACACACACACACAATATATATATATATCTATATATATATATATATATATATATATATATATATATATATATATATATATATATATATATATATATATATATATATTAACAAATTTAGGTAATTATGAATGCCTAATATAACAGTACTGATAATATCTGCATATGATACTGTTCAAGTTTTCTCAGTCACCGATTGCATATATTATGTTCTTTTTGCTTGAATCTTAGCGTGGGGAATATTATAAAACTGTCCGTTTGTGTGTCCCTTCGTACGTCTGTCGGAAAAACCTTTAAATCTATATGACTATGTGGAAACTTACCAACATTGATACCGTTGGTGCCCACATCAAAACAAAAATTTAAAAAAATGACAGTGACACTTTCGCAACCGCTTAAAATTAAACTTTATTATATACAGCCATTTTGGTAAGATGGTCAATATATTTAAACGTTTTCAAGCAAAAACAACAGACCACTGTCTTGAAGATGTGGATGGGATAAAAGAGGGTAGAGAAGATTAATATTTCAAATTAAAACACTTGCAATACAGTGTTTGGGATTTCCTATGATTGCTCTTGTTTTCAGAACTTTAAAGAAGAATAATTAGAAGAATTTGTTATCCGATTTAAAATCAAATAATGATTATTCTGACTATACTAGAAGAAAATTCATCCACGGTTGAGTTTTCTTTGTCTGTATTAAACTAAATTTCAGGTGACGTGCATTCATAAAATATCAGCTAAAGGAAGAAGTTTTGTACTAATCTTATATGGAAGATGTTAATATTTCCTCTGTGTGGAGGATGGAATAATAACGTGCGAGGAAATAACTCACGTAGAGAAGAAATACAGCAAGTGCTTACAAGGATGAGACAAATACGAGCGGGAAAGAGGTGCAGGGAAGTTTACAGTTATAACCCAAACTTGCAATCGTTTTATATCAGTCTTTGAGTGATTATTGTTGTTCACCTGTCAAACGGAAAACTCCAAAAACACAGACAGACATTGTATTGATAAAAGGAAACAAAAGAGAATGGTTCATTTGCAACTTATTTCCTGACAGGCCATTCCAAAGACAATCCAACATTACGCTCCAAATAATTCGTGGGATCTTATTTTCTTTTTTATATTTATATGATGTATTCACCTTTACATTTCTCGTTTGTAGTTTTAATCAGTTTTAAAATATAAAACAAATTTTAATATAAATTCTTCAATGATATTTTTAAATCATAAATTTTTAATTTAAAATGAAAGGAAGGTATTAATTTTCAATTAAAAATTAATGTATGTTACCTGAAAATGAAAACAAAACAATAAATAATATTTGTAAGATCAAAATTTGAATTTTGGTGTTAAAAACCTTTACATCCTATACAAAAATTTTGACTTATAAATCAAACTTCCTGGATGAAAATACTGACTCAAAATTCAAACTACCAACCTAAAAATATTGACTAATAATCGAAACTTCCTGTATAGTGGATATGCAAGAAAACACTTTATCAAAATAGTTTCCAAACCAAATGTAATAAATTCTCCCAAAGGTTTGCATTTTATATTATCATACCAAATACAACTTTCTTTTCGTATTTTGCTGTTTAATTTAACTGTATTTACTTTATTCATCTTGAAAATATAGATAACACTGCAGTCAGCGAGTCATTACAATTTGAAAGCAGACAACACTGCTGACAACAGACAACACAACGACTCATTACATTTGTAATACATAGTACTGCTGTCAACAAGTTATTACAATCTGATGACATTGATACTGCGATAGTCAACGAGTCATTGCACTTTGAAAACTTACACAGCACTGCAGTCAATAAGTCAATAATTTTCAAAACAGTAATACAATCAACGTGTGATTACATTTTTGAAATCAGCATTTCAGTCAGCGAATCATTACACTTCGTAAACGTAAATAGCAATATTGTCAATATTCATTACAATTTGAAAATTTAGATAACACTAGTCACCTAGTTATAACACTCAGCGAGACATTACTGTTTGAAGACAGCAATACAGAGATTCGTTACACTTTTGAAAACATATAGTACTGCAGTGTACTAGTCATTATAATTTGGAAATGTAAATATCACTGCAACTAGAGTCATTACACTATGAAAGCAGATAGCACTACAACGAGAGAGGCATTATACTTTGAAGGCGTATATAACACTACACATAACGATTCATTACTCTCTAGAAACATTGTTAGATCTGCAGTTAACGATCCAGTAAACTTTAAACACATAGTACTGCGGTCAACTAATTATTACACATGTAATCATCCATACAACTGCAAAAAAAATGAGTAATTACTCTTTGAACATATAAATAGTAGTGCAATCAACCTGCTATTATACTTTGAAAACATCGATAGCATTGCAATCAATGAGTCAATACACTTTGAAAACAGCACTGTAGTTAACTAGTCATTACATATATTGAGCACATAGATGGATCTGCAGCGAGTCATTACGCTTTGAGAATATAGATAACACTGCAGTCAACGAGTCATTATTCTTTGAACACAATGATAGATGTAGCAATAATGTCAACGAATCAGTATTTTTTTAAAAATATTAATGGAACATTGTTACATTTTCCTTATGAATTGCAATTTAAAAATTTAAACAAAAACGTCGAACGTTTCAATTCATATCAAAAAGATATAATAATAATAGTTCTGACTGTTTGGCTGTCTCTGTCTGTCTGTCTGTCTGTCTGTCTGTCTGTCTGTCTGTCTCTCTCTCTCTCTCTCTCTCTCTCTCTCTCTCTCTCTCTCTCTCTCTCTCTCTCTCTCTCTCTCTCTCTCTCTCTCTCTCTCTCTCTCTCTCTCTCTCTCTCTCTCTCTCTCTCTCTCTCTCTCTCTCTCAAAATGTTATACGAATCGACGCAGCAGTTTTTAAGCTCACGCCGACTACAGTCAAACGTTTGGGCAAGGAAAGTCGCTACGTCACTAACGATGCGCCATTTAGTCTATTTTTCGAAATGAATTAAAGAGCGTCAGACTTTCGGATCACCTCTGATATTTCCTGCGACACACAAATTCGTCTCTAAAGTATATCGGCTAAGTATTTTACAGAAAAATCATACATATTATGTTCGCTAAAGTTTTGTTAATAAAAGAGAAGCCAAAATTTATTCAGACCACTTGGACTATTAATTGAATTGCATTGACTATAGGACTGACTGAGAAGATACTAATTATAAAATAGTTTCATCGATCTTTGTTTTGTACAAACCGAGGTTGTCCGAACGGCATTTGTTGGAGGTGTGATTGGTAGGACTGACCTCAAAGTTACTAATCCATCGCAGGTATGAATAATTAATATTTTCAGAGGGTGATGTGATATGATACGATTATGATTTTTTACGCAGATTTAACAATTGTTCAGTCATATCGCTACGATGTCTGCAGTGTGGCAGTTTATAGTTATTTCTAGCACTGGGGCATCATGCCGCAGACATGTAGCATGATGTCCCACCCAGTCACATTATCCTGACGCCATGCCGGCCAGTCTTAGCACTAACCTATTAATGCTGAGCGTCAAGCGAGACAGCTGTTAGTACCATTTTTTGTAAGTCTCGACCGGGGATCTATTTTCAGAGGGGAAGAGCTTACAAATATCGTGTCATCCCCTGCATTGGGAAAGTCGTCCATTGCGAAAAAAAAATCAAGAAATTGTTCCTTACAAAAGTGCTGAATATAAAAGTATTAGTGACCACCGAAGTTTTAGTTCTTCCAAACATTTTGCATATTAGAACATCGGTTTTCCAAAGCATTTCGTTTTCTTCCATGCCTCCCCCTGCGGGTCCGGGGTTGTAGAATTGGCCCGCCGTGCCTCGCCACGTGTCGTAAAAGGCGACTAAGTAGAGGCAACCTGTTTGCCGTGGGTTGCGACCCGTAACGGAGGAGGAAAGGATCCTGGTAGTTGCAACACACTACTTTGGCCTCTACTTCTCTTAAGACGGGTGGTTGAGATGGGCCCGGTCTCGACAAATCGGCTGGTCACGCCGAGCCCTAGGAAGTCTTAATTAACTCTCTCACCTCCTTTTACTTTATTCTTGTATCTCGCTTGATACCACCGTTGCCCCTATATTCTATTCCTATATCTTTCCCTTTCTTAAATCTTAGAAGACTTCCTAGAAGGCGGTGGCTTAACGGGTCAATCGGGGGGTAAATTTACTGACCTTCGAAATTGGCAACTTCAGGGTCAACTAAAGGTAATTTTACCAACTGAGTATGGTGTTTGTGTATCCCTGGCACTTTAAAAGTGTCCCCTTGTTGGGCTCCTTGGTGGGTGGGGAGCACGGGTGCTGAATCTTTCAAACTGCCATCATGGAGAATTTAAAAAAACTCCCAAACGTACCAAAACTGTGTCATCAGAGTCGGATGATGAACCATGTAGTGTGGAATCCTTTCCTCGCTTCATGGTCATCCATTCAAAAGACGAAACTAAACAACTTGCCACATTGTCACCATTTATAGTCGAAAAGACTATACTTGGATTAGTCGGCAAGCCAAAAAGTGTGAAAAAGCTAAGATCAGGTGACCTACTTGTAGAGTGTGAGCGCAAAGCTCAAACTGAAAATATACTGAAAATTAAATCGTTTCACGATATTCCAGTAACCTGCTCCGCCCACTCTACACTTAATACATCAAAAGGCATCATTCGTTGCCGTGACCTTGCTGGAGTCTGCGACAAGGACATCGTCGAGGGCATGAAAACTGAAGGTGTCACTGCAGTCCGTAGAATTCGTATCAAACGAAACAACAATCTGCAGGACACCAACACTATTATACTCACCTTTAATAAGCCCATATTACCTAAAGTGGTCAAGGTTGGCTTCTTACAAGTTAAGGTTGAGGTATATATACCAAATCCCCTCCGATGTTACAAATGCCAAAAATACGGCCATCATGAAGACAGATGCTCTCGAAGCCAAATCTGTGGCCGGTGTGGCGACTCCTCCCACCGGGAATCAGAGTGCAAGGCCACTCCGCACTGCGTAAACTGCGGCAAAGAACATCATGCTAGTTCCAAGGAATGCGACACTTGGAGACAGGAGAAGGAAATCCAGAGGATTAAATATACTAATAATATTCCCTATCCAGAGGCCAGGAAGCTTGTTCAAGCTAGATCATTCCCCGGCCCATCCTTCTCAACTGTAGTAAAGAGCAGCCAGAAAGCAACGAAAGATGCACAAACTCAAACAAACCCGCCTGAACCCCATGCTGACTCAAACATCCCACACTATAGACCGCAGAAAAACTCTACATCGACGCAAACAACATTCAACATTACCTCACCACCAAAATCACCAAATAGCAAGAAAAGGCTTCAAACAAATAGGCATAAAAAAGGGTCTGATGACCCTATAAAAATACACAACAGGTTTGAAGACCTAGAGGACATGGATGCGGAGGAATTTGCTTCATGTCCTCAGGGTAACTCCAGATCCAATAACAAAAGATACACCCCCGTACTTCCTCCAGATAAATAACCAAATTATTTGCCACTCGAAAGGTCTAATATACAGCTGAAATGAAGAACACCATTTTACAATGGAATTGTAGAGGACTTAAAGCCAACTACCATGATATTCTTCTGCTTTTAGATGAACATGATCCTGCAGTACTATGTCTTCAGGAAACATTTTTGAAAAATACAGACAACATCACACTTAAAAAGTACTCCCTGTTTAACCACTACTCTCAGAATGTTGACAGGGCCTCAGGGGGAGTCTCTGTTATTGTGAACAATAGAGCCCCTCATAAGGTCATTCCTCTAAACACAAATTTACAAGCCATTGCTGTAAGCGTCACTCTTCAGCGAGTGATTACATTTTGTTCTATTTACTTACCACCAAACACTAACCTAGTCCCAAACGAATTAGATACCCTTGTGCAACAACTTCCTGCACCATTTGTTTTACTCGGAGATTTTAATGCCCATAATATTCTATGGGGATCAAATCATATAAGTGATAGAGGTCACAAAATTGAAGACTTTATTTCTAGACACGATCTGTGTCTCTATAATACCAAAATACCTACATACCTACACCCAGGCACGGGTACATACACATGCATCGATTTGACAATTTGTTCTCCCTCGCTGCTTTTGGACTATGAATGGAAGGTCGCTGATGATCTCCACAGTAGCGATCACTTCCCAATCTCACTTGTAAATCTTAACTCTACAATTGATGAAGTAATTCCACAATGGAATTTAAAGAAGGCCGACTGGGTCAAGTTCGAAATACTCTGCAAAACTAGGCTGAATGAGGACACAGTTTTCAATGTTAGCGATCCCATTCAGCTTTTTACATCTATTCTAATAGAAATTGCAGAAGACTCTATTCCCAAGTCCTCTACCAACTGTAAAAGAATCTTAAAACCTTGGGTCACTAAGGAATGTACGGAAGCCATTAGACTACGTCGAAAAGCATTAAACAAATTTAATAATCATCCGACGCCCGAAAACTTAACTATATATCGCATTGCCAGAGCCAAAGCTCGTCGCACAATCAGGGAAAGTAAACGAGCATCATGGAAGAAATATGTTTCTTCTTTAAACTCTCGTTCCTCTGTTCAGAAGGTTTGGGATACTGTACGCAAAATAAACGGAAAGAACAAACAAAACCCTCTCCGACAACTGCAACTAAACAATAACAACTTTAATTCAAAACGTGACATTGCAAATACTCTTGCTGACAGTTTCTCCAAAAATTCATCATCATCTAATTATACCGAAGCCTTCCAAAAACTTAAAGCTCAAAAAGAAAAGTCACGTTTAAAATTCACATCCAAGAACTCGGAAAGTTATAATCAGTTGTTCTCATTATCCGAGCTTAGGGAGGCTTTAGATAAGGCCCATGATACATCCACTGGGCCTGATGAAATACATTACCAGTTTTTGAAACACCTTCCAGAATCATCATTAAAAACTCTTTTGAAACTCTTCAATGATGTATGGATTATTGGTAATGTACCCAAAAACTGGAAAGAAGCAACTGTAATACCAGTTCCCAAACCCGGTAAAGATAGCGAAGACCCCAACAGCTACCGACCAATTGCACTGACAAGCTGTGTGTGCAAAACAATGGAACGAATGATCAATTCTCGACTACTCTGGTACTTAGAAGCTAACAATTTAATATCTCCTTTCCAAAGTGGCTTTCGATATGGACGGAGTACTAATGATCATCTAGTTAGACTAGAAACATTCATTCGTGATACCTTTATCAAAAAAGAACATTTAGTAGCGGTATTTTTTGATTTAGAAAAGGCCTATGACACAACATGGAAGTACGGGATACTAAAAGACCTGCACGATCTGGGTCTCAAAGGCCGTCTGCCCTCATTTATCTCTAATTTTCTCTCTGACAGGGAATTCAAAGTTCGAGTGGGCTCTACCCTCTCCGATACACACCAGCAAGAGATGGGTGTGCCCCAGGGCAGTATTTTATCTGTGACGCTTTTTAACATCAAAATCAATAGTATCACCAAATGCTTAGCTCCCGGTGTTGACTGCTCATTATATGTTGACGATTTTTTAATTTGTTATCGCTCAAAACACATGCATACAATTGAGAGGCAACTCCAGCAAAATATCAATAAGATTCAAAGTTGGGCCAGTAATAACGGTTTCAAATTTTCAAAATCAAAAACAGTATGCATGCATTTTTGTCAGTTGCGAAAACATCATGATAACCCTAAACTCACGCTGGATGGAACACTTATTCCAGTTGTTGAGGAAACAAAATTCTTGGGTGTTCTATTTGACAAAAAGCTGACATTCATACCACACATTAAGAATTTGAAAGCTAAATGCTTAAAAGCCTTAAATTTGATTAAAGTAATTGCTCACACTGATTGGGGTGCTGATAAAAAAGTCCTCCTTAATTTGTATAGAACATTTATCCGTTCCATCTTAGACTATGGATGCATTGTTTATGGTTCAGCTAGGAAGTCTTATTTGAAAATGCTTGACCCAATTCATCATCAGGGAATAAGACTTGCTCTAGGAGCATTTAAGACATCTCCGTGTGAAAGCCTTCTCGCGGAAGCGAATGAACCACCTTTATCGCATCGCAGAGAAATGCTTTCTGCACATTATGCTCTTAAGTTACGATCCAACCCTCTGAACCCTGCTTTTTCGGCCGTTTTTCATCCAAATTACAAAGCTTTATACGTAAATAAACCAAATGCTATACCTTCATTTGGTATTAGAATATCATCCTGCTTTGACCAAATCAAATGTAATCTATCTTTAATCCAGAAAACCTTTGTCTCGAAAACACCACCTTGGCTCATTAAGCAACCCCAAGTGAATTTTACGTTACACGATCGGAAAAAATCTGAGACAAACCCTATCCTATTCTTGAATTCTTATCATGATCTACTCAATGAATTTACACATTATGCTAGATTTTATACTGATGGATCAAAGGTTGCTGATAAGGCTGCTGCAGCCTTCGTCAGTGGCAAACACATAACCAAAGAGCGTTTGCCAAATGATGCATCCATATTTACAGCGGAAATCAGAGCAATAGACCTTGCTCTGACATTTATCGAAACTAATCATATTCTAAATAGTATTATCTTCTGTGACTCATTATCAGTGCTTCAGGCGCTACACAATATCAAACTAGATAATCCACTATTGGTGAATGTTTTGATAAAAAACTCTGAACTTAGTGCCTCATGCAATATAGTATACTGTTGGCTACCTAGCCATATTGGTATTAGAGGTAACGAAGAAGCAGACCGGGCTGCTAAGATGGCCCTATCTTTAGAACCATCGGATTTTAAATTACCATATTCTGATTTTAAACCTTGTATCAAAAAGTATCTACGTCAAAAGTGGCAGGTATCATGGGATGATGCAATCAATAACAAACTTCATGCCATCAAACCAATCTTGGGAGAATGGACTCCTTCCTACAGAACTATTCGTAGGGAGGAGGTTGTCATTGCAAGAATCAGAATCGGTCATACATACATTACCCACTCACACATACTAAAAGGTGAAGATCCACCAGAGTGCGTTCCTTGCAATGTACCATTTACTGTTGAACACTTTATGACCACGTGTTCCGACCTGCAACCTACGCGTGATAAATACTATAATGTACACGACATGCAGGAACTTTTTGATACTATTCAAATCACTAGTATTTTAGAGTTCCTAAAGGAAGTAAATCTTTATTTTAAACTGTAACTTTTTATGACCTTACCCAAACTAATTTTTAACTAATACCAATACCAACTATTATTTACATCTTTTCATCAAGATACATCATTTACATCTCCCGTTGATCGTGAACCAATATCTTTAACTGTTACCAACATTTACCATTTTATATTTATCTACTATGGATTTTTTACTATATCGCTGGTCGATATTGAACTTTTTTACAAATATGACCTACTGTATGGCGCTAAATAGCCTAAAAGTGCTGGTGCGCCGTTAAAATTCAATCAATCAATCAATCAATCATTTTCTTCCATGCCTCTAGTCGCATCACAGGAATGGTCATGATCAAATCGTAAAAAATTTGAAATACCCAAGGTTCATCACCACTGCATGATAGTAAAAATAAATTCATGCTCATTGAATATTTTTTATTTATTTCTGCATTTGACAACTGTTTATAATAAGTAAATTATAAAGAAGTAACAAATTAAGATATAAAAGTAACAATTATCAACGGAAATCATGATCTCCAAAATACGTGCAAGTGAATTGTTTTATTAACCTCACCAAAGACTATGGTTACGTAGCCACAATAGACCGCAAGCATAAAGGTCCTACATCTTAAATAAAGACTTTGGAGATGGCAACCTTCGTCAGGATCTAAGTGGTAATTCCGGTACTGGATTTTCCATGATACGTTTTACCTGGAATTTAGCATTATCTGTGTTACCAGACTCGTACTTGTTTGCTTGTAGAACAATAGTGTCGATATTATATCGATTAGAGCATGCTTTCATAGATCAAACACTAGGGACGCTTTCGACGAAAAGGACATCTATTATACGATAAGACTCATTACGAAAATGTGAATGCGGAACATAATCATCGTAAACTATACCTTTAGTCTAAATTTTTTTTTAACTATTTATTTTAATTGATGCAAACTTTAGTTTATTGATTGTCCAGGTAATAAGGTGTCATCACTGTTGCAAATAAATGTGTGTCCTGCAAATAATAATTGACATGCGAAATAAAGTATTGACAATTATTAGCTGCTAATTCATAATTTACTTAGTCACTACAAATATGAACATTAAAATAAAATTTTCGCTATTCAAGTTTAAGCTATATATATTTTATTTCAAGGACTGTCAAACTGTTAAATATGTAAATTAGCAATGCGAAACAGAGTTTCTGTATACAAAATGTAATCATATTTGTGTAAATGAAACAGCATAGAAAATGAAATAATAAACAAAAACTAACGTTTTCAATTATTACTTAAAAGTAGGTATATTATGTTACTAATACAGCTATATACTTTAAGTAGAATAATAAAACTAATTTCATACATAATTTCATTTCGTATGCCGAAATTTCATTTCACATCACGAAGGCTGGACTCACTATATTAATGTCAATTGTATCAAGGTTAGAATTTTAGTTTTGTTTATAATGGCAATAAATAATCAAGACCTTCAGTAAAGGTAAAAAATTGAAACAAACTTTGCTTATTCACCTATCAAATGTATTCTCTCTCTCTCTCTCTCTCTCTCTCTCTCTCTCTCTCTCTCTCTCTCTCTCTCTCTCTCTCTCTCTCTCTCTCTCTCTCTCTCTCTCTCTCTCTCTCTCTCTCTCTCATTGTGTTCAACTTAAGACTGTTTCAGAATCCAAATGTCATCTCGGCGTTTTACAACACTATATCAAACTATGACCAGGCTGTGAAAATTATCAATAAAGCTTTTGATACAAACACTGGAACTGAAATACTTAATTTGTGGTGTAATCTAACAAATACCCCCATTTCAATGAAATACTTTGTATGCGTCAACATAATCTAAAAGGGCTCATATTTTCCCGCAAGAAAATAAAGGCATGATTTAAGTTTTTTCACCCTATACAGGATTAAAATGAAATAAAAAGATAAAGAAAAGGGCATTCGGTGCATGTGAACAGTCTATTCATAATATAATAGGATGCCAGTTGAAATAAAATGTTACACGTTCTACAAGCAACATCAAATTAGGCATGTTGAAATTAAATGTTATTTACAGGTTATTCGGCAATTTAAAAGCTGACAATGCCTGATCAATATTCTTTAGCATGAGTACATTTCAAGAACTTTAAGAACTTACAAGGTAAGAAAAGTAGATTTATCAGTAAATTGGTTTTGAAACCAACATACACGCACGTGGGTTGTAGTATGAACCACGACATACAGCATCAAACTAAGTATTTCACACGAAACTTTGGCGATGTCCTAGCTATTATTTGTATTCCAGAATTCCCATGGAATGTTTTACCTGGTAACTTGTTTGATATACGTGTCAGTAAATTTGTCTTTTGCTAGCTCAACAACAATGTGTAACTTGTATCGATTGGTAAATGCTTGAATCGACCATAATTCATTTTAATTTCTATGAATTTGTCACCATTTACATGCTTATCGATAGCTAAGGTAAAAGCAAAGGGCACTAGGTACATGCTAACATTCATTTTACAATATTATAGAATTCATTTTATCGCTAAAACTAAAACTTTATAGAGTTGACAAGGCAACATCAATCTATACATCAGCTGTTAGCTAAAAGGCAAATATTTGGTCTCATCAGAGTGTAGACCCTTCCCGGTGAGGTTGCTATCAAATAATTTTATTAGCGTGTGTGGTGGACGAAATGACGTTAGCTCATAAAATTATATCACAATTTAACATGTTGAAAGGCATCCGGCTACTAAATCCAATCACATAGTACTAATACAGCAAGGACAAAGGACCCTGAGAGGTCTAGAAATGTCCTATGCCTATACTTCTGTTGCTATCCAGATCATGTTACGTGATAAGTCTATCATGGGAATACATTGCGCTCTTGGAAACCTATCGGTAACTGCAGGTGGCGTCTAAATTATTCAAATTCACCTAGTCCATTTACGTTTAATTCTGACTCATTGTGGGACATATTTTATGCAGACCAACGAATTAAAATCAACCTAGCTGTTATAGCCCGTTCCTGCACGTTAAACGTTTTCCGCTCTTCATTCAATAGAAATATATTTTTTAATCGATGACCGTAAGGTGTTTAATCCTTTGTATCGTGTCTAACTCTATATATGGACGCCTTGCCATTGCCTTCTTCATTGACAGCTTCTGAAGCTATCTCGTCTACAACAAAGTAATCGAAGTCTCTAAAGAAAATATAATTTACATCAGCTGCACTAATTTCTTGTGTATATGTACACTTTGTCGTTGTGGTGTTAACTGATAACACAAAAGATTTAAATGATCAACCAACCTACTTTTTGTTGTTATTGTTATTTCATTGTTGTTCTTTAAAATGAGTCTTGCACAGTTTTTCATAGAGCCTATGCATTTGCCTCTAATGTACTAACTTCAGGGCCACAATCTGTGAAAGTAATTCGGCACCATCCGCTCTTGTCTTTGTTGCGTTAAGTTTGGCAGTTTCCGGTTCAGAATATAGGACTTTTCGATCATCACTCTAAAGGTGGATAACCAGTGCTCTAAGATTTTCATTTTCCGATGGTGCTAGACATAAACCAGCTTCTACCTTTCTTGCACTACATTTTTCTACAAGAATTTTAGTCATATTTGCAACCTCCAGATGTTCTTTTCAAAATAAATTTTGCTTAAATTTTTCTAGCTCTTTTATTTCTTCCGCTGGCTTTTATTTTGCCGTCAGAGAAATTACTATGGACCTTTTATGTTTGGGAAAGATTTAAATTTATTTTCAAAGCTATTAAGTTGGACATAATTACTTTCCATACTTTTCTACCATTGTAAGGACATTTGCTCTCATAGTGGTAGTTACCATCTTCCGTTGCAATTTTCACTATTTAGTTGTGCTATCTTCAACATACATAATTTTTTTTTCTACTACCTTACGCAAAAATAAGTCTTTGCTTGTAGTCTAACAACCTCGTCTTTCTGAAGCAGATCTACTTCTTTGTCTATTGTTTTGCCTTGACTGCAAACTTGTTTTTCAATTGTGAAGTAATTTAATACTCAAAGTGTGAGAGTTCTAAAAGATATGAGAAAGAATAAAATAAACCAAAGAGATCAGTTATCTGCCGTTGGTTCCATATTATAGAAACAAACGTTTTTATTGCTGATGGAATCCTTATGGTGCTACATTCAATAAAATTGAAGTAATACTATTCAATGACTGGTTTTTCTGATGTTGGTTTGTTGTACTGCGTAAGCATTGCTGTAGATGAGTAATATCTTTAAGAGTTGGTCTATAAATCTTGTAATTCTTCCAGTATACTCAGAGGCAAATAAAACTATATTTGAAACCAAAATATGGGTTTTTAAGAGCAACTTCTGTATAGTATTCACATATGTACCTTTAAAACTCCATATCTTCTTTTGCTGTTGAGTTGCCATGTTACTGTTTTCAAATCTAATAAGAAATGTGTTTCAGTTCTTTCTCCCTAAAAAGGTGCTGCTTGTGGCAGGATCAAGAAGGAAAACTGCTGGATCTCAGTCGAAGAGTTTTCTGTCAGCGGAGGAGGAGATCAATGAGGACGTCCTAACCTTCAGGCAAAAACCAAATGTGCGTCTTAATATACTATGTTATTGTTATTGCTTTTTCTTAATGTTGTTATTTTGTTTCGGAAAGGAGACTGGTAGTGGCGGTGAGGGGATCGTATTTTGCAGCGAAATTTATCTTATAAACATTTTATTCCTTGTATCTTTTGAGAGTTTTCGGAACATAAGTTTTGTTTCTTCAAATTCAAGGATTAAAAAAAAATTTTCATGTAGCATACCCTAATGAATAGGGCATAAAGATTACGTACGTACGATAGATAGATAGATAGATAGATAGATAGATAGATAGATAGATAGATAGATAGATAGATAGATAGATAGATAGATAGACAGACAGACAGACAGACAGACAGACAGACAGACAGACAGACAGACAGACAGACAGACAGACAGATAGATAGATAGATAGATAGATAGATAGATAGATAGATAGATAGATAGATAGATAGATAGATAGATAGATAGATAGATAGATAGATAGATATAGGTTGGTTTGTTGGTTGGTTGACTGGCTAATTGGTTGAACGAGTGAGTGATAAATCGATAGACAGATGTAGAGACCAGATTTTAGTGATTACAACTTTTGCATAAAATAAACATGTGACAAATTTCATAAATATACATTTTGTTGCACACAAGTGTATGTTTTACTGAAGAAACGAGCTTAGCAAAGACTGAGAGATAATACATTATTAATAGACCTATCCACCATATTAATACTGAAGGCTTCTGTATATCTCTTTGATTATGACAAGCTTTTCAGCTAGAATGACCACTAGTAAAACATACTTCGCCGATCCCATATTACTTCCATTATGCATAATCATTCATGAGTTTTTAAATGATTTGGATTTATCGATTTGAATAATCTTCGATGAAATTTGTTGACTGTGTGGGTAGTTGAGAGACATTGAAAATACCAAAGGCAAAAAAAGATCTAACGAAGTTTATTCTTCACATATAACGACCTTTGTTGAAGGACACATAAAGTGTTGTGTACCAATGTTAAACTGTGGTAACACAAAACTTTACACCAATAAAAGAAAGTTATTGATTCTTGGATAAGCTAATATGATGATAATTCATTTTGTTTAAAGTAATAAAAAATGTATTTTCATTTCAAGGTGCCACACATATAATGTGACGCCACCTATAAATCAGTTACGCCACGATATTGCTATTTGCTAATTTTAGGCATTTAACGAAACGACTTGTCATTCCAGAAAGAGTTAGCTTAAATGGCTTTAATGCTTAATTGTCATCTTAGAAACGATATTAAATTGAATCTTTTCAGCATAAATACAAGTTAACTATCAAATAAAACTGTATTACTTGACTTCAATGTTAGAGTTGGTACAGATCACTAGACATTGCCAGGTGTTTTTGGTAAAAATTGTTTTGGCAAATGCGATGGCAACGGAACCCTCCTGCTGAGGAAATGCGCTAAATACGACTTCCTAATCACCAAAACGTACTTTGCCCAACATACAAGATGTCATGGACATAGGAACGCTCCAAGTACTGTCAATGTTGTCTATTTCATCGTCAGGAGAAAAGACTGGCACGATGTCCGAGTACTGAAGGCCATGCGGAATGCTGGCTGAACTGACCACTGGCTCATAGTCTCCAAGCTAAACCTCCAGATTTAGCCCAACAGACGACCACAAGGCACAAATGTACTCAAAAATAGCAATGTCTGTTTGAAACAAGAGAATATGGAAAAGACATTTGTCAAAGAACTGTGCAGCCAACTAGATACAATCTATATAAACTCCAAGAAAGTCGAATAACACTGACAATTTCTTCAGAGATTATGTACTTAACTGGATCAAAATCATTCAGTCACGCGCCACGTAAACATCAAGATTGGCTTGCTCAAAGCAATGTTGTCATTCAGAGACGTCTGAATGAGAACAATTTACCACAAATTTCCTCTTTAGAAGACAGCATTGCACCATCCAAGAAGGTAGAAATGGTCCAATGAAAACTTAAATAGTTAAACGACTCATGGCTAAGCAATAAGGCAGGTGAGATTAAATTCTACGCAGACAAGAAAGACGCCAAGAACGTCCATGATGCTTTCAAGAATCCCTACAGCCCACATTCATTGGGAACATTTCCAACATTTAGCGCTGAAAGTGCCATGTTGCTCACGGACAAAGGAAAGCTCTTTCGCTTCTTCCATCAACAGTCATCTCTCTGCCAGGAGGCAAATGATTGAATGTTCCAAGAGGAAATGAACATATCGTTTGCTGATCAGTAAAGACTGACTGAAACTGAACAAGCAATTGTCCAGCTGTCAAATGGCAAAGCACCAAGAGCAGATGCTACAATAGCAGAAATCTACAATGAAAGAGGCTCAAACATGGCACAGAAACTGACATAACTATTTCAGTCAATGTGAGCTCAGGGAACTATATTCCAGATGTACAAGGACGACAACCGAGACATTTCCTTATTGTCGATACTGTCTACATTCTTGCCAGATATATGTTCAGTTGCCTTGTGCATCACATTGATCAAAACTTACCATGAGTCTTGGGAAGTTCTTGCGCAGAATCACTCAAACTAGCACAGTCTCTTCAATATTGGAGCTACAGACTTTGAACAGATGAGAATTGCAGAGGCAGTACCGAAACATGAGCAGAACGGCAATACGTCTTCTCTTCATCAAGCAAACACTTGAGACATCTCTGTCATGTTAGCCACCTACAGATCAGAGCAATATTTGGCCTAAAAAGGCATTAATGTTCTTACATAACTCAAACCATATAGATAAGTAAATTTCATTTTCGAACTCGAAAGTACGACAACTTAGCCTGGAGAATATATATATAAACACCAGTATGTCCTCCCAACCAGCTGTCATCCAAAACACTGCATTAAGAACATTCCATATAGCCAGGCACTGAGGATACGCAGAATTTGCTCCGACGATGAAAGATTCCTAGAAAGGTCTGAAGAGCTGGCTAAACATTTAATTTACCGAGGCTACGACAAAGACCTGATTGCGGAGGCAATCCAAAGGGCCAAACAAACAAACCGTGATGACCTACTCAGATATGGACAGAAAGAAAAGGTTGATAGGATACCATTTATTCTGACCTATCACCCAGACAATCCCAAAGTAGGTAAAATCATCGCAAACCACTGGCCAACCGTGCAATCGTCAGACATACTAAACCTAATACTTCCGAACAAACCTGTAGTAGCTTACCGGAGACCAAAAACCCTAAAGGACATCCTAGTCAGGGCAAAGCTAACGCCAATCGCTAGTCAAAACCAACCTAGTCAATCTGGACCCTGTGGCGATAAAAGATGCAAAACCTGTCAACATATGATAGAGACCAAGACATTCACTAGCTCAGTGACTAAAGAAAAACTAAACATACATGGTCCAAACAAAACGTTCAAAACAGAGAATGTGATTTATCTCATCACATGTAAGATCTGTGGCCTTCAGTACGTCGGAGAAACTGAAAAGCTACACAAAAGGATAAACCTTCATAGATCTGATTGGATGACAAAAAAAGCTGTACAGAAGCCCGGTCGCAGAACACTTCTCCTCCCCTGGCCACACTTTCAGTGATATAATACTTATCGCTATTGCTAACAACCACAGCTGGAATTCCGAAACCAGGAAGGAAAAGGAATCATACTGGACACGCCGCCTTAGAACATTGAAACCAAGCGGTCTAAACCAAGAAGACTAGAAAATGAAAACTATGCACTAGTAAAATTTAAAATTTTCTAAATCTTCTTATTATCCTTCAATTTTTACTATAAGAATAACCGGTATAGAATCAAATATCCGGGATATAATCTGCGTTACAAATGTACAACAAGTAAAACTAGATGTCGCTTTGGCTTGTAGACTTTTAGGGAATTATGCAACGTTTTCAGTTTCCGCATCTAGTCTATACAAGCTGGTTGTATTTATAGTTTTAGCACATGTGAAGACAGCAATGTAGAGGTTTACATAAACAACGTTTTGTGTTTATTGGTTTATCGTATATATGTTTTGTATTTTCCTTTGAAAAAGACTCATTATGAGTCGAAAGCGCTTAGGCTAGTTAGTTACTAGTTTCGTACTGTTCGTCGTCAGTTTATTGTATATATATATATATATATATATATATATATAAATATATATATATATATATATATATATATATATATATATATATATATATATATATATATATATATAATGATTATAATTTAATTTAATACACTTCCTTGTCAAATGTTCCTTGTAAACAACCTTGTTCCAAATGACATGTAAGAAAGTAAGGTAATAGTATCTTGTTTTGGTCAGCACATTAGTATTATTAGAAAGACAATTTAAAAATAACTTTTATTGTTTTTCCTGTTGTCAGGTTTATCTCACCAGTAAAATAGAGCTGTTAGAAAGACACGTGAGAAGCTTCGTTACCAATGATACACATTGGTCGAGCATGTGGCAGATCGTAAGTTCGTTTTATTCAGCCATTTAGATTTGATTTGGGAATACATTTTGTACTCCAGCAAGTAAATCCGTGTCATTAGTAATTTTTGTTGTGGATAGGAGATTTTGTTATTGTGATCAATTGAATAATAAATATAAAAAACGATAGACAGATATTTAACGATTAATTTTGTACGCTGATATAAAACATTTTTATTAACTTGAATGGTATAGATATAAACTATTCATACTCTCATAGCATATTCCTTTACATATAAATGTTCAGATTAATTAAAACCGCAATATTTGAAATATTTCGTTTTTGACGTAGATTAATTTTAATAAATAATAACTAAATAGTTTTCAGGTATACGAATATTTGGAAATTAAACAAATTAATTCATGTTGATTCATATTTTAACATCACCTTTACACAAAATATCTATATCCCACTAATACTGACAAATAAAAATATATGTAAAATGTAATTTAATTTTTAAAAACAATTAATCGAAATGTATCAAAAGATTTTAATTCAACATTACTATACTATTCAAACAACAGCAACATCACCACAACAAAAATACTACTATTACTACAACTACTACTACAACTACTATTACTACTACAACTACTACAACTACAACTAGTACTACAACTACCACTACTGCAACAACTACTACAATTAGTACTACTACTACTACTACCAATAATAATAATAATAATAATAATAATAATAATAATAATAATAATAATAATAATTCAGAATGGGGTCATATCGCCAACCATGAAGTTAGAGGAAGCCTGGAAAAAAAGGCTATAGCGGAAGTGGAGTTATTGTATCAGTCGTTGATCAGGGACTGGAAACACGCCACAATGATTTGGATGGAAATGTTAGAGTAAGTGTTCCTTGAGAAATGACCACGAAATCTTATAAATAATTTCTTATATTTTGTCCCCAGACGTGAAGACAAACCCTTAATCATTTAAGAGGAATCGAGACACGCATACTGTACACATTGCAAATTATTTAATGATATTAATTAAAACAAAATTCTGCTAACTTCACATTGTCCCTCTTAGACAACTTAAACTAAACTTAGAGTTAGACATACAATATTTTAGGTCAGTTCCTATTACAAAATCATATTATGAACACCTAAATGTCCCCATGCATGAATCGTTCTAACAGAAGCATGAATTCAGAACCATGTTTGGATCATGCACTTAGTTGTTTTGTAGTTGAATGTTTAATGTTGCTTTTGTAGCTGTTATGTTGGTTCTGATTTTTTATCAAAAACATTTTTCTGTATATTTGCCTAGTTTTATCATCAACAAAAGCATGTAATTGGAACTGAACATTGTTAACTACAGTTTTGTATTAAAATATATTGAAAACGTTGAAACGACATTGCTTATTTCAAGAATATGATACGATATGACAGGATTTTAAATGAAAATAAATTATATGATAACGCATTCTTTGCGGTGTATACCATCCCTCAGAAACGCATTACAGATGATGTTCCAGTGCAACATGAATGTGCATCAATACAACATTTTTGTTTTTAAAAAATTATATTTTCAAACGCAGACGCTTATTATACACCATTTTTTCTTAACAGACTCACGGTCATTACGACTTCGTTGATAATGATATAGACCCTAATCCGCCTTTCAACGATAAGTGAGTATTAACGTTGAACATATCGGAGGAAAAGGGTGGAGCAGTTGTAAATGTATTTTGCTCTAACATATATCTTTTACAAGGGAAACATGTCAAAAGTAATATTTGAAATTTTTTAAAAGTTAATGTCATAGTCTATCATAAAAATTATTGTTTCTCATAATGGTAGCTTGACGAATTCTGATCGTTAGCTTTACATATCTTCAAAGTTCTTTCCTCAGTTATGTTTTGTCCTTTTAAACACATCTTTACATCTGTTTCTTGTCTGTCGCATTTTCAAAATGCAAATATTGAAACAATTCTGATCTTTACACTATATTTAAAAATACATATAAGCTAAATTCTTAATCAGATGAAATTATTGAATTTTACTCAGAACCACTCAGATATTTAGTCACGTGACGGATCAATAAATTGCATGCGCTATGAATGCATTACGTAAGCAAACATAAGTTATCACTACGTGTGTGGTAGCAAGCTTACGTTACCAGAAGAATTTGGACTATACATATATACATATATATATTTATATATATTTGAAAAAACCGACCGCTCCGGTTGATTAGTGTTTAGTGTCCGCCACAGATGCGGGAGGTTACGGGTTCGAACCTTGGCCAAGTAATACCAAAGACTTATAAAATGGTACTAGCAGCTCTCTCGCTTAGCACTCAGCATTACGAGGTAAGTAGAGAAGTTCAGAAGCATGCTTGAACACTACCTCAATAACTACAAAATGCGTTTCACCGTGTCGGACCAGACAACGGCATAGCATATATTAGAAATTATCATCATAATTAGATATACCATTTAAATGGTACTATTTTTGAACTTCAAAGAATCTGTGTAGTCGTCTTAGAAGATCAGCAGAGGACCAATTATATTATGTCATTTGGGGTTCGACAGCCTCCTACATAGGCCTTCGTGGATAGTATGACCGTTACATCCAAGTTTTTACCAGAAGGTAGATGGATGTGAGAGGATCTTGCAAATATTATTAAATGGGCCAGGATGAATTCAAGGCATCTATGTCAAGAAGTTGGTCCTAAAGAAAGGGAAGGTGCAAGATATATACCGGTTCAAATTAAGAGAGGAAATGATACCAACACTGAGTGAGCGACCAATTAGGAGCACTGGGATGTGATTTAAAGCCATACAGGCCTCGTCTAGAACATATTGACTCGAGAAACAAAAAACATAACTAGCGAAGACACATCATCATTATCATCACATTATGATAATTACTGTTATTAATATTATTATTAGTAGTAGTAGTAGTAGTATTAGTATTTTTTAATTATAATAATAATAATAATAATAATAATAATAATAATAATAATAATAATAATAATAATAATAAGAAGAAGAAGAATAATAATAATAATAATAATAATAATAATAATAATAATAATAATAATAATAATAATAATAATAATAATAATAATAAAAATATTATTATTATTATTATTATTATTATTATTATTATTATTATTATTTCTATTATTTTCAAGTCACGGGACTCGAGTCACAGGGTTCATTGCAGCTGAAAGAGACAACGATAACTGCATTGTTGGAGTGGCATACAGGCCGACAATTATAGGCATTCTCTTCACCAAATTCATACATTAAAAATTAACATTAATCAGTATCATCAATGTTAGTATCAAGTTTTGCAAATGCTATGCTATTCAGATTATAAACAAATATTATATATTGTTCATACATACATACATACATACATACATACATACATACATACATACATACATACATACATACATACATACATACATACATACATACATACATACATACATACAGACAGACAGACAGACAGACAGACAGACAGACACATACATACATACATACACACACACGCACGCACGCACGTACGCATACATACATACATACATACATACATACATACATACATACATACATACATACATACATACATACATACATACATACATACATACATACATACATACATACATACATACATACATACATACATACATACATGTTTCATGCAAAAAGACAAAAGTATTTCAGCGACCCATTCATATCCAATATATATATATATATATATATATATATATATATATATATATATATATATATATATATATATATATATATATATATATATATATATATATATATATATACGCATAATTACGTGAAAATGCATTATGCATTTTGTCCTTTACTGGTAATAGCAATGTGATCATTTACATTTTGAGAATGGTTGGATTATGATCAATCTTTCAGGAATTCGGCTTCTTGGTTCCATGTACACAACCGATATACGCATAATTACGTGAAATTGTATTATGCATTTTGTCATTTACTATCTGCAGTTTTACTGCCTATCTGCAATCAACATACCTGCTAAGTAATTAAACACTTAAATATTCTTCTACTGGTAATAGCAATGTGATCATTTACATTTTGAGAAAGTTTGGATTACGATCAATCTTTCAGGAATTCGGCTTCTCGGTTCCAAGTACACAACCGATATAAGTGAAGCGCAGGCGATATCTCACGGATACGCCATCACGCACATCTCGTGCAATAGCTGGGGTCCGCCAGATTCATACGGGTACTTTTCTCCAGGGGTTTTAACTGCGGCAGCCTTTGAACAAGGGGTAACTCAGGTTGGTTAAAGAGACTGACTTCTAGGGACGTTACTTTAAATTGTATCTATGCAAATTTTAAGTAGAATATTCGCTTTTATGTAGTCTTCAAAATTAATAAATTAATGGGAAACAACCATGTCGTTTTTTAATCTAAGTCTGAATACATTTCTTTAAGGAACGAAATATGATAGTGTACCTTTAATGATCAATATGAAGAAGGAGTTGTGCTAGTTTAAGGACAGAGCTTTATGTCCTTTTTCTTTAGTAGTTGGTAAACTTTACAGAACCTAATAATTTGAATAGGTTCATCAAGAATGTTTCAATTGTTGTCTGAAAGGTTTCCTCTTGTGTGAAGTGAAAGACCCATCATTTTAGGTGGAAATTCTCGTGCAATTTCTTTAATATTTTCAGCCAAACATAGTACGGAAACAAGCACTAAGATTTATTTGAAATAAGCAACTTCTGCACACTCACAAAAATAACCGGACAACAACTACATAACAAACAAACAACCTGTTCTAACCTTGATGTTACTTCACCTTCCCGGTGAGTATCTGCATTTGCAGTAAACAACAGAAGTAGACAGCACTTATAGTGTTATAGCCAATATATAGTAGTATAGTCATATAGCCAATTTTCATTATTTTTATTATTATTATTATTATTATTATTATTATTATTATTATTATTATTATTATTATTATTATTATTATTATTCCCAATTAATAGGGTCGGGGAGGAAAAGGTGTCATTTACGTATGGGCGGCTGGCAATGGCGGGACGGATGATAACTGCAATGCAGATGGTTACGCTAACAGTATTTACACCGTGACCATATCCAGCGTTAATAGTCTCGGCCAACCCGCATGGTATTCAGAAGTATGCGCGTCCACCTTGGCAGTTACTTACAGTAGAGACAAAAATCAAAGATATATGGTATGATTTGTCAAATATTCAAAGACTGGACAATCGGATGTAAATCGGAATCATTAACAATAACACATTTGCATCGATAGTAAAATACAGATGAAAATTTTGCCTAGAATTACCACACATAATGGAGTTCTTAGACTGATTCAGACGTGGGAAATGAATGGGGTATAACCAACCAAAAAACATATATCTTATCTTTATCAAATTATCTCCATCTTTGTGTTGTTTTGCTTACATGAATAATCCAGTTTTAGTATATCATCTCTTGGCATAGATTTTAACTGAACGGAGTAGCAGATGTGGGAATTTTACAATTCCAGGAGACCCCATCCACCATGTTGAATATAGCGCGTGTAAAAAAAGGAATAGATTCTCAGACGATTACATTGTATAATACCCTAAATGTAACAAAGCCCAAGGGATCCAAATATATCATATCATTATATCGGAATTTCTTTACGGTCGATGAAATTATTGTCATAACACAGCTTTCGTGAATGCAGTGTCATAACTTTCGTGACATTATACATATGCGAGCATATGGATGCAACATTGTTCAGGCAGAAAATTAAGATATTTTAGGCAAAAACTGCAGGACGAAATTGAGTCGATGGAAAGACTGCGTTTCTACAGGTCATTGAGAGTAGAATTTATTTATTATAGGTATCTAAAATTGTTGGGAAACAGCGATCTTTGTCATAAAATCACTGTGCCTTTTAGTGGGGAAGTTATCATCGAGCGGTAATACGGGAAAATATAAAAGTATTTGCTACGAGGAAAGATTGTGTCAAATTTGTAACGTTAATATCGAAAATGAATTCCATTTATTACTACTTGTCCGTTATATGGAGAAAAAGAAGAAAATGTTTACACACCTTTGTATATAAATATCCAACTTCAGAAAAATGTGTCTTTTATACAAAATGATACTATTAAAATTCTTATAACTAATTTTAGCAATGTTTTTATCAACGACTCCAACTACATGAAGCTCTAGATTAATATGATAAAACTAGCTCCGTCTGGTCCTATGGTTCCCCTCAAATTCGTGTGATTACTGTGTATACCTATGTCTCATCCAATTCGATAAAAGTAGTAATGATTACTTTCATGTATTTATTTCCAATAGATACGATGTCATTTATTAGGCACTATAACATCTTTGTGTACCGCATGATGTATGGATATGCGTCATGGGCCAGTCGTATTATTATTATTATTATTATTATTATTATTATTATTATTATTATTATTATTATTATTATTATTATTATTATTATTATTATTATTATTATATGCACTCTAATTGACAAATATATTCCTCTAAAATCGGTCTATATTTACCCGGTGATGTCAATTAAAGTTTCCACTCTATTTAGGTAACGACATCCAACGGTAATTCTTGTAATAGCGGGATCGAAGGGACTTCATTCTCGGCTCCTCAGGCTGCTGGAATGGTGGCTCTGGCCCTAGAAACGAAGTAAGTGTTGCTTTCAGACTGCATTCTCCTATAGACAGTATTAAACGGAAACTCTAGTAGTGTTTACAAATGATCAGCACTCTACCATATGTTGTTGTTTGTGGATGTTTTTTTTTCTTTTGTTGTGTTTTCCTTTTTAATTGCAGCCTTATTTGAAACAGTATTACTTTCTTTTAGCTTCTCTATCCGCAACCAACCCCAACCGTCAAAACAGTGACGGAGACATGTGACACAATCCAAAACCCATTACTTGTATCTTCTGTCTTTCTGCTATGGCTGCATAGACAAGGTGTGATTTCAAAGATTCAAATATGACAGATATTGAACATTTTTACATTTAATTTATGGATCCGCTGAAAAGTATTCCTCCTGTTCATGGTTACCCTATAGAACAAAAGAGCATAAAGTATTCACTTATCGGTTTAGGAGGAGATATAATTACAGATTGACGGACAAAGGGCATTACAATATCCAAGACCATAACGTACTCTGATAAACAGCTATTGCATGCATTTTAATGAAGCTTGTTTTCATAATCCTGGCTTCCAAATTTACCAAGACTTATTGCGTGGTCTAATGTTTTCCTGATATGTACTAAAATAATTATTTATAAACAGTATTAACCACTCGTAGGTTTAATCCTTTTGGGAATTTCCATATATTCTGTAAGCTACGCGTGTCATATTAACAATAAGCACGTGTTACATTCCTCTGTTTGCCACGTGTGTCATTTTGTTCCCTATTGGGCAAACTGTTTATGTTTTTCTAAATATAAGCCACATAGTTGACAAATTTGCACGAGGAGAGCGATGTTAATATTAAGGGCAGTTTTTAGTATTTTCTTAAAAATGTTTTCTACGAGGAAATAAGCATATTGTGTGCTAAATAAAAGCAGGATGAATAGTCTTTTATGTTGATGCCTTGTAACCAGGACAGATGATCCCTCTTTACACAACTTTTAAGATGAATTGCAATTTTTATCCGGGCATCATTAACAAATTTATGTGTATTTTTCAACGCATCGGGGTAAGCCCAGAATATTACAAGGTAGTATAATACTGAGAACCTTAAAACTCGAATCCCATTATAGATTCTCCTATGACCGTTTTCTTCACTGAAGGTTTTTGCACAAGCGTGCATCCGCAAATGTGATTCGCGTGGACCCCTAAACGAACTTAACATGGTTTAGCCAAATATTATGTTACCGTAATAGGCACTCTGAGTTTGTATACAGATAAATGTATATACTAACAAGAGATCGATCCTGTGACTATTGAAGGAATTAAGTATACCTGGTTATTTAACTAAAGGAGGCTCAGCGTCACATATAGCACTGCATTATTTAGTACCATGACTTTTATGGCGGCGGAGTCAGTGAGAAACTACAGCGCACAATCATGTCACTGCCTGGAAAAAATGTTTTGAAATTCACAGCATTGCAGAGGAAGCTGAAGGATCCGTGTCTTATTTACGCAGCTTTAGACCATTTTAACGCTCCCGTGGAATTTGGCTTTCCGAGGCCATCCTAGAGGCTTTATTTAATGCTATTCAAGTTACCGAACAAGTACCATGTGGTTTTCGCTATAATGTTGTTGAATTAGATGGATCGACTGATCCACCAATAATGTTCCGCGGAAAGGACTCGACTGAGGTATTCGTAAAGTTGCCCGAAGCTAGAGGGAAATACATTCTACAACAGCACTCCTCGCCCCAGACACGATTAAGACCCATAACAAAATTAGTGGAATTTCTAGAGCCACTTATTACAATATATGTGAAGAACGTTTAGGCTCCTATGATAAAAGAGTTCGCTATTACTGTAACAAAAATTGAGCATACAGAGGAACCTCACACAGTGTTTGTAACAGTTACTAATTTACACAAGCAAGACTAAAATTCCCCTCATGTTTCATGACCATAGCAGGTAGGAATGTATATCAAAATGCAAGGAGTCACAGTAGCATATAATGCTGTGATAAGCGTCATCCCAACAATATGCGTAAATATATGATATTCAGGCTGGAAAAACTACAGTTTATTAACTCGCTGGTGGTCCTAAATCTTGTCTTTGACAAACTCCTTAACATCTTTACGGAATGAAACGAAGCTTCACGGTTCAATAATTGATGTAATATTACTCGTCGATACGTCGTTTATTAACCTGAA
This sequence comes from Potamilus streckersoni, assembly GCA_016746295.1. Taxonomy (NCBI): domain Eukaryota; kingdom Metazoa; phylum Mollusca; class Bivalvia; order Unionida; family Unionidae; genus Potamilus; species Potamilus streckersoni. The sequence goes on along the minus strand of JAEAOA010001660.1, from coordinate 340,509 downwards.
ACTTACGCGTACATTTGCGTCCCGAAGTTTTTAAACCTCAGATTTCGCCAATTATGGCCTTGTATTCATCATTCTCTCGAGATGGTATTTCTGCCAACAACTAGAAACACGCGTAGAATGTCTGGTCCGCGTTTCGTTGTAAACTTCCTGGCGACTATCACGATCTGTATCTGCGTATGAATGTTTTCCTGCCAACAGATGTCTTTAAGACTTTTTGTGATACAACCATATGCTTCTACAAGGTCCATGATCAGGTTGTAACCATTTGCTAAAATCGATTAAGATTCATTTATTGAACATGGTATCCGCGGTGGAATTTCACTGGCTAGGAGTCGATACACCTTATCAGCTCGTGAAATGATGGAAATACCCGACTAAAAAACGTCATCGTGTATCTTGAATCACAACAATCTCTATATTTTGCTGAGAGAAAAATTTTAATTACTTGAAGTAATTTTATATATAAATATGCTAGTAAAATACTCAATTAAATTAAGAAAGAATGACCTTGGACAAAAAATATAATTGTTTTCTAAAATAATATTTTAGCCCAAACCTTTCGTGGAGGGATGTTCAACACTTGATAGTACTGACGGCCAATCACGAAAATCTGACGGAGGCGGCGGGGTATGGTTTTAGTAAGAACGGAGCTGGAAACTATGGTAAGTCTTCCCAGCGAATTAATTAAGCAAGTACAAATTTTAATTGGAAAGATAGATACATTTTCAAAATAATTGAAAACTAACAATTCTAAAAAAAACTGAAATATTATCAGCAGAATTCACTGAACGAAAGTAAAGCCATGCGCAAGACAAGAACGGCGAAGAATATGATCAGGCGATCTAATGAATGATGGTATGAGACACAAACATTATGTAAACGATTGACACATTGATAATTAATAAAATCATAAAACAGACCATTTTGTACTGACTAAAATAATTCACACCAAATTAAAGCCAAGTTCTTTATGATACACAGGTTATATTAGGTATTTTGATATTTCATTGCGATACGAAAAACTCGATAAATTAGAAAAATATTTCTTGAACAATACAAATAAGAAATATAAATTTCATTTTTTTTTAAAAATAGCCTAGACATGCAGTAATGATGTCAAAGTCGGGACTCCTTGGGTTGAAATCTTCACAATAATAATCTAAAAGGTTCTTTAAAAACGATGCAGTTATAGTCAGATCACGTATTTCTACAAAAAGAATGAAATAAATCAAAAAATATAAAAATATGGGTAGGGAGGGGTGTGTGTGTGTGTGTGTGTGTGTGTGTGTGTGTGTGTGTGTGTGTGTGATCTACACTAAAAACTTTCTACTGGGTCATCATACCTCGGACTCATCACGGTACTAGATTTCATCATATGCAATTTTACGCAGCATTTTGATCTTAATTTATTTACTGCAGTCGATTTTATCTTTATGCTTTTGGCAGCATTTTAATTCTAATAAATTTACATAATTACATTTCCTCTTTTATATGTATGTAGAATATTTAGCAAAAAAAACTAATGTAGGTAAATATATCAAGCTTATCCGTTTTTTTTTTTCAATAATACAGCTCTTATGTCTAATTTCAGTCTTTCATAATGTCTTATATTGATCCTTAAAATTAATTTGAGTACTACATTTATTACTTCATGCTATAGTAGGAAATAAAGTAGCTACTTAAAAAGAAAATTAATTGCAAAAAAGATGACAGTGAAAATTTAAATACGTCATAGGGTCATATATTAATTGTTGTGTATATTTAATTTGAATTGTTTGCCTGTTAGTTTTCCTTTTTTATTACATGTTATTGTAATTTAACATTGTTTGCTGGACTAGATCTTGTCCAAAATTGAGTTCATTTCTGCTTGACCTGATTGACTTTTTTATTTCATATATGTAAACTACTAATAGTAGATTCATTATTCTTTATGTGTAAGAGCTTCTTCGGATAAACAAAACAAGGAGTACATATGTTAATCAATGTCAGGGATTTGGAGATTCCCAAGTGAATTTTACAGGCTATTATATTGTAAATAAACAAGGCTCAATAGATCATTCTAGAAGGTTATTTTCCATTGGGTGATGGTTGTTTTTAGAAAATGCTAATGGTAACCATGAGGTCGACCAGAGAACTATATTATGTGGTGACTGTGAGAATTTAATACATTTGCTTTAACATTGAGCACTTTAAAATATATTATGTTGTGATCCGTTTGAGATGAATTTTGATTTCTTCAAATTATTGAATTCAAGTGATTATTTTCTCTGGAAATCAAAAGGGCGTTCACAAAATTCTTGGATTAAAGCATGCATTGGAATTTATACAGAATTCAAACCTGGAATACATTTTCTATGATTCAACAAGAGACTGTTGACATATCAATACTTCGTAGGCCATTTCGGACACGTAATCGCTTTCAAATTTGGATCTCTTCGGGACTTGAACTGAGTTTTATTCAAGACATTATATTACTAGAACCTGTGTCTTTAATTCTTGGATTATTTTAAGATTTAATTCGCAATACCGTAATTTTTTTCTCATTTTACATTTTGTATTGTAGGGAAATAAATAATTTGTTAACTTTTACAAAGCTTGATGTCTTCACTCTTTTATGTTACTTATTGTAAGAGCATAAACTCGTACATAATATATTTATGGTTGTAAGGAGAGCATATACATGACTGTTATAATCGATGTTTGTAAGGAAAGCATATACTTGACTGCTATTTCAACTTTAAAATTTCACTTTAAAATCCATGTCTTTATTTTGCACACAACAGAATGCTTATAAATTGTCAGAATGAATAAATTACCCATTTTACAGGTGCTTAATCGGGTCGTTAGAAAAAAGAACAAGAAAATGTCTTCAATGTGTTTTGATGTTGTTTTTCAATGGTCTGGCCATTTAAGAACAAAATTAAAGCGTTGATTTGTTTACCTACAATGGACGTTTTAAAATTTATTGTATTTATGCACATGTAACAGTGGGCCAAATGTTTGATGGATGCTGAGGCAATGGTCAGGTACGCAGAGACATGGACGATTGTGCCACAGCAAGAAATCTGCAATGACACCATAAGTACCCCACACTGGTGAGACAATCAATTTTTACCAAAATACTGTATGTTTTTAAATTGGTAAAATAACATTTTTAGCAGAGAGAATAATATCACCTTTTTCTAAATATTTTTTTAAAAATATGACATGACACTATCTATTGGGGTTTTTTTTCGATGTAATAAACGACATAATTCTGAATCTAAAGTGTATAATTTTGCAAAGGAAGGCATGCATAGATTTCAGATAATATCTGCTTTGATTTTTTCTTTCTTTTCTATTTTAAAAACAGAGTGCTTAATTCTTTCTTGACAACAGCTTCAGAATCTCTTTTGGTCAGTGCATGCAATATCCGATATTTGGAGCACGTCGAGGTACGCGCAATATTTCAGTGCAGTGAACATGCGTATGTCGAGTTGAAGCTCGTTTCTCCGATGGGTACTCACAGCAAGTTAATGACTCAAAGGAGATACGACAAGGGGTTCAGCGGAGAACAGTAGTGGACCTTTATGTCCGTACAGTTCTGGGGCGAGGAAGCAGCAGGAAAATGGACATTTTCCATGACCATTTCGAAGGATCAAACAGGTCAGATACGGTTTTACTATTCTAGAAGGCAATTATTTCTATCGAGAGTTTTTTTGAAACTACATTTTTAACAGGTTATAGTTCGTACATTTGAAGCTTTTTGTTGTCATCTCATGGTTGATGATTTAGAAAAAAATTCCCCAGAGAGCTTGGAAAATACAGCGATTATGGATGGATGACCAATTACCCTTCTAAAATCAGATGCAAGGAACTAGAGCAAGGAATACGGAGGTTCTAAGCAAGTGTGTCAAATTTAAAAGTGAAATAGGAAGGTCATACGTTTGCACCCAGTGATTACTGCTATGCATTGGGAAGGGAGTTTACTTCACTTTAATTCCGTCAGTACATGGAGCAAACAATATACACCATCATCTTAATGGATATATGTTTGCCGTACATATCCCAACACGTATTTTTTGTGCATATTGACCTAGAAATTAAACATGCTTTACTTTGTAGTTTTTGTCTTATACTGATGATGCAGAAATTTTGTTACATTTTGTACTCTCTTGTTTGCAAAATTGATAGAAAATAACCTACTAATTTCCAGTGACCTGTACTCATGAAATTATCATAGATACTATTTATTTTAAAACCTGAAATAAACGACAAAAAGACCTCCTGCTTTTAGCTATTTTTGTTTATACTAATATGTTTTTCCACAGGAAGCTTGACGTCATGGCAACTAATACTGTATGGTACGTCTAGCGACCATCTTCCAGGTAAACATCATTTTCGTCTCCCAATGTCTTTCAAAACGACAAAATTGATATAAATAATCGTCCAGTTTATTTTACAAAGAACTTGTTTAACATCACTTCATTCGTTTCAACAAGTTTATGATTACAAATAAACAGAAAACAATATCAGTTGTGAAACAAACATAGATTTTCAGGTGGGAATCCATACTATAGTACTTGATTTGTTTGGCTACAACACGTATTTTTTGTGCATATTGACCTAGAAAGTAAACATGCTTTACGAATACGTAACCAAGTGATCATGCCTACGGATCCTTGTTACATAATTCAGTTCAATTCATTAGTTTAGTATTATAAGCATTAATATGTTTATATAAAACATATTACAAATATTGCGTGGTTATCAAATGCAATATGTAAAACTTTAAACACGAATTCAATACGGTAATCGCAAAGAGTTGGAATGGAGAGATAAACAGTCTTTATAACAAATAACTCAAGAATTATTATTGTATCGCTTATTTTAAAGGCCTCATAAGCAAATATCCCTAATGATTATATTTTCCTATTTCCATACGTTACTGATTCAGTGTACGTGTGCAGGAATGGTTTGTTTTAAAATTATTTTCGAATTTGGTTTACACGTAAGCTAGTTAACAATAGACATAATAAAATAAAATGATATTCATATTAATTATCGTGCTTGTAACAGAGTATACAATATATTTCACTTATATAGATTTTATTATTACCACAGCTCTCAGTTTCAGTACTCAATAAAATGGGAAGATGCACAGTTACGTGAAAACTTTCTATTTTTAAGGTCAGATAAGAATTTGAAATACTCAATGTAGCCGAAGTCTAATTTTATATATATATATATATATATATATATATATATATATATATATATATATATATATATATATATATATATATATATATATATAAAGTTTGTTAGAATGTTGTATTATTCCAGTCTGATAGAAAATCATCTGTGACTCTTTGCCTAAAATTTGAATAAGCTTGGAACAATTTACAGAATAAGAAAACGTTCACTCTTTGTCAAAACCAGATCTGTTTAAAATCTCTTTTAGGAGTGTAAGCCAAAGATACTAATATTTAGTTTCTTTTCAAAATGTAACTGCCTATATACAGTGCTCAGTATCATATGTGCAGAGTTTTAAATTCTAAGCCAATATTTAACTAACTTAACCATCCTTAAAAAATTATGTGGGTTTTATCCATGTTCAAAGTATATACTGACGTCTGAAGCAGATAATTTTACATTTAGCAAATATTTTATAAGCCTTCGTTGTACACGTTCATTGGCTGGTGAATACCTCATTCCTCTGATGCGTAATTCAACACTGGAACAAAATGAAAACCAAAGCGTTATTAACATTTATTATAATTTAAGTATCATTTTTTCAAATAACAAATGAGCGCATTCATCGATTTTAGTGCTTTATCAGCTAATGTTTGTTGAGCTTTAGAGAATTTTACATTGCTCGAGCAAACACTGACCAAGGCAGTTAATATTTTGAACAACATCAATATTACTCCCTGCTATATTCCATACTTCTTTTTACCTTGATGGATCAACTTGTCTAAACACAATAACTAACGGTTCATCAATATTAATATTTAGATTCTATTTATTACATTACATCTATAAACTATTAAATAACTTCTGTTAACCATCATTGGTTCCTGAAAATAAAACTAAATCATCTGCAAACAGTATCAAAAATAAAGAAAACTCGTCTCATTCTATATACATATATTACGTAGATTGTAATGATGTTCCCAGATCTTCGGTACAAAATGAAAATATTATCGGTGATAATACTTTTTTTTAATCAAACCTATACCATAACTCAAAATGGACACTACGAGTACCCGAATCTAAAACACATGATTAACGACACTGTACAGAGAACGACGTACATTTAACATTTTGCCATTTACACTGGTCTGAAAACCTTCACGCACAATCCAGTTATGTAAACATCAGCAATTGCCTTTATAAAATCAACACAAACTGCATCGAACCTTTTATCTTGACTTAGATATTTGTTAGTCAACCAACGTAATACAAAAATAGTGCTAGTAGTTCCATCTTCTGTCTTGAAACAAAATTGTGCTTGTGCGTCAGGTTGTTTGTCATTTACCCTTGCCAATTTTATGAGTCTTTCATTTAAAATACTGGTAAATAATTTGAAAAAGAAACTACACGAAGTAATACCTCAATAAGTTTCTGTAAAACAAGAGCCACCAGACTTGAACATAGGTACAATTTCTCTATCTCCCCATTGCGTAGGAAAATGACATCATTGAATGTTGCATTATAATATTTTACGTACCTAGGATCGAAGTATCTCCACTCCATTTCTCAATTATGACAGCTAAAATCGAAGTATCTCCACTCCAGTTCTCAAATATTACATAGCTAATATAGAATTATCCCCACTCCATTTTTAATACTCTTTTAAAAGATAATTATAGCTATGTTATTTCGATGCTTTGAGATTCTGTATCGCTTTTATTATTTGATCTTTTGTTATTTATTTTTCTAGTTCTTGACAGAATATTACTTGATCCAGTAAATCATTTTCATATATCTCTTATATAAAATCATTTGTTTCTTGAAAAATATTAGTTTTTATTGTGCAATATGCTAACATATTGGGAAAGAAAATGTCCAGATGAAAATTTCCTCGTAAGCCATATTTTTTTTTTCTTAAAGAAATTCCAGAATTTCTTTGGATTATATTTATTCCAGTAGGGAACACGTGCGAGTGTGATAATTAATTTTTATATTGGAACTTTGTTTTCCTTACACATTTCTTATAAATTATCTCATTTGTAAACGCAAGTATCATATCCACTTCTCTTAAAATTTTCCGATAGATTGATCATTGGTCTACGTAAAGCGTATACTACACACACTACTTAATCATATTTTATTTAATTTGGCCGTATTATCGGTAGAGTAACACTACCAATATTTTCGCTGTATGACTTCTTAAAGTAAGGTTTTCCAATGCCATTTTTAGATGTCTGTGTACTCTCATATATATATATATATATATATATATATATATATATATATATATATATATATATATATATATATATATATATATATATATATATATATGCAGTCAGGGTCAGAAGCATACGTATTTGCTACAAAGTAGTTAATTGCGCCTGATTATTGTCTAAATCTTGAAGGAATACGGCAGCATGTTGCAGGTCCCATTTGTAATTAGGTTCTTGTATTTAGCGTTCACGCAATGAGAAACAAAGGTGAAACATTATAAAGCAAACTCTAATGGTGAATGAAGAGAATGAGCTGTAATATCATGGACATAAAAGTTGGAGAATAATGAAGCAGTACCATTAAAAAGTAAAATATAATCTATATCACTACCTCCACCAGGACATATAAATTTACCATCCTCATTATTATATATTCTCAATCCAGCTGCTTTACAGAAATTGAACAAAATATTACCAAATGCGTTTAAACCTTTGTCTATAGAAATTCTCATAGTGTGATTATCAATATCGAAATCAGAATGGTTTTCTATATGAATCCTCATTCACAATTAAATGGCCATTAAGAATAATAATTTAATAGCATTTATATTTGTATTTATTGTACATCATTCAGTAGTTCATCAAAAATAGTTGTGGTTAACGAGATATATGTTGTTGATCCCACATGCGGAAAATAAAAAAAAACATATCGATATTTTCTGAAGATTCCAATAAACGTTATATAATTTGGGCAATGACATAAATATCTACCTGTCATCATATTAGCTTCTTACTATTTTGCATCTGTTCTCTATGATAATATAGAAGCCTTCCAATATTTCGTCTTCTTTTTATATGAAATAGCTTCATTTAAGAATTCATTTAATAATGAATATGTCGACACCCTGCTAAATTAAACTTATACATTTTCATAGACCATGGTTCTGATAAGCAAATTAAGGCATAATTTTAATACAAAATCACAAAAGTCCTTTGCTTTTTTTCTTCAGTGGTAAGTTCACGAACATTCAATAACAGAAACTATGGTCCACTCTTTTCCAACCGAAGCATTCATATTTATGTCATCTTATGTTGTCCTTAAGACTAAATGCTTGTAAATGTGTTTCTTGGGGAAACCGTTGCACGTTTTACTGTGTACGCTGGTGGGCGTGTGATTTTTTTTTTGTAAAGTATCGCCTTGGATGGAAAGACAGTCTCGACATCTATATACAGATTTTTACCTTTCCAAAATAATATTTTGTTTCCTCGCTTTGCACTCAGCAACACGTTTTTTCAGGGCATTTCTCAATTGTTATACATCAACGGTAACTCTGCTGATATTCCGTAAGGATTGTGTTGCGTGTAGTGGCTTAAAGTTAAGTAACAACACCAGGTAAAACCAAACAAGCATTACATTTTCCAAACTATACATTTACTTATACAAAATATAAGATCAAACAAAGTGAAAGAATTAAAAATAACTCACAGTGTATGAATTCCTAGAATATTATCCTAAATTGTACTATCAGTTTCTCCTAATTTGGAAACTGTCTAAAGTTTTTTCGAATGACGGTTCTAATGCGTTTATGTGCTACAGTGTTAACACTACTAAATAATCACAGCCCTAACTCCAAATGTTTTTACTTCAAAGTAATTCCTTGAAAGTAGATGATTACCATTAACGTCCTTTAAAATTTCACATAATTCAATACAATTCTCCAAATATTTAAGTCCTTGAATAAATTCACATCATCGAATGGGTACTGACTGTTTAAATTAAAATCTTTCAACTCTACTAATTCCAGCGAACAAACATTATAAATAAATCAATTATTTTAAACAACGTTTATAAAATTTGCACAGACCGAAACTTAGAATATGTGATGTTTGTAATCTCATTATATAGTCTCTATATACGCGCCAAATCAACAATATCTGAATTACATAAATATACTCAAACAATTAATCCAATTAAATTGAAAATATCTCGGTCATATTACGACCTCCTCATACGATTGAACCAATTAATAATTAAGGTGCGCATGAAAGCTCTACCTGGCAAGTGTGCTCCTTACAATTAAGAAATATTGATATGACCTCCATTCAGATTACTTTGTGGCGCGTATTTGATATTTATAGTTGTTGACTTTACCTTAGTGATCGGATTAGTTTAAGAATGAATTGATACAACGTAGTATTTCTGTACCTTACAATAATGCTAACCAGCCGCTGAATTATAGAATTAAAAACATAAATGGCATAGACACAAATGACTTAAATAAAAATTATATTGTCAATTAAAATAGATGTTACAGATATCTGTAACACCTTCCTCATAAAAGAGAGGATTGATATATGCAATTAAACGTTCTTCAAGCTCATGTCAAACATTCATGAAAACATGAAATTAATATTGCATAAAAAATGAACGATACAATCTTGTACGCAAAACAATATTATTCTTTAACTCTGTGCACACGCAAGTGCGTCTGCAATCAAAGTTTCATTTCGCATAATGTGCCTGACATCGATGATATGTGGCTGTAATAATAGACTCTGTCATAATAATCTTTATATCTTATTCTTCTGTTAATGAAAGTGAGGGGTGTAATCTCTGAAGAGAAGAACTGGAGAAGTAGCTGCACTAGCATACACCTCAAACACTCCTTCTCTATCGTAAAAGAGGGGCCCCGAGTGGCCGAGTGGTCTAAAGCGCTGCACGTTACAAATCACTGCCATCTCACCTCTTACTGCGGGAGTTCGAGTCAAGACTCGGCTAACGTGGGTATGTGAGAAAGCCTGCCAGTAGCTTCTCATGGGTCGGTAGTTCTTCCCGGGGTTTTCCAGGGTTCTTCCTTCACCATTAATACTGACCGCCATGTAAAGCCTATCTTGTGCTGAAAAATGGCATTAACCCTATAACAATAAGAATATAACAATCTATCGTAAAAGAATTAAACATGTGCTTAATCAATTTCCTTGAAAATAACACACAAGACGATCCACGCCACCTTTTTGTAACAGTACTCCATCAAAACCTACATACTTGCATCTACAGACAGTCTGAATAATTTAGTGCAATCAGGAGTTTGCAGAACTGGTGCACATTTGAGAATGGACTTTGACTCATAAAAAAACTTCCTGAGATTTGTCTGACCAGTGAAACTTGTCTTCTTATTTCACAGATGGGTCAGGCGTCCAGCAGTCATGGAAAAATTAGAGAAAAGTTTTCGATAATAACCAGTCATACTCCAAAGCGCATCAGTTCTTCTTACTGATAACCTCAACCTTAACTTTTGTATTTTATTTGACCATGTCTTAACTTCTCTCTTGTTGCCTCTAACTCTCGCTCCCTTAACCTTAACTTTTGTATTTTATTTGACCATGTCTTAACTTCTCTCTTGTTGCCGCTAACTCTCGCTCCCTATCTGGGTATTAGTTAACTTTGCCTGCAACAACACGATTTTTATAATTCCCAATCGATGAGTACGTTAAATTCGTCGTATTAAGAATTGTTAGTTTGTTTTCGAGAAAATCATGCACCTTGGCCGCCATCTGATTAGGGTCCACCGGGGAATGAGGTCGCAGATAAAACAAAGAACAATAATTGATCAAAATGTGAGATCGTCAAGATCCTCTCGAAGACCTCCATTTACGTTTCAGAATAACATAATATAACCTCTTGTATTGACGATATATCTCCTTACATTTAAGAAATGTTGCTCTAGTTCACTACTTCTGTCAATAACTGCATTAATCTGGTATTAAGATGACCCACTTTTGACGATATAGTAGTCAACATATCTTGAATATGATCTGTTTGCGATATGTTTTAGATATGATATCATAGTTTGATGTTTATGTCTGATAAAGTAACTTGAGTATTTTGTATATTATATTTTGTTGTTGGTATACAGGTGGATACGAATTGTACAGTGGATATAGAACCTGATGAGCATTCTCGATAACATTCGAGGTAAAACGGTTGTGAGATTATGTTGTGGATGCACGGGATCCATGATCAATGAATTCTCACACTGAATTTTTAATGTTCTTTTCAAGTTTCTTTTCTGGCGCCTTGCTAATAGCATTCAGTGTTCAAGTAAAATAAATACACTTACCAGCTCACGTCGAACCAAAATGAAAATATAGTGTGAATTACATTTCACATTTTAATAATTTAGGTGAAGTTTAGCGTTGAAGTCTTTCTCCCATGCATTGCTGACTGTAGGGTGATGCAACTTCTTTGAGATGTATTTTAACAAGTACTGATTTATTCTTTCTAAATAATGGTTACTGATGCCAAAATTGTTTGATTTAAATGTTTAACATTAAGTTATTAAGTTTATGTGCAATGGAATGTATGAATGTATGTATGTATGTATGTATGTATGTATGTATGTATGTATGTATGTATGTATGTATGTATGTATGTATGTATGTATGTATGTATGTATGTATGTATGTATGTATGTATGTATGTATGTATGTATGTATGTATGTATGTATGTATGTATGTATGCATGCATGCATGCATGCATGCATATATGTATGTATGTATGTATGTATGTATGTATGTATGTATGTATGTATGTATGTATGTATGTATGTATGTATGTATGTATGTATGTATGTATGTATGTATGTATGTATGTATGTATGTATGTATGTATGTATGCATGCATGCATATATATATATATATATATATATATATATATATATATATATATATATATATATATATATATATATATATATATATACTAGTACCGCACAATAAAGGTGGTCAGGGCTTATATGCTTGAATAAAGAAATTAAAATGTCCGTGCATAAGGTTGGATTTGTGAAGTTTATACCATCATTTATATCATGAAAATAGACAGTAAGAAACGGTGAATTGATGGCTAATAGTGGTTTACCAGATTGCAGAATATAATTCTCAAAATGTACAGAGTACGTGTTCTAATCAAAAGCCAGTACCCGTCAGCGATCGCGCTCGTCTACTCTGAAAATCAATCGAATAATCAATCAATGAGTCAAACTGTAGTCTTGCTGAAACGGTGATTGTGGCGTGTATTGAAGAAAATGTACCATATGAGACCGTGTATGTATTATTTATAATTTTTGACACTGTCTTTAGGAATAAGTGCATGTGACAATTCACCTTGTCAGAACGGTGGAACGTGCACTTCGTCTTCCAAGTATGACAACTTTAATTGCACTTGCATCCCTGGGTATGCTGACCAACTTTGCGAGAAAGGTAGGTTGTCTATTTATTAGAATTTTAATTCGTATTGTCATTAATGGCGAATTAATGATATAGTGTCAAAATATCAATTCATTGAGGTTATTCCCTTAAAGAAACAACGATTACACGTTGTAGTTAATTTAACAGTATTGAACTTGTTGCATTATGTTCTGGAACTAACAATTAATTAAAAACTATTGTATTCATAGTAGTCCACCCTTGAAGAAATCTACCTGTATTGTTTTCACTCTTCAACCAGGACTCATCTGGGACCATATTTATTTACTATTATTGGTCCGTTAGTTTGAATTACCCTCAGCCAAATATTTTAAAACTTGTTATTGATAGAACAAAAAATATTGTATTTTTTTACTTTGTTCATTTTCACTTTTTTGGCTTCTGTAATTTCTTTAAAACGATAGTCATATAGATTGTTTAAACATAATATTGAACTGTGATTTATGTAATGATTGCCTCTTTTGAAATTTCTTAGATAATTGGACTTGCATGTGAAAAAGTGCTAAGAGTTATATTTCATTTGTCATGTAATGAATCATGTCATACACACATCATGTCATACACACATTATGTCATACACACATATCACCATTAGGAGTCTACGAAATCTTGTGTCAGTGACACCATGACATGTGCGATATTCTTTAAGCAATGACATGAACACTTGTTTGAAGCAATGAGTGTGTGCATCATTTGTATTCGACAAAGTTAAACGGACGATATAACAAAGTGTCTAGAGAAAGAAGAAATAAGGGTTCACATGAATGATAAGCGTAAGTTATACTTTGAGGTAAAATTATTAGTGGCCCTTTCTTTTATAACTATTACAGACATAAACGAATGTGTCAGTAACCCGTGCCCTGGTGGTGCTACATGTGTAAATTTGATAAATAACTTAACTGCACATGCTCCAACGGCTATTTCTTCAATCGCACGGCTTATAAATGTCAAGCTAATCTCTCTCTCTCTCTCTCTCTCTCTCTCTCTCTCTCTCTCTCTCTCTCTCTCTCTCTCTCTCTCTCTCTCTCTCTCTCTCTCTCTCTCTCTCTCTCTCTCTCTCTCTCTCTCTCTCTCTCTCTCTCTACGCATGGCAGCCAACATTTGGGTGGAGCAAGAAACCGAGAAGAACCACCAACCCACAGTAATCTTCTGGCAAACTTTCTTATGTACCCACCTTGGCCAAGCCAGGCACAAAGCCGCGCCATCATATGAAACATGTCAGTGAATCGCTAAGGCGAGCTCTTTAGACCACTCAACCACCTTGGACCCCATGTAGATAAGAATGCATACAATTCGTGTGTATGAGGAATATACGAAATTCCTTTATCCCCATATTTTTATTTTTTTGCAAAGAACTTTTCTTTGATTTTTTTCTCTTTTGTTTGATTTGTTGTACCGTGTTTAGCGTGTACTTGTGCGTGTGAGTACATGTAAAATAAGATAGCAGATCATGATAACAAATAAGTACCGATTTCTTTAGTAAATCTTCAAATCTACGTCGGTTTAATGGGATTTCAGTGCATGTTAAATTCGTAAATCTTATTAATTGAAGTATTAATGATGCTTCTTGTTGTAATTATTATTATTATTATTATTATTATTATTATTATTATTATTATTATTATTATTATTATTATTATTATCATCATCATCATCATCATCATCATCATCATCATCATCATTATTATTATTATTATTATTATTATTATTATTATTATTATTATTATTATTATTACTACAGTACAGCAGTTATAGTTAAAAGTATAAATGCAGCTAATATTACAAGTGTGCCGACATTGATATAATATGTAAATGTCTCTTCCTTGCAGACGTAAACGAATGTGAAAGCAATCCATGTCAGGGAAATTCAACTTGTGAAGACCTAGTGAACGGGTACAACTGTGCCTGTCCTAATGGATATACCTACAGTGAAACTGCAGTGATTTGTCAGGGTAAGAATATGCCCTCTGTGTGTGTTTGTGTGTGTGTGTGTGTGTGTGTGTGTGTGTGTGTGTGTGTGTCCATAGAACACAATTAATTTTACTATATAGTCTCCACATTTGTTTCTCAGTACTGAACATTCCACTGTGTGACAATCAATACAAATCATATGTTAATCTAAAATACTTTCAAAGATGACTTTACGGTGAAGTTCTTGTAAAGGGTTGACCTGCATTTTTTTTGAGAAGCTGAATTGTAAACAAAACACCATGAAACGGAACACAGATTTCACTTCTTAATCATCACCCTGACCTTATTACTCAATGTGCACTGTCGACGAAATACACACAGACAGCCACACCATAAACTCACATTCTAAAGAATAAACGATTGCTTTTAAATCCTTACCAAGAATGCCAAAATCTAACTCTTGTACCACCACTAAACGGAGACAGGAAAAGGTGATCTAAAAATAGACTAGGACTACATTCGTGGGTACTGACCCGGATTTTATTAATTTTGTACTTATGCCATGTGTGTGTGTGTGTGAGAGAGAGAGAGAGAGAGAGAGAGAGAGAGAGAGAGAGAGAGAGAGAGAGAGAGAGAGAGAGAGAGAGAGATTGACACTGTAATTGATTGCAAGTCACTAGTAGAATCAAGCAAAACAATGAAGCCCAGAACTTCCATAATGGTTCCTCCATGTAAAGAACCAACCGGTATGTTAAGATTTAATTCATCCATCATTCTGTCTGTGCATGCATCAGTTCCATAAAGTTCGGTCTAATATTTACCTACCTAATATTTGTGCTTGTGGTTTCTAAGTCTTCATACCTATTGCCACGCAAGTTTCACTGATGATGAATCGTGTGAGAACGTGCATGTCACACACGAAAACAAGGTCACAATTATTTCCTTTCCATGATTTATTTAGCGTTGCTTCGAAACTATTCTGACTTTATTTCCAATATTAATTTACATTTTGCCACTAAAGTTACAGGAGGATATATCATTTTTCTCTTAACGTAACAAGAATTCTTCAGTTATGAAGATTATTTATTGGTCACTATACTGGGAAAATATGTTATCAGACACCGTCAACGGATCACTGTGTGCTGGGTGATTTATGTTCCGGGAATATATGCTGTGGGTGAATATATGCTATGCACCGTCAATGGTTCAATGTGGTCTTCTTTCAAGCTTATTTCACAGAAAATAAGGATCATGCCCAACAGATTCCTTATCGAGAAACTTAAGCTGAGGCAGTGACTATAGCGGATAAATAAGTTAGTGCATTATAATGCATTGTCATCTCGCCATTTCTAAATTTGGTTTGATGATAGCAAAGAAATATGTGCAATGTTGAACTGTAGGATCCTGCTGTGGTCAATGTCCTTCCACAATCTCCTTGTCACAAAATTTACAAAAGCTAATAAACTTGATCCAAAATCATTCTAAATTTCTGCATTGTAGTTTTTATTATCTGTGACATTAAGGTTCCACGAAAAATCATATCAGTGAGGTTATGTTATGGTTGTGTATTAAGTTAGCAATGACAGCAATAAGGGAGACTAATATGGATTTAAAGCCATGGCACTTTGGGGAGAAGGGAACTTGACACCGCCATCTTAGGTTGGGCTTGTGTGAGAATTTGATATTTTAACTGTCTCATGGAATAACATTGGTGATGGCGTATGAGCAAACGAAATTGAACAACACGCTGCCATTTTAATTACGGCGATGTACAGCAGATGTTTAATTCAATGTTATGAACGTCCACAGGATTATAGTCACTTTGGAAACAAATGGTTATTTAACACTCTTGTCATTCTAGTCACAAAGAGAATTTAATGTTACAAATGTCATCCAGTTTAACAATATGGGTCAGTGTAGGTTTCACATTGAATCCAACACTCATTCGGGCATATCTGATGATATACATACTGTTGAGCAATCATAAACTTGACATGGAAAATTCACGTGTCTAGCTGAAATTCCAAATGGTGGCTGTCATATGGTTACATAGGAAAAGGAGTGTTGTAACATGGTGGCGCCCATATTAAACATGGCTGCCGTTAGACAGAGACTAACAATAGTACTAATATTTAAAACTGAAACAGAATTAACGGAAACTAAATACAACTCAAAATAGCGTATTCATAAAATGGCCTAGTATTAAAGCGATACTAAAATTTTGAAAACTGACGCAAAGTTCATCTGAGGTTAAAAACGTTCGGAGTATATTACAAATATGGCATAGACTAGAAGTAGTACCAAAACTCACCTGAGTTTTATATATATATATATATATATATATATATATATATATATATATATATATATATATATATATATATATAGGTACTGTTCGTGAAAAGCCTTCGCCTCCAAGGCCAATTGTTGTCTCAATTTGAATTAACTGAATTTCTGGCTCATTGGTCCTTTGGTCCTTTATACGTTTATTTAGCATAAGTTGGGTTCAGTGGACGTCACATTTATTTTAATAAGAAACAGCAGAGCCCTCACCCCACCCCACCCACCCTACCCCACCCCCACACACAGACATAAAAACATGGCTTAAAAGCCAGTGTCTACTCCCAAATTGTATTAACTACAGTCCTATCGAAGCAGCTGTTTGATTCTATTGACTTTTCTAAAGTCAGTACACATGAGGCATTTATTATTTGATTTAGGCACAAGAATACATGATAAACTCCAATTATTTTTACTGACTGGATGTTTTTATAAAAGATTCCTGCTTGAAACGATTCATCTTGTGATGTTGCTGTTTCCCAGATGTAGATTTTACAATTTCAGATTCAGAATACTTTTTATTTGCTCGTGTTGGAACATCAAAGTAGAAGAGTTCAATTCACATAATGTTTTAATTCACCTTTTCTTATTGTAGATGGGAAAGTGCTGGTCAACTTTACTGAATATTTCTGCATTCAGAAGATTGGTTAAACCAGTGTCACTACTGTCAAATTGTAATACATCATTTATATCCTCATTTTGTGGGAGATGTGCAACTAATTTGATTGAATAATTTACTAGGTATTATTTACCAAATACTCCTGTAGCGTATTTTTATGACAAAGTTGTTTCTGTTTCTTCCTCCCAAGAGTGTAAATGATAAACTTTAAGTTATTTACGTTCTTTTCAATTGTATATGGACCATACCATTTAGCATAAAGGTTATTTTGAGGTATGGGCAAAGGAGCCAGAACTCTGTCACCAGGCTGAAAACTCCTTTCCTCTGTATTTCTGGCATGCCTTTTTTCCTTTTTGAACTGAGTAGAATAAAGATTAGTTCTGCTACTTCACAAGTTTTAGACAAATTATATTTTAAATCGGAAACACAATTCTTGTTTACTTTTTAAAATCATGACCCAAATCAGGTAGACAAATTTCAATCGCAAACTTCAATTATTATCAGGACGAAGATCAGGGAATACAAACACTATCCATAACCCTCAATCATGCACAAAAATCAAGCACACTATATAAATTAAGTATACATACCACCTTGAAAATAACACACTGTCCAGTATTGACAGTTTTATGTGAATCTTACCTTGAAAATAATACACTATTCTGTATTGACTGTTTTGTTGTTTGTGGGGTAAATAAAGTAGGGTTGTGATTGCGAAGTCAGTACATTGATAATAAACAGATCTTGAAAAAGACACAACAGTACTACTAGGCTTTTACAAGAATCAGTCACACTCCAAGAGGTATGTTAGTGGTTGTCCAATGATGCTACCCTTGAGGTATGTTAGTAGTGGTCTAATGATACAAATCTTGAGGTATGCTAGTAGTGGTGAATTTGATATAACCTTCTTGGTACGTTAGTGGTGGTCATATGATGCAACCAGTAAAGCACGATAGTGACGGTCCAGCTAAGCGCTTTCGAAATACGCTGGTGGCGGCATAATAATAAACATATACCAATATATGCCATGATCCTTCTATGTTCATCATAGTTTTAAAAATCCATCACCAAAGGCCACGTGTCTGTAATTGGCTATTGTTTTCATTTCAGATAAGGATGAATGCAAGCTGCTGCAGCATCAGTGTTGTTCTGATAAGGATTGCTTCAACACAACTGGCGGCCATAACTGCAGTTGTACACCTCATGCAAAATGTTTGTATTTTATACCTATAACAACCTATTCATGCAAATACAACAAATACTAGTTTTCATATATGTACAACATCTCTCATAATCAATATACATTTCCCCTCAATTACATATATTGAAAAATTAAATTATAGAATGTTGCATTTTCAGATTTTTTTTCTCCTAAAACATCTGCGAGATATTTTGTTGCCGGCTTAATCTGACTTTTATACAAATTGATCCATTTTTAAGTTCCTAAAGAAACGTGTATGTACGTTGGTCCATTATTAAGTTCCATCTGGAACCTTATGTAAGTTGGCCCACTTTTAAGTTCAACAAGAACTTGTATGTACGCTGGTCCATTTTTAAGTTCCCTCAGGAACATGTATGTATGTATGTATGTATGTATGTATGTATGTATGTATGTATGTATGTATGTATGTATGTATGTATGTATGTATGTATGTATGTATGTATGTATGTATGTATGTATGTATGTATGTATGTATGTATGTATGTATGTATGTATGTATGTATGTATGTATGTATGTATGTATGTATGTATGTATGTATGTAAAGTATGTAAAACTTTACCTAGGTTGTTGCTTTTTGTAAAGATTCTAATCAAATCTGTTCTCAACCCATGGAGTCCCTCTAAAGTTATTAAGCAGAATGGAAATTCGCCACCTATGGAAAGTGGTCTGACACGACGGACGGACATGGACTACACTAGATGTACCTTGCACAATTATGGCAGGAGCATAAGGAAAAGACTGAATTCTCCACTCCATAGATACATTAATTTTCAATGTATAGATTAGGACCAGAATTACTCGAGTAAGAGTAGCTATACATCATATTTTCTGTAAATATGTATGGCATAGGCTTATCCATAAATGCATTTTCTCTATAAATTGTATATATTGACGAAAGCTAATAAACTTGTTTAACACATAGCCATAGATACATTTGTCTAAAAATTTTACATATTGACAGAAGCTAATAAACGTGTTTAACATAAAATTGTTATATTTACACCGAAAAAAAAAGTTTTGCATCAAGTAAAAGATTGCTGCTTTTCAATTTTGTTTTAATACCGATGTTAATGTTAAAAAATTCAGTTCAATCAAAATATTTCTTGCAGCTTCCATCTTTTTTGTCCCTGTCTCGATTCCACTTTTCTTTATACATAAACTTGAGTTTGTGAATGCCTATTATTGCATTATGTTTCTTCCATTTCTTCAAGAACCGCATGTCCCTGAGGACCAATCAGTACAACACAACTACTTTTCTTGATTTTTTTTTTTTATAAAATATTGTTACAACTTGTATCACTTAAATCGAAACTTAAATGTACAATCTCCAACATCAGGAGCCAAGAAAACCACATTCTATTAATATTTAATATTTCAATTTTAAACATATACTAGTACATTTTTAACACCGTTTATTGTTGTTTTTTTTTAATTTTAGATGTATCTCAGGATGATGATGAACTTTCACCTGAACAGAAATATGGAATTGGCGCAGGTTGTGTTTTCTCAGTCACTTGTCTTGTGATAATGGTGGTTGCAGTTAAGAAATATTATTTACCAATTAAAAAAAAAAATATCCACTACAAAAAGCAAATAAAGTGTATATATATATATATATATATATATATATATATATATATATATATATATATATATATATATATATATATATATATATATATATATATATATATATATATAAAGTGATATAAATAAACAATATCGCCTTACTCATATGAAGCAATTTAAAAGACAAATGGACCATGCCAGACAATTAGACCATGCCAGTGCACACATTATATCATCAATCTTTATTAGTATTTTATGTTAAGATGGTAATAAACATGTCTGCTGGAAAGAATTATTCACATATACCGCTATGAAATATTTTAACCAATCACAAAGATATGTGAACTGCAAAAAAAAAAACCGTTGAAACCTGATTTAATTGATTTCAATGTAGGTTAGAATACACTTAAAGGTCACCGGCCACACTCCAACATTTTTTTGTTTACATTAGATTTGCATTACACGATTAAAAGTGGTTATACTCGCACAAAAAGAACAAAATATTATCAAGTGTGAAGAAGAAAAAATAATTTAATTACTCAAAAAATGCGTAAACAACACAGTTACTACCCCTTAGCTACAGAGGACGCCATCCGGAAATGACGTACATTTATCTCACAATACGTAGTACATGCTTGTTGCTGAATAAAAAAAAAAACAACATTATAAACCAAAAATAGGAAACATTTAAATGAAACTACTGAAAACTAAATCACTCTACCGCCTTATATCGATATGCGTGCTCGACGCACTAGATTGTGTCGCTTTCAAAACTGTTCCATTGTTTCAAATTATTTTGAAAAATTCCTGTTAATACATGTAAAAAGGAATCAATGTTGGCTTCTCTTTATCGGCCGACTTTATTTTTAAAAAAAAAGAAAATCGGCACACTTAAAAGAATCCAAAGAAACCAAATTTGACTTCCATATGTGGGCCGACATAACAGGAAAAATCGTCACACTTAAAAGATACCAAAGTCAGTTTTCGAGGTTGTTTGCTTCTGCAATAAAATCATCTTTGTATTTGATATCCTGTCGGAAAGTTTAAGGACAGAGTTTGCTGCTCGCCGATCCAGAAATCACAGCTTAAGGGAGCTAAAAGTTGTCTGCGACCTCTTTGGGGTTCATGCAGAGTTGTCTCCCCTTTGGTACTATACTTTGCGGCAAAGCCTAAAATTACTTCAGTTTCTACTTCAGATCGTGCTAAGAAGCACGCTTTCATCACAAAAGACCTTGCAAAACCCAGAATCTAAGTAGAAGATATACCACTACAAGTTGTATGATCTTTTGATTTCTATGGAATGTATACTCCATCTATATTCCCAACTTTTTTTCTTTCTATCACGACAAAGTTTTGCTTTTACAAGTTGCTATGACTTAATTGTCGTCACACTATTAGGTCTGTGCAGGAGGAGCCTAAGCCAGAATCTAATTGAAAGATATACAACTACAAGCTGGTTGTATGAGTTTTGTATTACTATGGAATGTATACTCCATCTATATTCCCAACTCTTTCTCTCTATCTCTCACGACAAAGTTCTGCCTTTACAAGTTGCTAGGACTTAGGCGTCGTCACACTATTAGGTCCTTGTCGGAGGAGCCTAAGCGACTTCACAATTAGTTCAGGCTATAATTATTTTATACGAGCATGTCTCCACTGCTTATATAACTCTTATATGTGTGTAATTACATTACAGTCGCATCATGCGCATGCGTGTTTCCATAAGCAACATTTGAGCCATGTTTATCTAATACTAATAATAATGACGAGTGCATTACAACATTTGACAACACTTAAAAAGGATTAGAAAAAACATAATAATATGATTAGAAAATTAAAAACAAACACCACAAAATTAGAAACAGAATAAAAAATGTAAATTTTTAAGGTAAGGATACGTTATAATGATACATTATTAGGTATTTCTGATTGCTCTTGCAGTTGAAATAGATGAGTTTTAAGAGCACTCTTGTCTAAGTGCCGTGGGCAATTCGTTCCACATTTCTGAGCACTGGTGTACTAAAGAACGTTGTCCATATGATTTCAAATTCATAGTGGGAACAATAAGAATACGAGTGTCAGAAAAGGAGCATAAGCATCTTGCAGGTGTGTACACATGGGTGAGGTCAGATAGGTATTTGGACTAGAGCCCTCAGTGAAACGTAGCACAGCGAACAAATTTTGTGCTTAATTCTGGATCGTATTGATAGCCAGTGTAGGGTACAGTGCAGCGGAGAGGTGAACTCTGATCGTGGTACTCTAAGGATGTTCCGAGCAGCAGTGTTTTGAACTTTTTTAAGTTTCTGACCTAAATATTGAGATGAACCAGACAGAGTTAAGTTACAATAGTCCAGTCTTGAAAGTACTAAGGAACACACAAGTGTTTTAGTGGCATCAACTGACAGATACTTGCGAATGGAGCTAATACGCCTCAGCTCAAGACATGCAGCCTGGCATATGTTCATGACATGTTCATGCAATGATAGAGTACTGTCAAGAGTGAGACCAAGGAATCGTACTGACTGCTTGAATTTAATGTTGGTGTTGCTGACATTTATTGTCTGAGGTAAAGGATGTAAATGAGAAAGTCTTTGTGTTGTAATCAGGATGGTTTCAGTTTTATCATCATTCATTTGAATCTGCATAAACATTCCATCATATTTAACGACCACTTAGTTGTTCGCATGGGTAATCTATGCTATTTCACAAGTTTGGTTCGGGCTACATTATTTATTTATGTACATGTATTTATGATCTTATAATCTTATATACTTATAATTCCGTCTTGTCTGGAATATACAAATGAGCTTTATTTTCCACGGCATTATTGGAACGCCATGCTTCAATGACTCTCCTCTACAGACCATATTTGACCTTCCATACATGCAGCATTATATTGAAATCGCGTTTTTCTAGGTAATCTTCATTTGGTATAGCTCTGCGCCCACAGAGTGTGGAAACATTACGTGCAGGACCACAAGGTTATATTGTCATTATATTATAACACTGTTTCATCGCTTTAGTAGACTGATATCAATTTCTGGTCAAACATTTTCATGTTTATCTCTGCACAGATTGTGTTTCAATGGCATGTGCAAGGTTAAGTTTTATTTGTTTTGCATTTTTTTGTATAATAGATTAGAAGCATGGACGAGGCGCAAACAACTAAAAGCACAAGAATAAGACGCCACCAGTCTGCATTTTTTTTTCATCAGTATGAACCTTTATGGAGATAAAGGAACTAGCTCAACTTACCCTTACCCACGAAGCGCCGGACATTGACGCGTTCGACACAGCTCCGCCACCCAATTCACCACCAGTGGACTCAGCATTTTTGGGAACTTCTACCTTGCCTCCTCGGGGTCTGACTCGATTCCTCTTACGAAACAGCAAGTTACTGAGCTAACAAACATACATCTTCCCTCTCGCACAATATACATACGGACATAACCTCTTTATACAGCGACTGTCGTGAAGTCACAGTTTCTAATTCGGGTATTCTACGAATTTAGTGAGCGAGAGACCTAATCTCACTTCGCCAGCTTAGTCAAAAGCATTACATGGGACTTTATCCTCACCTCATTTAAGCAAGATGATGTTGCTTGTTAACCAGTACCGTCATCTATTCTACACTCTCCAATGGTGCGTTAATATAACCTCGTTGTTGGACTTTGGTTTTCTCTATATATCATCCAACCGACGGAAAATAGCTTATCTTCTCCCACTCCAAACATATCGTGGCACACATGGGTGTCAATCTCAGGAATGGTCACAGTACTAAGCCGCTTAACACACTTTGGCCAATGCAGGTGGCAGTACAAATGGAGGAACGCAACTCGGTGCCTCTTTTTGCACTTTCCTGAAGGACCAATATGCAGCCGAACTAAAAGCACAACCTTTATCTTTTAACTTTCTGTTTAACGTCTCGACGGATGAAGTCCGCAAACAAGCCAACAAGAAGACAAATTTCTCTCCTCCCACAACCACAGACTTGAGACAGGAATAGTACGGGAAATCATCAAAGGGACCCAAGATCCAATCATAGAATATGAACCTCTGAAAGCTGTCTTATCGAAGCTTCAACCATCGAGAGTCACAGTGTTTTTCGCATACCAAACGTATATAGTATTATGAGGGTTATATTGTTCGTTACACACCATTTCTATGTCCCAATGGCATGTAACACTTTACGTCTGGTAATCGGCCTATAAGCCCTCAATCCATTCATCTACTCTCCTTGGTTCCTACTGGAAAAAACACAGCTCATTTTGAACACCATCCGTGAGATAGACTTCGCCATCACTGTGGACTTGGATGGCGCATACCTCCGTGTCTCTTTTCACAAGGCTCCCAGGACGTTCCATCAATTCGCCTACAACATCATATACCAATTCAGAGAACTCCCATTTCGGATCAATATCACTTCCTGGGTCTTCACTCGTCTGCCGAATCGAGTAACGATGCATCTCATGGCCATTTATGTGGCAGCAACATTACGTAACCTGGACGACATCCTGAAATAACATCAGTGAGTTAGAATTAGCAAGACATGATAAGTCTTATTACTAATCTGGACTTCTCATCAACAAGGAAATGTTCGACATAATACCATCTCAACAATGTGTTCACCTAGGTATGAAGTTCAATACACACGCAACATATTTCGTCTCCATCATGAACTGTTATTGAAATACGATCCATGGTAGCACCGTACTTTCGATGACATTCTAATCGCACGGGAATCCATTTGCCTAATAGGTTTTCTCAATGCAACAGCAGACCTTATGGTCCTAGGTCTCCTTCTTACATGCCCATTACATTTGTTTCCACTGCATGAAAGGAGATCTTAAATTTGCACACTGGACCATCCTCTCACCATCTGCAACCAATGGGGTCACCATCTGTGAAATTGGGACCAACATAACTTCTCTCACAACAGGTATAGATCTACACGTGCAACTGCTCCTGATTGCAGTTTGTACATATACGAGTAAGAAAGGCTTCAGAGCCCGCTTACTACCCTCCTTTCGGGACAACAGCGGTACATGCCCTTCTTAGTAACGACATATTCATATCACTAATTCTGGAGAGGACGATCTTTGAAGAAGCCTTTCATCGGTGGCAGGAATATTTACTTGGCAAGGGAGTTCTCATTCCATCCGACAACTCCCCAGTGGAGAAGTATCTCAACAACAAGGAGGAAATAATCCCTACAATGGTGACTTATATCGAACGATAAGAAGGATCACTGTCTCCAGACCTTTGAGTCATGGTGTGGACCTTTCCGAAGCCACATACATATTCGCCTTATCTCGGGACACCTCAACGTAGTGGCCGGCTCTTTGTCACTGAACAATCAGCTAGTAAAGAAGCAACTGTCTCTCTATCTTTCGGTTCTTACTCAGATCTGCACTCGATTTGACAAACCGTTAGTAGGTCTGTTTGAGACAAGATGGATTGCCAAACTCCCATCTTTTCTCTCTCCATTCATGGACCCAAACCTGTGGACAGTCGATACCCTATCTTTGAATTGGACCAACGTGAACGCATTCGCGTACCCTCCAAAGGTTCTGATACCAAAATTGATACATAAAGCAAGGTAATGAGTCTGTCACCTCATCCTCCTCGCACCACTCCGATGGAAGAAGTTGTGAATCAACGACCTCGTCAATCTTGCATCAGAAACCAGGCGGAAACTCGTGTTTTTCTTCATGTGCTCAAACAACCACGACGCCAGTTGTTTCATTCTGTTCGGGGCACCCGAATCTGCTGTCTGGATCATAGCAAATAGGTTCTCAGACTTAAACAATTCTCACAACCAGTAGTGGAGAGAATTACTCAGGCACTCCGCTTAGAAGGCATATGAAGACAAATGGCATATTTTCACCCAATGGTGCGCAAACGAACGTATCCTACCTCTCCAGGCATCTATACCGCAGATAGACATTTCCTCCTCTGGCTCTTTGAAGAGAGAAAATTAGCACCGAGTACGATCAAAGATTACCGCTCCACGTTCACTGATACCTTTCATCATCATGGGAGAGAGGATATGAGACAAACGCAGAACTTATCCGACCTTCTAGCCAACTCTCTTCATACACGGCCAAAACCCATAACCCTATGCCCAAAGCGGAACCTCTCTTTGGTATTAAACTGACTTGACAAATCACTTTTTGAACCAATTTCAAGGCACCTGGGGCTCTCCTTTTCATTTAAGATCTGCTTTCTCATGGCGTTATCAACGGTAGGCAAAATTCGCGATATACATGACCTATCAGCAGACCCGAATTACATGAAAGTTCGGATAAGATGGGCCAGTTTTACTCATAACGACATTCTTTCATTGACAAGAACCGTCTCCCTTCTACAGGTAATCAAACATTTGTCACGAAACATCTGTCTCATCTGGACACATAAAATGAAGGCTACCTACAAGACCCAGTCTGGACTTTCATGTGGTACCATACTAGAACAAAGCCATTGCGTCGTGGGACATCACGGCTCTTTCTACTTCTAATAAAAGGACAGAAGGATCTATCTCGTCATGGAGTCAGTGGTTTATTCGCTCAGCAAATAGCAAAATAACCCCAGCTCAAATGAACTTAGGATCGCGAGTGTTGAATAGCTGCCACGAACCTACCATCAGACTGGAACTGTTGGCTAGCCCACAGTCTGTGAGGTGGTCCACATTCTCTACCTTTTATCTCCGAGATCTGTCATCCCAGAGGGTCTAATTCGATCTGGTAGGACCTATGGCCGCGGACCAACAGGTCGCCCTTTCAAATTGATCGACAGCTTTTTAAGACGCAGCTTCACGACTTCCGCCTAATTTGCGTG
Source organism: Potamilus streckersoni (assembly GCA_016746295.1). Classification (NCBI taxonomy): domain Eukaryota; kingdom Metazoa; phylum Mollusca; class Bivalvia; order Unionida; family Unionidae; genus Potamilus; species Potamilus streckersoni. The sequence goes on along the minus strand of JAEAOA010001660.1, from coordinate 313,352 downwards.
ATATTGTACTTTTTCCTCTTTCGAAGCCGCAACGCCCCCCACCCCACCCCTGACAGCTGGAGTCCCTTCCAATCATGTTACCTAGAAGCTGTATCACATACCTTAAGGAGCCGGAGATGATATCTTCGGGTAATGGGGATGAACTTCCCTCCACATCTTACCTATTCTCCTAAGGTAGTGTGAATTGGTAACATATTTGATGAAGAAATCAATTTTGTCCTAGTCAGATATATTTCTTCGAGAATACTTACCAAATCATAATACACATACACCCTCCCAGCCTCCTCGTAGTTACATCCATAGAGTTCGTTGCTTCCGCTCCAGTAATATCGGAGATATTTCAAGGTTCCGCCGTCAAGTCTAAGGGGAGATCACTCTGTCTGACTGTCACATAGGTCAGCAGACAACCTTTAGCTCCCATTAGTGAAAAGTAGTGTCTGGGAGGACTGGATTTGCGATGTAGTAGTAGTTTTCCTAAAGTATTGTGATGAGTAAGTATTCTGGACGAAGAATATTATACTATGAAAATTTGATTTAAATTAGAACTGAGTAGAAATGAAGTGAAGAATAAATAAATACTCTTTTGATAACAAGATAATAAGCACTTTTTGGATAAAAAGGTAATAAGATAATGAGTACTCATTTTGCTATTAAGATAATAAGTACCCTTTGGATAACAAGATAATGAGTACTATTTTGCTTACAAGACAATGAGTACTCTTTGGCTTACAAGATAATGAGTATTCTTTGGCTTACAAGATAATGAGTACTCTTTTGATAACAAGGTAATAAGGGTAATAAGTACTCTTTTGATAAAAAGCTAGTGCATTTAAGTAAACAACACTAAAGAACGGTTGATCAAAATGAACTTTGCTGTTCATTGAAAATAAATGGTGGACATTTGTTAATATATCATTTTCATTTTAAAAAAATTTACTTTTTCTAAGGCAGGGGTGCACACACTTTTTCAGCATATGAACTACTTATAAAATGACCAAGCCAAATGATCTACCTACCACAAAAATGCAAAACATATATAGGCTGACGTTTATTTTTTTTTAATGCTACGCGTTCTGCTAACACTACCTTGGTGATCGGCCGGTCGATCGCGATCGACGTAATGTGGACCCTGCTCTAAGGAATAAGAGCTTAACCATAAGAATGAATTGATAAATAGCTATGAAGTCTTTTAGTTAAGTTCATAACAGCTACCAAATGTAATATCAGTATAAACAAAATAGGTAACTTTTAATGTCTCATTGTTCATTAATTTTGTTATCTTCATTATCATACATATTTATTTTGTTTCTATTTATCGTCGCATGTATAAAATGTACAAGCACTGATTTTCTTTGGCAGTTTACCGGTATGCGATTCTTGTTGTTATTGCATTGGTATTGAGGATGATAATGATTAAAATTATTGCGGTAGTAGCAGTTTTCATTATATTGTTATTGTTTATATTATTATTATTATTATTATTATTATTATTATTATTATTATTATTATTATTATTATTATTATTATTATTATTATTATTATTATTATTAATGCTATGTTCGTGCGCATTGCTATTGGATATGTTATCATAAAGCCATCTTAATATTCTGTCTCGATTATTATTGTTCCTATTATGGTGGTTGTGATGATGGTGATGTCACTAGTGATAGTCTTTCAATTAAATACAAATTTGCCCTAATTTTAATACATTAAAGGTTTATAAATATAATGAATATTTAGTTTTTTAACCTCATTGTAATAACTGAAAATGAATTCAGTTCCAAACGTTATTTAAAATGACCTCATTGTAACCATCAGACATAACTAGATTTAAAGCTGATTTAGCGCTTCCAGGAGGGAAAAGGTACATATCTAAACATATTTATGCTTCTAATTGCGTTAAAGAAATGTCTGGACTAGCTAAGATATCCTGTTCGTAATTAAAGATTGACCAAACGCATCATCTAATAATACACATATCCTCGGTAATGCATATTTTAAAACCGACGGTAAACTAACTGCTCTAGTAATCTTTGCCATCAAATAGTCAACATGCTTGGAGAGAGAGAGAGAGAGAGAGAGAGAGAGAGAGAGAGAGAGAGAGAGAGAGAGAGAGAGAGAGAGAGAGAGAGAGAGAGAGAGAGAGAGAGAGAGAGAGAGAGAAAATGGTTAAATTAACTTATATATTCAAGCTGATTATTCGTTTGGAGAGTAATGTTTGTTTCGTAATCTTTTGTGAAGAAAAAAAAACTGGTGCCCAGTAATATCTCAACCAATTATTGATTACAATTTTCAAATACTGATTTAATGTTCAGTTGTAAATACGACTAATAGTACGGTGTCTATTATTACACAATAATAATATCAGTTGGGTATTTTTAACGATATTGATTAAGACCAAATTCCCACTGACTCCTTTTCATGGATCTTATGTTGAACCATGTTCTCCTCTGTATTCAATCTGTGTTGTCATCAATTATTTTCTTTACGTAGTTTTAAGATAAACTATAACTTTTGTCCATTCTCATATTGTATGTTCAGTCCTCAAATCTGATACTGTTGTTTGGGTCCTCTCTCTTACCTCTTTTCCATTTATTTCAGCTTTCCACAACTAATCACCATTTTGTCTGCACTATATTTTTATTTAAGTGTACCATCTGAGTTTTATTTACCTTTTGTGTCTAAACGAGTAACATTTAAAATAACAGCTGCAAACAGTTTACATGATTTTGAAAACTCAGCACCTACAACTCCTTGCTTCAAAACTGTAGTCTCCATGAAAATCATGGGAGCCTTATACAAAATCACAGAATCCAAGAATTAAATATAGTGTGCGCTATACTTTTTGTAATACAATAAATGAACACTTTTTAAATACATCTTTAGTATAAAATCAAAATAATTGGATTTTAATGTTGTATATCACGGAAATGCTTCTTTTCTGCCTCTTCATCATTTTTTCAAGTAGAATTGGCAGCGGTGGTTTATTCTCCAGAGCTATCCTCCCTGTAACAGCATATACATGATAGGTGTTTGTTTTAAGTCCAATAAATACAAAACTGTAAATGGGTACTTCCATTAACAAAAGAGTCAATATTTCCACATTGTGCACATAAAGAACAAAGATTGTTTATTTCGCTGTTATCGTTTCTTTTTATTTCATAGCCAAATAAATTTATTTTTCCAGGCTGTCCTTTCCTTGACCTCTCACCGTCATTAACTTTATTAGCCTTGTTCTGAAGACGCATCCTGTATGAGTTAATTATTTAATTATTAATTATTGGACACTTTCCCAAAGCATTTGCAAAGAAAACACACGTGACCACTATGGATTCTCCAAATAGTGACACTAACCTCATTTAAATAATAGGAATATGTACCCCTATTTAAATGAAAGTAACTGATGATGATTGTTCCAATAAAAGCAATTAGTTCTATAGGATTTATGCCTACATTATTTTTAATCTTTGCAATCTAAACAAAACTCATTAGTCATCATTAAATTAAAATCAAATTTACAACTCGCTCAACCAAACTGACAATAAAGATTTAAAACACGATAGCAGAAAATAGAGACTATACAATAGACAGTGGTAAATTTTTTATTTAATCATAGGAAGCCACATAACTTCCAAGAGTCCTTGATAATTCCCTGCCATGCAAATGGGCATGAAACATTATATGCAGACAAAACGTTGCTACGCAGTATATTTGTATTAGATACCCCAAATGCAAACAATGAACCGTATCAAAATAAGTTGCGCCGTCGGGGACGTGAATAGGTTAAACACTCAGAGAGCTGCTTGCTGCATACGAAACCATTGACTCCGTTTCAAAGATAGATCGGTATAATAGGTGCTTGAAATAGCACAAATTGCTGATATGGTGGAACTGTTATTGCTATCCACTCAACCTATCTTTACAAAAAGGTGTAAAAACAATAAACTTATTGACTTGCCAAATACTTGGTGCCATTTTTATTCTTCGTTGTGCAGGCCATTATATATAAAGTTCCATCTTTCAGTTGTCCATTCCCTGGCTTCTTGCCAATAGACACTTGTGCCCGCATGGGTCTTACTGGTTTATTCATATTATGTGAGGGCAGAAGTCTGTTAAAGATGTATATATTACATGGTATCCTCATCTTAGATGGCTTTATACAGAATCAAAGATAAAATTAATTTTAAGAAAAACAATTACACTGAAATTGAAAGACAAATCATATAAATAAATAAATATATCTCTATACATATATATATATATATATATATATATATATATATATATATATATATATATATATATATATATATATATATATATATATTTGATCACATGCAGAAAGTGTAGCATACAATATATTGAACAAACGAGTCAACAAATATCTAAACATATGAACCAACATAGATCAGATATAAGAAAAACTATATTGATCATAATTTTAATTCTCACGATGTAAAACACTTTAACAAAAGTTCCCATACTTTGCAAGATTTCTCCTTTAAACCTATTGATATAGTAGATTCTGAGATGGAACGTCTTTTAAAGGAAACCTATTGGATTCATCGTCTTAATACGGTATGTCCAAAAGGTCTTAATTCCAAAACCTTTTACAAACAACATTCATTAATGAATTTTTTTTTAAATATGTCTCCTGTTTATAATTAGTTATTAATATTTTTATATTATTTTACAATTTTTTAATTTAAAATTTAATTGATGTTAATATTATTAATATCATAAAATATATCCAATAATTCTTTAAAACTGATGGAATATATCAAATTAAAAATGTAATATATTATTATTTATTTATAAATACTTTCGTAAACCTTAATGTTTTAATATTTATTTATTATATATAACTAAAGTTCTGAAGAATTGTTGAACATACATTATCACATGTTTTCTATTTCATATTATATATATATATATATATATATATATATATATATATATATATATATATATATATATATATATATATATATATGTCTTTTATGATTTCAGTTAATGTGTATGTGTCTTTGCATAATAATAAAATTATGATTAAAGCTGTTTATCTCTATTAATCCATGAAAGTTTATGTGTATATAGATAGATAGAGAGAGAGAGAGAGAGAGAGAGAGAGAGAGAGAGAGAGAGAGAGAGAGAGAGAGAGAGAGAGAGAGAGAGAGAGAGAGAGAGAGAGAGAGAGAGAGAGATGTCAATGAATTTCTTTGAATCATATCAGGTACCTGTCAATGTCATCACAGTGCGATTTTCTAGTAATATATTTTGTTTGTACTAAATGCATGTACCAAACACGATCATTTTAAAGTTCATAGTTTGACCCAGAACTTTTGATAAATAGTCATAAAGCTTGGCAGGCATTATTAACATCGATTGATCATGGGTATGTCGCGCAGTAATCATGAAGTGATCTGAAAGAGTTATATCCCTTCCTATTTTATTTGTTCAGAATGTTCTATAGTATGTAAATGGATTCATTAATACATTCTGCTCGAAAATGTTCTTGCGCATATCAAGCACTTTGGGACTATAAAGCCTAGCTATTTAGAGAGGTGACCTGTTTAATGAGGTTTGATTTGGATTGAAATTGCTGTACTATTTTCAAATGGAAAATATCAGACAAGTCTGCAGATACACCCGAGTTACAGAGCAGTTTGTCTAATCTGCAGAGTCACGTGGTTACATATTTCTCGGCGTGTCTATTTTGCAGAGACATCCGGGTTTAGCACTCAGCTTATGAACGTTTCCTTCAACAAATTTGTATTTAAGTTCAAGGTCAACTACTACAGCATACAGCAATAAATAGCTTCAATATGTACCCTGCACTGGATAGAAATATTTGTAAATATACCTATTTCCTGTATTGCAGCACATAAAATAAGATGGACAAGATAAAACCATGCATGAACGACTAGATAAAATCGACATACTTTCAAAACATATAATGATATGGAATATCACTTGGTTGTGTTATTACATCTTGTGTATTCACAAAACAATATGGGTTATCAAAACAAAATGTTTTCTCAAACTAAAATAAATTTCCATTTTTGACAATCTCTTTTATATTAGAACCTTGAGAGACAATCTGATTTTACATACTTCGGGATAAGGCCGCAGTTGTAAGCGTACTGGACTCAAATCTGAAGCGTGCCGTTTTAACCCTAACCCCCATAACATCCTGGGTACGCTACCGTGGTCCGCCCTTAAGCAAGTCACTTGACTCCTATTGCTTCTACACTACTAAATAATCTACTCGTGTTGCTGTGCCGTATAGCACCAAACGAAATCAAAACCTAATGAGTCTAAAGAATTGCTTAATTTTAAAGATTATCCCTTTTTAGCACTTAATTTTCATTCATATAAAACAGTAATTGCAACAGCATGATGTCAAGTGACGGATATTTTTTAAGTTTTGGGGTGGGTGGGAGTTTTCTTTCTAAAATGTCTAATCAAAAAAGTCCTGTTTAATGACACCTTGTGCAAACATTATTACAGTTGTTTTGTATAAATATAATATCAATATTCTGCATTACACCCGCGACTATTACTAATTTGAAAAATCAACTTACATTCACATTTTTATTTATAAACTGAAAACGACTTTGCAGTGTAATTTCAGATTTGATTGAGGCTGTAAAATATACATTTTAATTTCTACTATAAAGTAATAAATAAATTACACACACATATATACATACATATGTATGTATGTATGTATGTATGTATGTATGTATGTATGTATGTATGTATGTATGTATGTATGTATGTATGTATGTATGTATGTATGTATGTATTTTCCACTGCTTGCAAAGGCTATAGTATATTTGAAAATATACCCATGACTAATGCTCGATTAGCTGAGAACACTTTTAACTCACATTCTTGAAGATTTAGGCTAGCAGACATCATAGTTCACAACACAAAACTGTATTCTTTTCCATTTAATAAATCAATCTTAAAACCGATTTTTTTTTTAAAAGTGAGTCGCAGTTGCTAATAGGCATTGTTTAAAACGCATTATATAGGGCTTACGTTTAATCACGTGATCGCCGTTAAAAGTTTGTTTTCATACTTTAAATGAAGAATATATTATTTGCTCTCAGTACATTGTGCATGCTTTTCTGGTGCAGGAGGAGCTTCCATCTAAAATCCGTATAGACCCTGATCTGCAAATCCATGATAAGATGGCAAATCTAAGCTATTCGAAGCTGAGTGCGCTCTGTTGGGTACATACAGTACTTGTTATTAATGTCTTTATAGCGTTAATAACAATATTCATCGATGTTAATTATGTGCCAGTCAAGGGGCGTAATTTATAGTCTGGTATTTTTAGGTGATGTTCATTCGGATGACGCAAAAACTTGGTCTTCATCGTCTTTATTCTTAACGCAATAAATTTTATCGTCTTTATTCATAACACAATCAATGTACGATAGGCGTTAACTAGTATGCGAACCGCTGCTGCACAAGTATAATTTTTCAGAAACATCAGAATCAGTGTAAAGGGTGTGTGTGTGTGTGTGTCTGTGTCTATGTGTTTATGTGTGTTGGTGTGTGTGTGTGCGTCTGTGTGTGTGTGATTTGGATGTTAACATAGTTTTAACAATTTTAGTCATATCGCTACGATATCTGCAGTGTGGCAGTTTATTGTGATGTCTAGCATTGGGACATCATGCCACAGACATGCCACCTATTAACATTATTATTCGATAACAGGCAAACCAGTCATAACACTAACCTCATTATTACTTATGTAGATTAATCCACTTTTCTATTTATTTTTGTCTATAGTGATTTAATCTTAGCGGATCACATCGTTAGACAACAGGCCACCCTAATGGACGTACAGCGAGCCTACAGAGGAACTAAATACCTGGCCAGTATTGGATCCACCTCTATCAGCATCATTCTGTGATTGGCTAGCCAAGCTGCATGGTGTTATTGGACGTCATGTCCTTCAACGCCTTTAATCAGTGTGTGTGTGTGTGTGTGTGTGTGTGTGTGTGTGTGTGTGTGTGTGTGTGTGTGATGGGTTTTTATGCCCTAGAAAGTAAAGTCTTGTTTATCGTCCTTTAGTTCGTCAGCATATTTTTTCTGTTTCTCGTCAAACCGAAATCTTTATGCTGCGATGGTTTCAAAACAATTTAAGAAACCAAAGTAATACTGACTACTTAATTATGCAAATTATTAGCATGTAGTCATAATTAATTTTGTAATTCGCTATTAGGTTACTTAGTAGTAAACTCGTGCATTTATTAATGAGCTATGTTGGAATTTACACATGCTTCAATTGTGAATTTGGAAACATGGTTGATGTATGTAAGGTTAGTTGTTATGGACGTATACATATATCAGAGCATATATTTGAATATTTGCGTACTTTGTACGAGTTTTGAGGTAAGAAATTCATCTGATTATTGTGATATTGTTTAGTATAACGGGATTAGGAATATGTACTGATGTGATGGAATTTATTGATGTATGTATAAGAAGTAATTGATACCGTACTGTATTACGAAGTTTGTTTTACCATGCAGGAATGTATGGGTATCTCGATGTGAATGAACGCGTTATCGAACAAATTTAATACCCGTTATCCGAAAAAAGTATGTGTGTCGTGTGAGATGAGAGGGCTAAGAACAAGTGTACCGTCCTTGTGTTTCCACAGGAAGCTCTTTAGGGGACATATAATTTCTGGTTCCATTGGGTTCCACGTCTTCAAGAGTTGAAGAAATTGAGGCTGTAGCTGAAACAATCGAAGTCGACAGAAGAGTAGTCGAGGAGGAGAAGGAGGAGTCTAGATAAAGTTGAGGAGGAGAAGAATTTTGGAGAAAAGTAGAAGAGGAAGGAGAGAAGGAAGTAGATAATAAGAGAGAGAAAAGATACAACAGATGAGTAGAAGGACAAGGACAAATGGAAGTTCATCTCACACTGCTAATCAAGTGATGCAATAGGCTTTTTATAATGTCGAGCGGAAGGAGTGTAATTGGAATTTTGATTCATTTGCTTATTGAATTGTTATTAAACTGTTATTCATTGAATTTCAGCCTTTTGGTATATTTATATATTTAACCATCGAACAGTCGGTATGGCTGACTGTAGTCTCGGGGCTTCGCATCTATCTTTCAATAAATTTAACTTTCAGCAAAATAGAGCCTTGTTGGGACTTCTATAATAGTTTAAATAAAACATTGGGAGCACCGCGCTCTAACTATAACAATCTACACAGTAATGCGCTCTCATTTTAACGCTTGCAGTAAAATTTTATTGACATTTTTACAAACCCTGCCATAACACTTAAACCTAATGGAAATGAATCACTAGCTGCGTTTTTGTTTCAAGTGTTTACAACATGATAATAATATTTGGCGACTCGTTGGACTTTTACTTCCATATGTATTATGGCATTGGTGCTAGTATATTTGGTGAGAGAGAGAGAGAGAGAGAGAGAGAGAGAGAGAGAGAGAGAGAGAGAGAGAGAGAGAGAGAGAGAGAGAGATTTTTCTTTCATACTTAATATAAGTACATATTGTCAAGGTGTCCGCTTTCATTGCAACCATATTCATTAAAGCAAAAAGCATTGGTCAACGATATGTATGGCATATATAAGACCTCTTTCAGCAAACGGCGAGTCGGTCAACGTGTCAAAAATGTCGATATTCAGGATAACAGTTCTACCTCCCAATTACCCCACCCCTACCCCCAGTTGCTCTCCCCACTATATGGAATCAGGACCGACTATATGGGCATCCGGATAATAACTTGCTATAATAAACTAGAGGAGATCACATCTGACAGAATTCGATATTACTGCAGCTGTCAATGAAAGTGCCCAAATTCAGTCTCCTAAACCATACGCATCAAGCAGTTTTGAATCTTAGAGTGTGTTTCCATGACAACTTTTATTATAATTTTCAATTTTTCCTAGATGCACTGTGTGAACATTATCGGTGGATTCCAAACGAAAACTGTTTCTTCAGACACAATTATTTCCAATAGTTCCCCCAGTGAAATGTCTATAAACATTTGGAGCACCAAAACAATAAAGAGTATTGTTGTCGTTCAAAGATAGTTGTCTTTCAAAAGATTTTACAAACTTTATTTGTGCAAAGTTTAACGACTCCTTTTAAAAGCTGTTAATTTTACCCATACCAAAAAGAAGCAGAGGAAGAGTTACGAATCAATCCAAATAATTAGTCCCTTTGTTGACTGATATAACATTATTACCTAAACTATAACCTACTTGTGTCATTAAAGTCATTCTAACAGCCAGGAAGTATGAGGAGGGTATATTGAACGATTTTAATAACACAACAAGCTTATGATATCTAAACATGTAATAATAAATAAATTTATGAAAATGTTTTGTCACTCAAGATCGTAATTTTGGCAAATACTATTACCGTACTATAATGTAACGTAAACAGTTGAAACAAAATTCCTTTTACATAAACGATTTTGATTTAAAATTTCATTAAAGAAACAAATAAACACACACACGCGCGCGCATGCACACACACATATGTGTGTATGTGTGTGTGTGTGTGTGTGTGTGTGTGTGTGTGTGTGTGTGCACAGAGTATTCAAAATGAATTCCAAGTTTTAATAATGATGATATGTCAATATTTTTTTTTAGGATTAAATGATCATGGTTTGGTATTTATCGATGTGTAAATTTTACCTAATCACTCACAAAGTAAAAAAGTCCGAAGATATGAATCTATGTATTACACTTAAGACTATAAATCTGAGAATTACTGTCAAGACTATAAATCTGAGAATTACACTCAAGACTATAATTTTATGTATTACACTCAAGGCTGTAAATCTGAGAATTACACTCAAGACTATGAATCTGTGTATTACACTCAAAACTATGAATCTGTTTTAATCTCTAGACCATATATCTGTATAATATTCAAGACTATAAATGTATATTTTCTCTCATGAATCTACACCTATATATTACACTCAATATTATAAATCTATGTATTATACTCAAGATAATAAAACTAAGCTATTGTCTTTGGCATAACGCCATTTTTCAGCGTAAGTTAGACTTTATACGGCAGGTAAATAGTTTCCCTGTTTTGGATAGTGCAAGATTACAGTCCTCACCGTTCTTGACTTGTCTGCGGCATTTGACTCATTAGACAATAATATATTTACTTGACCGTCTCCAGCATGTATTTGGTATTCATTATATAGCCATACAATGGTTCAATTCCTACTTAGTCAAAAGTACACAAATAGTATCCATAAATGGAAAACATTCCAGCCCAGTTCACCTATGTTTTGGTGTTCCACAAGGCTCTGTTCTCGGCCCACTTCTTTTCATTCTATACACTCAGCAGCTCCCAACTATCATAGATTGACATCCGGTGTCTCACCAAATGTATGCTGATGACTCTGAAAGATACAAAGCAATTTGACCAACTGTAGGTAAGGATACCATCCAAGGCGGAGAGAGGTGCATTTATGATGTGAAATCATGAATGATATGTAACAAGTTGCAGATGAATGATGATAAAACTGAAGCCATCCTGATCACTGCGCAAAGACCTTTTCATTTAAATCATTTAACTCAAACAATAAGTATCAGCAATAAATTATTACTTTTACACAATCTGTACGAACACCTAGGTGTCACTCTCGACATTACTCTCATTGCTCATAATGAACATATGCAATTCGGAGTTGAGAATTATCAGCTCCATTACAATTTTTTTCTTTTGATTCTACTAAAACACCTGTGTTCCTTACCAATTTCAATACTGTGTTATTGTAATTCACTTCTAATTGATTTATGTCAATATCTATTATAGAAACTTCAGCAATTTCGACATACGACTCCTCTGATCATGCCCATTGATCGTAGACACATGGACACTGTCGTCTCATTCAAGAGGGTATTTGAAACTCACCTATTCTGACTACAATGACTTAACTGACTGAAATGCTTAATAATATTTACTTCCTTAATTATTGTCAGCATGTTTTTGCTGTGTGATTACAAAGCAATTAATAATATCAACAAAATGATAAAAATAAACCAGATATTGCTGAGGTGGACTTTTATGTTGCAGGAATACGACATCATTGACACTAAGCAAATCAAGGGAAAAGATGATCTAAATGCTGGCCCTCTCTCACGTGTAAATAAGTACTATAGTACTTAGGCGTATTTTGTGTCGTTCATAAGATATCTTCATTTGTAATTTTAATTTTTATAGCATCAATTGTAATTTTAACTAATATGTTAAAGAAAGCGTTTGTGTAAATAAATCTTTGTTTCTCTTTATGATGAGAAAGGTTAGGTACATTTAATTTGTATTGTATGTTTGACCTTTGTCCATGACTGAGTGTAGAGTTCTAGCCTATTTAAAAATTGTCATGGCGGAGGGTTGTGTCTTCCTGCTTTATATCACGATGGTTACTAAAACTTTAAGTTCAAAACCTGACCATCTTTACAATTAGGTGAAAATATCCGGAAACTAATATTGCGTAATAGATCAGTTGATAATCTGTATTTAAAAGATGTGATAAAATATCAATTCCTGTTTTAGTTCAATTAGGTAATTTTGTTTTTGGTTAACATTTGATAGGAATCACATATTTAAATTATTGAAATGAATTGCAAAAGGGTTACTCTACATTTTGGACAAAAACACTACTTTGGGATAATATAAATACATTTTAGAATATATCTCTGTAATACATCAAGGCTATTGGTAAATCAACAAATTTAAGAGTATTGGCACATCAGAAAATACAAGACTATCGGTACATCAAGACATTTAAAACTCTTGGTATACCAGGATATGAAACATTATTGGTGATCATTAGGAACATTCAATACTTTTGGATTTGTGACAACTATATATATATATATATATAAATATATATATAAAAATTATATATATTTATATATAAATATATATATAAAAATTATATATATTTATATATAAATATATATAATTATGTATTTATATATTTATAAATATATATTTATAAATATATAAATATATATTTTTATAAATATATATATATATATATATATATATATATATATATATATATATATATATATATATATATATATATATATATATATATATATATATATATATATATCTATATCTATATATATATATATATATATATCTATATATATATATATATATATATATATATATATATATATATATATATATATATATATATATATATATATATATATATATATACACATACATACAAACATGCAATTGGTAGACAGAGACTAACTGTATTGCCGATGATAAATGACGTAGGCGCAATTACCTGGAACATGTTCAACTTCCTGGTATGGAAACGGGTAGTTTACTTAGGAACTATCTATAATGTAATGTGTATATCATGCAGATATACGAGGACAGACGTTTCAAACAGCCAAGGCGAGTACGCTATGTTAAAAATTCTAGTTACTAGGCAAACCAAGGACATGGAATAACCGAAACTATTTATTGCTGGGACGTCCATAGCAGATTCTCTCCAAATAAGCATTGATCCTCATGTTAAAACCGGTTTTTATTCTTGTGTTGATTTTGAGTTACATAGGACATCGCCACATCACTTGTGGATCCGAAATGTTTCATATCTATGTAGTGGTCGATCAGGAGACGAAAGCCGAAGTCCTCCAGGAACTGACTGAAAAATATGATATGGTTAAAGAGCAATCGGTAAGATCCGTATGTTTCCTCATTTTCATATTTTAAAGTATAAGTCATATTATCTTCATTTTCTTTATCTCTCCATCAATCTTAAAAGAATTGGGGTGTTAAGAGGTTTGTAGTCGAGAAATGAAACAAGTGAGAGATTGACATACATAAAAAGAAAGAAAGAAAGAAAGAAAGAAAGAAAGAAAGAAAGAAAGAAAGAAAGAAAGAAAGAAAGAAAGAAAGAAAGAAAGAAAAAACATAGACTGTATGTGGTAAATAAATATGAATATGAGATATAGGCATAAACACAAGATGTATGTATATATTTGAACTAGAAATTCTATGGAAAATTTGAAAATAAAATAATCGATGGGGTCTTCTAAGAAACCTTTTTTCTTGTATCCTATAAATAGCTTTGCATTGATTTTGTTTTAATGACAGCACTGAAATTTGAGACCACTGAATAAACATTGTTATAGAATTTACCTGGACTGTGCATAGTTGCGAATATGCCACATTATAAGCAGTAGATGAGTGTGTTTTAAACGTTGAATGTATACATACATGCACGGAGTTGATAATGTTAGTGGTTTAAAACCATTTCTTAGCGCAAGATAGGCTATACATGGCGGCGAGCATAAATGGTAGAGAAAGAACAAGGTAAAAATCTCACGACACACTTACCCACTGGAGCTACTGGTACCTTTCTCACATACCGATATTGACCGAGCCCGACACTCAAACAACGAGAGAGAGAGAGAGAGAGAGAGAGAGAGAGAGAGAGAGAGAGAGAGAGAGAGAGAGAGAGAGAGAGAGAGAGAGAGAGAGAGAGATTTATTTGCATGGTGATACATATCTCTCTATTTCAACTTTTTTATTTAGGAGTTAAATGTATTTACTGATGCTCTGATTATTAAACCAGCACTATATCTGTTATGTTAGTCCGAATGATGAAACGGTACAATAAAATGAAAATTAACAAACTAAAGTAAGTATGACTACCCATAACAACACTATTGAGAATACATTTGCATATGAAGCTATTCAATTTTAGTTTTCTCAGTCACTGGCTGTATATATTATGTACTTCTTTTTCTTCATGCTTTAGAGTTGGGGATATTATGATACTGTCCGTTTGTGTGTCCCTTCATACGCCTGTCCGTTAACTCTTACAGCTAAACGACTGGGTGGAAATTAACCAGCATTGGTACCATTGCTTTCCACGTTAAAGCAAAAATTAAAAAGATTACAGAGATGGTTTCGCCTCGGTTTGAAACTAAACTTTATTATGTACAGTTTCATCGGTACGATGCATAATAGATGTGACAGATTTCAGGTAAAGACAAATGACTAATGTCCCAAAAGGGGTCGGGTGGTTTGGGGTTAGGATACCAGAGGTTAGAGAAAGAATGATTTTTAAATTTTAAAAAAATCGTGATTTGAAATGGTTGATCTTGTTTTCGGAACTTTAAGTACACAGAACCTCGATGTTTAGTCTCGACTGCATAACATGCATCGTCTAGAGAAAGACTGACCCAGCACTTTGAGGTCTTCTATGCGATTATAGAGACAATGAAACAATAAGTTCAGTCAATACTTGGTTGGACATATAGAGGAATCCAATTTTATCGTACCCAAATGCGTTGTCACAATATTCCATACGTGTGTGTGTGTGTGTGTGTGTGTGTGTGTGTGTGTGTGTGTGTGTGTGTGTTTAGGGCGGGGCAGTGGTGTTGAAGAAATAGCTCTAAATGTGGATGACGAAACCCTATGTTGTAGCAGTAAGCAGTTGTAGATATGTTGTAGCAGTTGTAGCAGTTGTAGATATCTAAGTCCTGAAAGTCAATCAAACTATCTTCGTCGCTGAAATAACCAAAGTCGTAAGTCTCATTTCTGTCTACTAAACACCGTGATGCTTCATGTACCTCATGATTTTTTTTTCCAATACAGCAAAGTTCTGATAAAATGGAACTGTTTGCTTGATGCTAATCACTAGATTGGTCCTTTGTATGGATAATTTTAGCAATACAGTGTAAAAACAGTACCAGTACTTATCTAGATAATGCCACATTGATCATCAAGCAATATATTCTGTTAGACAATACGAAAGGGCACAAAACTGCTAAAAGCTGCCACGTATGAATATAAATAACAACACTACCGCATTCAACCTTAAGAACTATGTTTTCTCATCATCATTTCCTTCGTTCCAAGAATCTGTTATTTGACGCAAATAATACGATAAATTTCTATCCCACATTTAGCTAAGTAGGCAATGCGACTTGAGCCATTATACAGTCGGTACCATATGGAGGCTTCGGCACAGGGTTTCCAAAATGTACAACAATACGACCTTCCCATGACAAAGAGAAAGGAATTATTCTATGCTTGTTTCCGTTCATGCTTTCGTTGGTGCTATGTTCATCACAGTACATTTAAATGTTGCGTATCACAGCCATTACATTGCTGTATACTCTGATGAACAACCTAACCGTAGCATCCCCTTCAGACAGTGCTTGCTGGTTTGCCCTTGAGCGAAAACATCAGTAAATACATGCATGTAGTATTTCTGCGTTACAATCCCTGCATCTTACACAGTGAGCTTTAATCCCAAATCCCTCATATACTCTTGTTCCATCTTCAGTACGTTGTTTATATTTGTGTATAGAACATTTATATTTGTATATATTTGTGTATACCACAATATTCATCAATACAACTTTTCTTATATATTAAAGAATTATAAACATATACCAGACAGAACATACTGTGCTATCCCTGGATTCTGTAGCAGAATCTTGATAATAGTGGGCAAAATTTAATAGTTTAATACGAACAATACTATCATACAAATTAGAGAAATTACTCGCGGACCTGGGTTCGAAACTCCTTAGAGTACGAATTTAATTTCTCTAACTTGTATGATAGTATTATTTATATATATATATATATATATATATATATATATATATATATATATATATATATATATATATATATATATATATAAGTATGTATGTATATATATAAATATATATATATATATATATATATAAATATATATATATATATAAATAAATGTATATATATATATATATATATATATATATATATATATATATATATATATATATATATATATATATATATATATATATATATATATATATATATATATATATATATATGTATGTATGTATGTATGTATATATATATATATATATATATATATATATATATATATATATATATATATATATGTATGTAAGTATATATGTGTGTGTGCGCTGTATCAATGATAAACCACAAGATGTATAAAGGTTTCGTTAAAATGAAACGAAGCTTGCTTAATTTACTTTCAATGAAAAATTTATATAACGAGTGGTATATCATTGATAGGGAGTACATGCTATATATATGTTTTATTAATAACACATACAAATACATTATTCTGCTTAAGCAATTATACAACCGACCATAATCTCTCTCTCTCTCTCTCTCTCTCTCTCTCTCTCTCTCTCTCTCTCTCTCTCTCTCTCTCTCTCTCTCTCTCTCTCTCTCTCTCTCTCTCTCTCTCTCTCTCTCTCTCTCTCTCTCTCTCTCTCTCTCTCTCTCTCTCTCTCTCTCTCTCTCTCTCTCTCTCTCTCTCTCTCTCTCTCACACACACACACACACACACACACATCCTGTAGTCAGATTTACTTAATTTTTTCTATCATTCCGAAGACCGGAGATATTGTGGGACGACACTAACAAAGATCCTCTACATTCATTATTTCATACATTTTAGTCTGTGTATTGCTATGATGAGAGAGAGAGAGAGAGAGAGAGAGAGAGAGAGAGAGAGAGAGAGAGAGAGAGAGAGAGAGAGAGAGAGAGCCTTTAGACATTAATTAATTAAATAATTAATGATCGACTTTAGAACATCATAGTTTGTTTAAGAAACAACAACAAAATGTTGTAGTTTGTAATTTCTATTTCAAGGTTTAAATCCAGCTCAAATTGCTTTTCTTCCTCACTCTGTATTTCAGCGTAGTTTATCCGTTATGCATGAGCGAGAGATGGGGAAACAAATCAGAAAAGATCGAGATGAAAATGTGTACCATATTAAGTTCATTTACTAAACGCAGATTATTGATAAGTTTTATCGTTTTTTTTCATATGTCACGAATGGTTAATATGTGGAAATTCATCATTGATATATAATCAACTGAAGACGATCGCTAGAATGTTTATACATGCGTAATATTGCGTGATGGGCGGATCACAATTCATTATATCATTATTATTAGTATATCAATTTGCTTTATACCAACACTTTAAATACCATGTTATTTTTAATGTATGTGGCATATATATATATATATATATATATATATATATATATATATATATATATATATATATATATATATATATATATATACAGAATTTGCTGGATGTTATTTATGAGGAATCGTCAGCAATTGTTTTGCTTTGCCTGCAAACTTGTTCTTTCATAGGACGCTAGCAATTATGGGTTAATTTGTTACTCCAACATCGACATTTATGATAGATGTAAGCACAAATAAAATGAACCAAAGATGAGATTTATCTGTATATTCTACTGCTTCCAGATTAAAATGAAATCTTCTTTTGCTGACCCAGTCCTTAATGTGCTAGACACAACAAAATTGAAGTCGTAGTGTTAAAAATGAACTCATACTGTCAAAATTGAAGTCATACTGTCAAAATAAATTGAAGTCATACTGTCAAAATTGAAGTCATACCTTTCAGCATTGAAGTCATAGTGCCAAAATAAATTGAAGTCATCACTGTCAAAACTGAAGTCATACCTTTCAAAACTGAGGTCATACTGTCAAAATAAATTGAAGTCAGACTATCAAAATTGAAGTCATACTGTCAAAATTGAAGTCATACCATTCAATGGTTTAGCTTGGTCTCATTTAGAATGACAATTTTGCCTCTCTAATTGTCTTTATTTTCTGATGTTGTTTTGTTTTACTGGGTATGCATTGCTTTCAATAAGGAATCTCTTTATTTTTCTCGGAATGAAATGGGTTGGTCTATAACTCATGTAAATCCTCCAACACTCTGAGGTAAGAGAGTTGGTCTATAACTCTTGTAAATCCTCCAACACCCTGAGGTAAGAGAGTTGGTCTATAACTCTTGTAAGTCCTCCAACACCCTGAGGTAAGAGAGTTGGTCTATAAATCTTGTAAATCATCAAACACCCCGAGGTAAATTATAACCAACAAAACTATATTTGTTTCCATTAGTAAATATAAAAAAACTACAAACGTTTTCAAACTTCTATTTTTGACATCGAAGGCTTTTTAAGTGCAACTTCTGTATGTTATCATCCTATGTACCGCTTAACCACTATGTCTTATTTTGCTGTTGTGTTGCCATGCTATTGTTTTCCAAATGTAAATAGAAAACTGTACAAAATATGTTTCAGTTCTTCCTTCCTAATAAGGTGCTGTTTGTGGCAGGATCAAAAAGGAAAACTGCCGGATCTCAGTCGAAGAATTTCCTGTCAGTGGAGGAGGAGATCAATGAGGACGTCCTAACCTTCAGGCAAAAACCAAATGTGCGTCTTAATATACTATGTTATTGTTAGTTGTTTTTCTATCAGTTGTCGTCGTTTCATTTTTTTTATATATTGTTGCGAAAATTATAACAAAACTTAACGCTGATAGACATTTTGTTCTTTTTATCCTCTGATTTTTTGGGGAACTTACATTTAGTCCATTCATATAAGAAGATAATTTGCATGGAGCATAATCTAACGAGTTGAGAGAGATTTATTAATTGATTGATTGATATAGGGACCTGATTTAGTGTTCACTTTCTAAAAACAATTTTTGTATAAAGTAAAGATACGACAAGTTCCATCGATACACGAATTAGTGCAGCAGAGTATGGATTATTTCTACTCAGCTTGCGATAATTTCGGTCTGGAAATATAGAAGAGAAAAATGATGCACCAACCTGTGCCAGGAAAGCCTTACAAGGACCCTGCCCTCAGAACAAATGGCCAAACCATCCTGGCAACGGACAAGGTCTCCTATTTCAGCAGTACACTGTCACGTTTAGTTCAAATAGATTTGGCCTTGGCAAGCTGTGCACAAATGTGTGGTAGCGCAGAGGCATCAAACTGTAAACACAACTTAAGCCATTATGTCACCCGTTCTGCTGAATGTTTGTAAAACCTAAATAGTGTAAATACGCCATGCCAAGAAGTTGAACCTTTTTTAGATGGGCTGCCTAGGGAAATTGATGAAGATAAAATGGAAGGACAAGGTTCCAGACACTGAGGTTTTCGAACGGGCATAATCTAGATGAACAAGTCCCATCACGAGGATGGCCGAAGACGACTACTACAGAAAACCACTTAGGGTAAGTCAGAAGACACGCCTCAAATGTTTCCTCAAGACACAACTGGAACACTTCTACAATGACCCTGAGTCTTGTGGAGATCTTGCACAGGATCGTTCCGTCTAGCGCAATTTCATCCATACCGTATCTACAGATTTTGAACTAAGGAGAAAAGCAGAGGCATTGCATACGCGCGAGCAGAGTAAATCACAGAACTGCAGTACGTCCTCCATTGATCAATCAAACCGAAGCTGCGTATAAATAAATAAAATAAATAAATAAATTATATATATATATATATATATATATATATATATATATATATATATATATATATATATATATATATATATATATATATATATATATATATATATATATATAATTCTCGTTTCTTGTATATTTGTGACTTTCGTCGCCAATAAAATAGATGTGTTAAAAAGACATGCATAATAATTATATTTGTATTCCTGATTTTAGGTTTATCTCACCAATAAAATTGAGCTGTTAGAGAGACACGTGAGAAGCTTCACTACCAATGATACACAGTGGTCGAACATGTGGCAGATAGTAAGTGATGTTTTTCCGTCATATACATCCGATTCAAACCTATCGCACATTACATAATTGCATTTAAATACAAATGTGTCCGATATGATACGGAGACACCCATTAAACGGTCATGCCATTCCACCACTTATATCTGATTTGGAATTCATTTAGGACTCCAGCAAATAGATCTATATCATAAAAGAAGTTCTCGTTGTGGTGCCGAAGCAGGATATTGTGTCAGTGTTATCAATTGAAAAATAAATATAAATAAACAAAGATTTTTTATTTAGTTATAGACACGCATATATTTAAATTATAGTCTCACAGTTTATTCATCTTTGAATGCATTTGCAGATTAATTGGTATTGATATTTGAAATGCTTTTCTTCCGTCCTGGATTCATTTTAATAAATAATACAACTTAATAGTTTTCAATTATATGATAACTTCGACGTGAAAGGGATTAATTCATATTTATTTATGTTTTCGCATCACCTTTACATAAAAATTTCTATATCTTAGCAACTATGGATATTTGTAAAATATGATTTAATATTAAAGAAATTTTAATCCAAACGAATCGAAGGATATTTAATTCTACATTCCTACACTATTCAAAATCACATAACAACCGCAGCAAATACACAACCACCACTATATTACTACCACTACTACTACTACTACTACTACTACTACTACTACTACTACTACTACTACTACTACTACTACTACTACTAATAATAATAATAATAATAATAATAATAATAATAATAATAATAATAATAATAATAATCGTCATCATCATCATGACTATTATTATTATCATTATTATTATTATTATTATTATTATTATTATTATTATTATTATTATTATTATTATTATTATTATTATTATTATTATTATTATTATTATTATTCAGAATGGAGACATATCTCCAACCATGAAGGTAGCAGAAGCCTGGAAAAAAGGCTATGACGGAAGTGGAATTATTGTATCAGTCGTTGACCAGGGACTGGAAACACGCCACAATGATTTGGATGGAAATGTTAGAGTAAGTGTTCATTAAGTAATGGTAGCGATCTCTAAGCAAAACTTTCTCTCATATTTTTTCCTCACGGGTGAAGAAACACCCATTATCAATAAAGAAGAATCGGGACATAGTTACTATATACTTTGGGATATATTAAAGTATATTAATTTTAAAAAAAGTTCTGCTAAATTCACTTTTTTCTTCTTAGACAACTTGACCTAAATGTAGAGATAGAAATACAAATGTTTGAACGGTCGGTTCAGATCACAAATTATATTCTGAATACCCAGATGTTCTTATCTTCGAAATGTTCTAATCGAAGCACGTGATTATGACTGTTTGGATTATCAACTTAATTGTTATTTTTAATTAAGCGTTGTTTTTTTTATTAAGTGTTTGTAATAGTTGTCTTAATGTGTTCTGAGATTTAACGAAAGTATTTCCTGCATACTTGTGAGGTTTATATAAAATCATGAATGTGTAACGAGAACTGAGCAGTGGCAAATACAGACTTAAAAGGTATGAAGAACGCTGAAAGTTCCAGGCTAATTTAAAATATATGATACGATATGACAAGATATTAAATGAAATGAAATTATTTCATGTCGTATTCGTTTCTTTATTGTTTTATGCCATCCTGCAAAAGCA
Source organism: Potamilus streckersoni (assembly GCA_016746295.1). Taxonomy (NCBI): domain Eukaryota; kingdom Metazoa; phylum Mollusca; class Bivalvia; order Unionida; family Unionidae; genus Potamilus; species Potamilus streckersoni. The sequence continues at coordinate 291,025 of JAEAOA010001660.1, read as the reverse complement.
CATTACCGATCTTTTTCAGTGCCAAACAAAACTGCATCAACACGACGACATTTCTTTTTTTAAAAATCTTATTTTGAAGTACTAATTATGCGCCATTTTTCTTTACAGATGGATGGTCATTACGACTTCATAGATAATGACTCTGACCCTAATCCGCCTTTCAACTTTAAGTTAGTATTACTGTTCAACATATGGGGGGAGTATGGTGAAGCAATTGGTAATACATTTGTGCTACGACTGACTATATATATATATATATATATATATATATATATATATATATATATATATATATATATATATATATATATATATATATATATCTTTTTCCTGTTACTTAGTGACCATAAAATTAAATCCAAAACAAATAGAAATACTGTTTGTGTGAAACATTGACTCGAGTACCTATGGCTAGCAAAGAAAAAACATTATTATCATATTATTATTATTATTATTATTATTATTATTATTATTATTATTATTATTATTATTATTATTATTATTATTATTATTATTATTATTATTATTATTATTATTATTATTATTATTATTATTATTATTATTATTATTATTATTATTATTATTATTATTATTATTATTATTAAATATATATAATTATTATTATTAAGGCACGGGACTCGAGTCGCAGGGTTCATTGCAGCGGAAAGAGACAACGACATCTGTATTGTTGGTGTGGCATACGGGTCAAAACTTATAGGTATCTTCTTAATTACAGATCATACATTTTTTTAAAAGCAACTTAATACAATTTCCTAGATGTTAGTATCAGGTTTTATCATATGAAAGCTATGTCATACATACATACATGCATGCATGCATGCATCCATCCATCCATCCATCCATCCATCCATCCATCCATCCATACATACATACATACATACATACATACATACATACATACATACATACATACATACATACATACATACATACATACATACATACAGACAGACAGACAGACAGACAGACAGACAGACATCACTGGAAGTTTAGGAAATGAAGCATTCAAAAAGACAAAGGTGTTTCAGTTACTTGAATAATATAGACTCTAAGATTGGCGAGGCTTCAAGTACAAGTTGTTGTCTTTCTTTTTCATACTAATAACAATTACATGAGTGAACGTTTTCATTGGCTCTATCCAAGAAAATTCTCATGTGAAATGTAAAATATTTCCTAAACAAAAACGGCGATGGAAATATAAAAAATATCAAACTGCTAACACAAAATGTAAAATTTAAGAGATTAGTTTATGGAACCAGTGAAACATTATTTTTTTTTCCTTTTCGTTTAAAAATAAACATGTGTTGTGTGTTATAACACTATCGTACAAAATATTGGATTTATCCTTCTTTCCGTATGTTTTGGGGCGTTTGTGACTGATATAAAAAGCATCTCTCCAGCACAGATTTTCGGATTTGATGTGCAGCGTAGTGTAACTTGTTAGTGGCTACAATTTCAATGTGAAATTGGTCAAGATGGATGTCATCTTTATTCTTCAGATCGAATGGATTGCTTTCCTAGTGACACAAAATTCAGATTCATTGAAGAAGCCGGCTGTTAAATAGAGTAACAAGCAACAACAATAGCAAGCGAGGAACTAAAACTAAACATAGGCGGATTCCTAAATGTGTTTCACACTAGTTATAATAAATGAGTCTACATGAAAAAAATTAAACAATTTAGACACATAGTTAAACATTTTAATATTCTTCTACTGGTAATATTAATGTATTCATTTACATTTTGAGAACGATTGGGTGACGATTGATCTTTCAGGAATTCGGCTTCTCGGCTCCAATTACACAACCGACATCAGTGAAGCGTTGGCATTATCTCACGGATACAACGTCACGCACATCTCATCCAATAGCTGGGGTCCGCCAGATTCATACGGGTACTTTGCTCCAGGGGCTTTAACTGCGGCAGCATTTGAACAAGGGGTAACTCAGGTTGGTTAAAGAGAAAGAATTTAAGTGACGTTATTGCGAACTAGACCAGTGTAGAGTCTAAGTGGAATATTCACACTTTTGTAGACTTCGAAATCAATAAAAGAATGTGCAACATCCATGTCTCAATTTAATCTAAGACTGATACAGAAATTCGATGAAACCCTTTATAGTAATGTATCTTTATCGATCAACATGACGGAGTAATTAAAGATTAAAGATCATGATTTCTTTTTTGTAGTTGTTAAAATTTAAACATGGAAATAATCAATTGGGAAATCATATTAAGTTACGAAAGCAGTCAGTATACCTCAAAATTTCAATAGGTTCCAAAATATTGCTCAAAGTTTATTTCTAAAAGTTTCTTCTTTTGTGAAGTGAAAGAGCTTTCGCTGTAGTTCCTTTATTACGGAATTCTCATGCACTTTCCATAATATCTACAACAGCAACAAAGAAAGAAAAAACACAACAAACAAATAACATATTCTAAGCTTGACGCTTCTACTACTTTCTGATGACTAAGTGCATTTGCGGTAACAGCAGTAGTCAGCACTAATAGCTGCGGTGTAGCGAATTTTCATTGTTTTTATTATTATTATCATCATTATTATTGTTATCATCATCATCATCATCATCATCATCATCATTATTATTATTATTATTATTATTATTATTATTATTATTATTATTATTATTATTATTATTATTATTATTATTATTATTATTATTCCCAATTAATAGGGTCGGGCAGGAAAAGGTGTAATATACGTATGGGCAGCTGGCAATGGCGGAACCACAGACAACTGTAATGCAGATGGTTACGCTAACAGTATTTATACAGTGACCATATCCAGCGTTAATAGTCTCGGCCAACCCGCGTGGTACTCAGAAGTGTGCGCGTCCACCTTGGCAGTTACTTACAGTGGAGACAAAAATCAAAGATATATGGTATGCATTGTCAAATATTCAAAGACTGGACAGTCAGACGTAAATCGGAATCATTAACAATAACACATTTGCATCGACAGTAAAATATAGATGAAAATTTTGCTTATAATTACCAGATACATGGAGTTCTTAGAATAAATCTGAGGTAAAAACAAATATCAAGGGGTATAACCTTCCAAACGGCATATATTATATTTATAACACCATCTCCATTTTTAGGTTGTTTTATTATATGGATAATAAAGTTTTTGCATATTTTCTCTTGGCAAAACATTCATATTTTAATATTTAAATGTGTACAAACATTTTTTTTCTTCCCTTTTTTGTTAGATATATTAATGGCATCATCCTCTCATTTATACGTGTCATGAATAGACATGTGTTTATGTCAGTTGATATTGATGATATATTTGCAATACTTGGTGCTGAAGATGGTGCTTATTGTGTCGATACAGTAAGGCAACATCAGTACCAAATAAATGTTATCAAACCTTCCTGTGATAAAACTGGTATGATGATCAATCTCGGTAAGAGTAAAATCATTGTTTTTATAAATAGGGAATATATCAAACACAAGGAGGTATAGTTTTTCAAAGAAAGTCGTATCGAATGTGTGCCTTATTACATGTACATGGGTTTATTTTTCCCTCCAAAGTAGATACTAGCAGCTCAGGCAAAGAAAAGCAACTACAATGATTTTGAATTATCAAAAATTATTAGAGTACTTTAGTGTAGACGATGCATTTAATTTTTTTTTCTTTTTTTTTTTTTTGATTTACTAACTAAACCAGTTTCTTGTACTGGGTCAGAAATTTGTGGATATGAATTTAATAGAGATGCTGAAACTATGCCATATAATTTTTTTGCAAACCGTATTTAGGTGTTTCTAAATCTATCAATGTGTTAGGAAGATATCTACTTTGTTCTTCATATTTTTATGATGCATTAAATTATGGTTGAAGGTCCTAAGAATGTTTTCAACTTGATACCGACACCAATGTTATTTAATGTTGAAAAGATTAGATGAAACTAACCGTGTCACCTGGGCAACCAAAGTTAAAGAGATGTTATTTCGCTTCGGATTTGGGTATGTTTGGCTAAATGAATATGTTGGGGACAAAAAACAATTTTTCTCACTTGTTTTGCAAGGAATTGAGGATACAACACTACAAAAATAACAAGGGGACATTAGCAACTCACATAAATGTATGTATTATACTATGCATGAAACCTAATTAGGACCCAAAAAGTACCTTTCACGTGGATTATCGTATTTTCTTAGAAAATTACTTGCTAAATTTAGATGCTCAGCTCATGCGATCAAGATAGAGACAGGTAGGCACAGCAGGATTGAGAGAAATACTAGGTATTGTGATTTATGCAGAAAAAAAATAACGTTTATTTTGAAGAAAATATATTCCAGTTTGGTTAAATTTGTCCAGCTTACGACTATAAAAGGAAGAATTGCTTCAATGAAATTTATTTTCTCTTTACGTCTGTATAAATATTTTAATTATCCCTAATAAATCAAAGCAATATAATAATTATAAGAGATCTTTCTTACTACATCACTTCGGCTAGTAGTCTTAAACAATCTATGATAACTCGAACGAATGGTGAATGATATATTTAGAGGTAGTAACATCTTTACAAAATAATGCACCGATTATTGGAAATTATGTATCCATACTCATGATGAACAACACCATATTTAACTTCTTTTTTATAAAAAAAATACATGACGTACATTATATTTACTTTTATTGTACTTTGTAATGGGCTGGTGGCCTAAATTACTTAATAAAGTATATTATTGTTATTACTACTACTACTACTACTACTACTACTACTACTACTACTACTACTACTACTTCTATTATTATTATTATTATTATTATTATTATTATTATTATTATTATTATTATTATTATTATTATTATTATTTGCATTATCATTAATTCAGAGCTTTAAATAAGAATACGAGCTTGGACACACACACACACACACACACACACACACAAACACAAACACAAACTCACACACACACACACACACACACACACACACATATATACATATATACACATAAATACATATATATATATATATATATATATATATATATATATATATATATATATATATATATATATACATATATATATATATATATATATATATATATATATATATATATATATATATATATATATATATATATATATATATATATATATATAAGATGGGTTTATTTTTGTAGTTAAAGATAATTAATTACATAGATAGACCCAGATCATTTAATTGACATTGGATTTCAAACTTTTATTAAATCCGACATCATACAGCTGACATTTTTACCTTTCTAATTGACTGAAATATCCCTTAAAATCGATCTATATATTCCTTGTGATTTTGATTAAAGTGTCTACTCTATACAGACCACAACATCTAACGGCAATTCTTGTGATAGCGGGATCGAAGGGACTTCATTCTCGGCTCCTCAGGCTGCTGGAATGGTGGCCCTGGCCTTAGAAGCGAAGTAAGTGTTGTTTTCAGACTTCACTCTCCTACATACAGTAATAAACGGAAACTCCAGCGGTTTCCACGCGTGATCGTCACTTGTCCTCACGTTGTTTTATTACATTTTTATATTTTTATAACATATTCTCATTTAAAACGGTATTAGTTTCGAGTTTAACCCTCTGCCCCTACCCCACACCCACCACCTAAACAGTGTTGCACTGTGCGGGCGATATGGGACATGGCTCGAAATCCATTACTTGCATCTTCTTTCTTTTTGTTATATCTGCATAGACAAACCTTGTTTGAAAGATTTTAAAGTGACATATTTGAACATTTTACACATTTAATGTATGGCCCTGCTCAGAAACATAAGAGATGGAATATAAAATGATGCTCCTCTTGTACATTGTTGCCCTTTTAACAAACAAAGCTATTTAAAAATATTACGAATATTCACTCTTCGTTTTATGTTATTATTACGGAGAGACGGACATAGGGTAGTTCAATATCCCATACATTAATGTACTTAGATAAACATAGTTATTATATACACTTCTTAACAAGCTTGTCATAATCCTGACTTCCAAATTTACTAAAACTTATTACGTGGTTTATTGTTTACCTGATCTGGAACTAAAAACATTATTTATAAACAGTATTAACCATTCGTAGGTGAAATCTTTGGGGAAATTTCCATTTATTTGGTACAGTCTGTTTTGTACTTTTTTAATAACTACTCCTTCGGTTCAATATTTAAGGTAAATGTACTTCTTGATTTTATATAGATTATTTACAATGAATAGGAAACACTATGATGTGGTTAATGAGGTATTGGACACACTATGATGAAAATTAATGAAGACCGCTCTGATGGCCTAGTGGAGGTCGTGGATGATGCGGAAGGTCGTGGGTTGGATCCTCGGTCGAGTCATACCAAAGACTTATAAAAATGGTACTAACAGCTACCACGCTTGGCTTAGTGTTAGGACTGGTCGGCTTGGTGTCAGGATAATGTGACTGGGTGGAACATCATGTTACATGTGTGCGGCATGATGCCCCAGTGCTAGACATCACTATAAACTGACACCCTGCAGACATCGTAGCTGTACGACTGAAAATTTTTAAAGCAACGTTAAAAATCCAAATCACATACACACACGCACACATACATACACAATTAATGAATAGATATATACAACACACTATTATAGGATTAATTTATGGATATATACGTGTTACGTATATGTAATTTAATTACTTGTGTGTTAGTTTTAAAATTTTTATTTTTTTTTTCATTAGAAGTAATTGTAATAATAACTTTATTCATTGGAATAGATTTTTTTTCTTCAGAAAATCCAGTTCAGTTCTTTTAGGCTGATTAAAATGCACTAGTGTTGCTACATTGTATTTTTAGCTAACCTTGTTCCTGACCTTGGTTCAGAATTGCAAACACAGATTGAAAATCATTGGTCGTAATCAAGGTTATACTTGGCCTATGTGTTAGTTGAGTAAACAACTTTTAAAATTTATTTCCAGTTTTGGAATTATTGATTTCTAGCCAAGGCTATAATATCCTATGTGCTAAATGACATATTACTTTACTGAGTTGTCCGAATTAAGTGACCAAGTAATCCCCATCACGTGATATAAAACTGCGTTTAAAACTAACAGTTTTAGTGATTGAATTCAGTCGTATTTCATACCTTTTGAAGTTCAATGGTATTTTGTGTTGTGACCAGTTAAGTTGAAATTGTTTTTTAAACTAATTTACTTTTGCTTATTTTTGCTGAAAATATAAGTGCTCTTCATCAAAATTCTTGGACAAAGAACTTTATTGGAATTTATGCAGAATTCTAAAGCCGGAATATTATTCGTGATTCATAATATGCAAAGAATTATTGTTGGCACATCAGTACAATACTGCATTCATCTGACGTCATCTTCCTCCATTTTGGAACTTAGTCGAAATTTGAACTTTGATTTATTTAAAATCATTGTTAATGATGGACTTATTATTCATTCGAGGATTACTTTTTGGATTACATTCACAAACCGTAAGTCGTTTTTCACATTTTACCTACGGCACACTATGATGGGATTAATATACGACACACTAGCATGAAATTAATGTTTGTGTGATTTAGACTTTTAACGTAGCTTTAACTATTTTCAGTCATATCGCTACGTATGCAGTGTCACAGTTTATAGTGATGTCTAGCACTGGGATATCATGCCGCAGACTTGTGGCATAATGTCCCACCCAGTCACATTATCCTGACACCAGGCCAACCAGTCCAACACTAAACTCTTATTGCTTAGCGCCAAATGAGGCAGCTGTTAGTACCAATTTTTAAAGTCTTTGGTATGACTCCGCCGGGCTTCGAGCTCGAGCTCGCGCTCTAATGATTAGGCCCACCGGAGCGGTGATGATATACTTAATGAATAGATATATATGACACGCTATGATGTGCCTTGTAAAGAGATATATACGATAAACTGTACAAGTGGCTAATGAATAAATTTATACGGTACCCAGTGATGCAATGAATGAAGAGAAATATACAAAATGATCAGTAGAACAGTTATTGCCGGTACGGTCATTCCGCAAAGACGGGGTCGTGGGAGTGAAGACGGTCAGTACCGTATCGTAAGAATTAAATTTACTTGCACTACTGTACACACTCTAATGTGACTAAGAGAAATATATGACACCCTCCGCGGTGTCTACTGAATATATAGATTATACGACACACAATCCGGTGATTAATGAATAGACACACTATGCATTGACTAATGAATAGAGACACTATCCAATGACTAATGAATAGACACAATATGCGGTGACTAATGAATAGACACACTATGCGGTGACTAATGAAAAAACACACTATGACGAGCTAATACTTGTCAAAATATGTGCTTCGTTTGCAATTAATCTATGCTGTATTTTCTCGCGTTATATCCCTCTGTAAGTTATGCTTGCCGTCTGCTATCAATTTGCAACTGTTACTTTCCTATGTAAACTATGCGTGTCGATATTTGTCAGTTTGTAACTTGTTGGACAAATCGTATGTTTTGCTAAATATAAACCATATATATTGATTGAATGACACAATAACCATATACATATTTAGTGCAGTTTTTAGTATTTTCTCATAAATGTTTTGCATGAGAAAATAGAGGATTTTGTTTTTAAGTGAAAGCAAAGATGATTCATGGTCTTTAATATTAAAGCTGTATGACAGGAGAGATGGTTTTTTTTACACAATGTTTACGATGAACATTTATCAGGAAAGCATGTGTCTTTCTAATGCATCGGTGTAAACACAGAATATTATAAAGTAGTACGTTTGAAGGCTCGAAACACCATCTAGATTCCACATAACTTTATACCATTGAAGATGTTTTATACGACGCATGTATCTGCGATTGTAACACGTATGGACACATAAGCAAACTTTACATGGGTTGGCCGAATGTTATTTTAAGCAGATATATACTGGCGATGTAGATGTAGTATGTGATGCAGACAATTAAATATACCAACAGGTCGATGCACCGACAATTGAAGAAATTTACCATGTCTGGTTTTTTAGCACAAGGAGAATTCGGCACCATCTATAACATCACGACTGTGCTTTCATAAGGTGCCTGTGTAACTTTAAACTATATACAAACAGAGTCTATCAACGATGAAATCGAAAATGGTTAGTCGAGAAGTTTTGAAAATACTCCACTTTGTACCAAAACCTATTTGACTGATATTACCAACCGGTTTTGTTATTGACAGTGACCCGAGCAAGCATGAGATTTTCCAGAATTAAACTGGAAAACTGAGAACATCCAGCGATGAACGAAAATAGTTTTAAGTCAAGAGGTGACGTTGCAATTAATGTGGCTCAAATCTTTCAGAATGACAGAGTCAGAGCCGCTGGCATGACGTATGCCTTTATCAGTGACTACGTCGACGTTACCAAAGAAATAATACATAGATGCAAAGATCGCGGTGGTGATCTCACCACCACTCGCAGTAACTTCATTTACAGCCAATCTAGAACCGTTGATCACCGAAGAAGACAAAAAGATAGCCTATTAAAAATGGTTAGGGGTGGCTTGTTGATTTTGTAGGGTCTAACGCCATTATCAGCGGTAGATAGGCTATGCATTGCGGCCAGTATTTTGGTGTAGGAAGAACCCGGAAAAATCCCGGAAAGAACAATCTATCCACGAGAAGCTACTGACAAGCTTTATCACATACCCACATTGGCCTAACCTGAGACTCGAACCCACGCAGATGGAGGTGAGATGGTAATGATTCGTAACGGTGAGCGCTTTAGACCAATCGGCCACTTGGCCACTCAGGCCTCTCGACTTGTCTTTACTGACGTGGATGGCTTTGATAACTTAAACCTCACACCTTAAAAGTGCACTTGTCAAAATCATAGTTTATAAGTCATATCTAATTGTTATAGTGACTTGGGTTAAATGACAGCACTGAAAATCAATCAGCCTATTACACAATTAAAAATACGATGAAACTAAAAAAGATCCCACATATATAATATCGATATCATTGGAGCCGGAAATCAAATTCTGTTTGAACCAATCCACATATACCCATTCGGGCACTAGACCATATTTAGTGTATTTACTTAAGATTTATAACTAATTATGCATGGTGGTTTCTAAATAACCGTTCGATGATGATGTTGAGGAATTTGTAGATGAAGTGTCGGATCGGCTGACAATGCCAACATCGGTTGTAATTTTGTTCCACTTGTCAATGCATATATGCGTGAATAAGGCGTTACCAGACTCGTACACTCAAATATAATGTACACGAGAACCATATAAAAACCACCACCAGATCGAAGACAGCTTGGGATTTTCGTGACTGGTACACGAAAACGCACAGATGCAGACTAATCCGCCTGGTGTGAAAACGTTCAGGTATTGTCTGTGCAACGATGTCTGTGTAATTTGCAGATAATTCGGTAGTGATAAAATTCTCCGTTAATTATAATGAAGCAACTTTAACTCATTTGAAAAGAGAAAGATCGTGACTGTTAATCAACAACGCCGCCTTTGTCCATCTAACAGGTCGTGAAGCAAAACACTGGAGCGATCATTGAAACACCAAGCACGAGCGTAATCTGTTTCTAAAAGAACGTGGTGGCAAATACCTAGTAAGCATATTCACCGGAGACAAATATTTCCCAAAAAGATATTTTCTTTGATTGCATGGTCTTTGTACCTCTGAAGAAAAATATAATTGGTTAGAAGCGCATGTAATTGTTGGTCCCGAACAAAACCAGCCTGTTGAGCATTTGTATTTCCAGATGACATATGTATGATGGTCCAGAACAAAGCCAGCCTGTTGAGCATTTGTATTTCCAGATGACATATGTATGATGGTCCAGAACAAAGCCAGCCTGTTGAGCATTTGTATTTCCAGATGACATATGTATGATGGTCCAGAACAAAGCCAGCCTGTTGAGCATTTGTATTTCCAGATGACATATGTATGATGGTCCAGAACAAAGCCAGCCTGTTGAGCATTTGTATTTCCAGATGACATATGTATGATGGTCCAGAACAAAACCAGCCTGTTGAGTATTTGTATTTCTAGATGACATATGTATGATGGTCCAGAACAAAGCCAGCCTGTTGAGCATTTGTATTTCCAGATGACATATGTATGATGGTCCAGAACAAAACCAGCCTGTTGAGCATTTGTATTTCCAGATGACATATGTATGATGGTCCAGAACAAAGCCAGCCTGTTGAGCATTTGTACTTTGAGATGACAATCTTAATAGAAGAAATGTGGAAGATTCTACAAGCTACCGACGCGAAATATAATAAAAGTTGCCAGATGAAATCGCTAAGAAAACCGTTTATTTCGCAAAATACAAACTTGTATGCCTTCTCGTAGATGTCATTTGCGGAATCACCGCCACGACCGCCGTTGGCCTTGGTGTTGCTGTAATTGAGATTACAACAACCATCAGCGATATGCCAGTTTGATTAGCAGTAGGACTGTAAACGGTGTTTAGGGTAGAGATGGAAAAATAATTTCGTTGCCGTTGCATACGCGTCTATTTAGACATTCTCAAATTTGTCTCATCACAAGTTTGAATTCGAAATGGTACTGGTTCAAATGCGTCGACCTGTTCCGATTTACAACTATCTGCATACAAACTCGGAGTTCCTATTAATCGGCGGTAAAAGAATACTGGGGTACTTCGTGGAAACTTCGATGGGAGGCCCCTTGAGGGTTTCAATTACGGGTGCACGCGAGTGCACACAAAAAATCACTAGTCATAAAAGGTCATGTCGAATCTTGAAGAAATATCGGGAACTGGAATAGACAAGCAGACCCGAATTTTCGAAATGAAAACACATATCCTCGTGCACACACATACATGATGAACCAAATACATGAACTAGACAGTTGACAGGCGTTTAAGGAGATCCCGGATTTTTAAAAAAGATTAAATTCCATGTGAAGGGAAACAAATATGCTTTTCATGTAAAGGTAGTTTTGGTATGCTCAGTTAGTTGTGGTTTTGCGTTTCTGAAGGTATAAATAAAATACATGTATATCAAAGGGGATAAGTAGACAATCAAAGAAAACACTTATTTTATTCCATTATATTCTGTTGAGAGAATATTCTTAATTATATTAAGTAATGTTATAAATATAGAAGTAAATAGACATTTTTAATTCAGAAAACAATACCTTGGACTACAAAAAATCTGAATGCTTGAAAATATTATTTCAGCCCACACCTTTCATGGAGGGATGTTCAACACTTGATAGTAATGACAGCCAAATATGAAAATCTGAAGGAGGCTGAGGGGTACGGATTTTTTCTAAACGGAGCTGGAAACCATGGTAAATCTTGTAGCATATTAATTAAGGAAATAAAGATTGTAAATAGAAAAAAATACATTTCCAAATTAATGAAAACATAATAAATTTGCACAGCATAGAAATAGTCTTTGCAAAAGAGCATACAAATAGACATTAGGAAAATTTAATGGACTAAAAAAATGCCACTAGCAAGACAAGAAAGCCGATGAATATGATAAGGTGGTTTAAGTAATGATGGTGGAAGTTAAAGTGATTAATGTAGCACATATTACACACTGATAATTCATAACTGCGAACACTTCAATTCGTACCTTACTAACACCAAGCTTTTTAAAATATATAGTGTATATTAAGTACGGTTAATATTTTCTTGCGATATGAACAGCTAGATAAAGTCGAAAATTATAACTTTAACAATGCAAAGCATGAAATATTATTTAAATATTTTGATTTTGGCATGACAACTATACAATTTGAATCTAAAAGTGTCCTTCCATAAGTACACAAATTTTAGGATAAAAATAATAAAGAAAAAATCAAACAATATAAAAAATATAGTTGGGGAAGGAGATAAAGAGCTTTTAAAATAGAAACCAGAATCTTATATATATATATATATATATATATATATATATATATATATATATATATATATATATATATATATATATATATATATATATATATATATATCACTTGTATGTACATAAAATTATTAGTGACAAAATAATGCAACTAGATAAATTCACTTCATGTAAATATAATACTTAGTTACAAAACAATGTAACTAAATATATAAATTGCATGTATATAGCATACTTGGTTACAAACTAACATAACTAATATATAATACTTAGTTACAAAAAAAATGTAAATAAATACATCCAATGCATCTATTTAGTTTTTCCCTTAGCAATACACCTTTGATATTTAACTATATTCTTTAATAAATTCTTATATTTACTCTTTATTCTTTTTCAATTTTTAAATTAATTGCTTCCTGTTATGATAGGAAATAAAATACTGCCTTAAATTGAAAACCGATGACACTATAAAAAAAACTAGACACGGGGCAATATGCTAAGATATTGATGATTGTACGAAAAGCATGTTATTGACTCCTAGGTATCGATGGTATTACGGAAACCATTTACTGGACTGCTATGTATCAATTGTTGTACGGAAAGCATATACCTGAATGATATGTATCGATACGAAAAGTATATCCTGGACTGATTTGTATGGATTGTTGTACGGAAAGCATATACCGGAATGCTATGTATGGATGACTGTACGGAAAACATGTACTTAAAAGCTATTTCAGCTTTACTATTATACTTTAGAATAAATTTCTTTATTTTCACTCATACACAATACTTTATAAATTGCTAGAATGATTAAATTACCTATTTCACAGGTAATTAATCGTATCGTCAGAAGAAAAAAAAGCACAAGGAAAAGTCTTAAATGTGTTTTGATGTTATTTTTCAATGAGCTGACCATTTAAAAACAAAATTAAAAAAGTTGATTTGTTTCCATGCAATGGACGTTTAAAAATTTTATTTTATTTTATGCACATATAACAGTGGGCCAAATGTTTGGATACGGTCTGATGGACGCTGAGGCAATGGTCAGGTACGCCGAGACATGGACGACTGTGCCACAGCAAGAAATCTGCAATGACACCAAGAGTACCACACATTGGTGAGGCCATCAATTTTTACCAATATATTATAATTTTTAAGCAGATGAAATAAAATTTTGAGAAGAGAATAGGATCACTTTTTTGTAAAAAAAAAATGTGTAATATGACAAGACATCTGCTGTTATTTTTTTTCTCGATGTAATAAAACCCGACAAAACTCTGAACCTAAGCTGCATACTTTTAAGAATGACGCGCATAGATTTCAAATAATCACGTGCATCGATGATTTCTTTCTTTACTATTATAACAACAGGGTGCTTAATTCTTCGTTGACAATGACGTTAGAATCTCTTCTGGTCAGCGCGTGCAATATCCAATACTTGGAGCATGTCAAGGTACACGCAATATTTCAGAGCAGTGAGCGTGCTTATGTCGAGCTGAATATAGTTTCCCCACTTGGCACTCTCAGTAAGCTGATGACTCAAAGGAGGTACGACAAGGGGGTCAGCAGAGAACAGGAGTGGACATTTATGTCTGTACAATTCTGGGGCGAGGCCGCTGCGGGAAACTGGACATTTTCCATGACCATACCCAAAGATCAAACAGGTTAGAGATGGTTTTACTATTAATGTTATTCTGTAATCTAGCAGGCCATTGTGTGTGTCGAAACATTTATAAAACTGCGTTTATTTCAAGCTGAATATATACAAAATTTTCTTAAAGTCGAACTTTTGACGCCTTTGTGTTGGCATATGGTGGTCTTTGATATGGAACAATAAAATATTGCGAGACAACATGGAAAATACAGCGACTATGGATGGACGACCACTTATTCTTGCAAGAACCGGTGCAAGAACTGGAACAGGGACCGTAGAGGTTCTTAGCAGGTGTGTCAAACTTGAACTTTAAATTGGAAGGCCTTAAGTTTGTACTTATTACTGTAATGCAGTTTCCTTGGGCAGGGCAGTCCACTTCACACTAATTTCGTCAGTGCATCGAACAAGCTATATATATATATATATATATATATATATATATATATATATATATATATATATATATATATATATATATATATATATATATATATATATATATATATATGGGCAACCGCTCCGGTGGCCTAGAACGTCTGCGTCAATTGCGTGAGGTCGTGGGTGTTCGATCTCCGGTCGAGTCATACCAAAGTCTTATAAAAATGGTACTTACAGCTACCTCGCTCGGCGCTCAGCATTAAGAGGTTAGTGTTAGTGCGGCATGATGCCCCAATGCTAGACATCACTATAAACTGCCACACTGCAGACATTATAGCGATATAACTGAAAATTTGTTAAAACAACGTTAAAAATCAAAATCTTATAATCGCATATTTCATGGAATAATAGTTCACCGTACATAGTTTTGTCGTTTTTTATCCTGATGATGCGGTAATCTTATTACTTTTTGTACTCTCTTGTTTGCAAAAATGATAGAAAATGAGTAAAAAGTTTCACAATAACTTGTACTCTTGAACTTGACATACATATTGTGTCTTTAAAGCCTCTGATAAACGACAACAAAGTACCTTTTGTTTCTGATATGTTTGTTTATACTGATATGTTTTTTCCACAGGAAGCTTGACGTCATGGCAACTAATACTGTATGGTACATCTAGTGATCCTCTTCCAGGTAAGCATCCATTTTCATCGCCTAAAGCTTTTCAAACCCCAAATCGATTTAAATAATCGTTTGATTTATTTTACAAAAAATACGTTTAATATTCTTCAGATAATTTTATATTAGTTTTCTTATTTTATAACAAGGACGTGATCACAAAGAAACAGAAAAGAAGACATAATGTAAAAAGATATATTTTTAAATGAGAATCCGTATCTATCATACTTGTTTTTAAAAAGGTACAACAAAGACCTAAAAAGCAAATGAGAACGCACACACACACACACACACACACACACACACACACACACACACACACACATATATATATATATATATATATATATATATATATATATATATATATGCGGATTATCTATTTTCTGTACAATATAATACAAGCAATATTTGGGTAATTTGATATATAAAACATGAATTTATCTACTGCTCTGACTTTTCATATTAAACATGAGATAATATATACTGACAATGGCGATACGAATACTCATAATGTTTTGATGCCTTATAAGAAATACTTATAATATGTTTACACCTCTTGTACGAATACTCACAGATGTGATGATGATTTACTGATCCTATATATATACAAACGCACGGACGCACATCCACACACGGTGTGCTGTATCAAAAATTAAGTAGTCTTGTGTATTAAACGAAGTTAAAAAAATTACCAGGTATAAAATTAACGAATACATTTAGAATTGTATTCTAACTTTAAGGTATTTATTTTATTTTGCAAATTAACAGCAATGTAAGGAAAGATAGACGAATTATGGTGCGTAAGACGATGCCTCTCAAATCTCTCACGCCTATTTACTTGTGGATTTAAAATCCACTACCCCAATTATTTGCGATTTCGTACCCATCTGTTTCCCCACTGGAACCAAGATGGAAGGCCTGTCGTGTACATGTCCCTGTCAACTTAAAAAAAAACAACTATAAAATCCTTCAACACTTTTGGTCTGTCTCCCACATCACCAACATGACATCCCTTCAATCTCATCTTCTTGTCAATTTCATTCGTGCTTTGTACGGCATCAGTCGCGAACAAAATTTACAAATCAGTGCTCTTGTCTTAGAAGTCAGTCTCAAAGAAGTCTTCCTATGGTTTTATGTAACTGCACGTCAATCTCTTGATGGCATCATTCAAATCCCTCATCAAATCAAACGCTTTTTGAGAGAAAAAAAGAAATCTTGACGCAACTGTCAGATTACAGAATCGACACTCAAACCAAAACACAAGTCAATATGAAACATGGAGGTAACGTTTCTCTAAGAGGCGTCATCATTCGCTACTTCAGAAAATTGAATCCCAATGCCGCGGACGTCACCCCACCAAAAAAAACCACATTCCCAAAAAAGCCAAACGTACCCAGAACAAAAAGAGCAGTGGTTTCAATACCAGATCACAGCCACAGAAAATGAAAAATTCCAAGAAAAAACCCAAGAAAACAGCTTCTTTTCCGCAAGACAGTCACTACAGTCGGGACGCAACCTTACATTCCCAAGCCAATACCTGCAGCGGTTGCGACCGCATCTCCAGTAGCTTCAAGTTCTTCCACTACACCATTGCTAGTGATCCCAGCCAAACCTAATGTGACACCCGTCCTTCCCCTTTACATGAAAAATGGACACCTGTGTCTCCAAGAACTTCTCCTCTGACGGCGACACCCTCCTCCATTTTAGCCTCAGCTGCTAAAAATTTATCCTCGCTTAAAACCAAAATTTCAAGAAAGATCGGGCATGCTACAGAGTTTAGTGGACTTGTCCAAGCAAGAACTGACACGATTTAGTCCATTGCGAACCCCTCGACTTCGAGCGTTGCCTGTCATATTAGTTGATACGATGTTCCTACAATCAGTGGCCACGCATTCCACTATAAAAATGACACGTGCCAGACGATGGGGAAGAGTTCTCTTTTACTCCTGATCGCAAAGAAAAGATGTCACCCTTCATAAGCGCACACAACCACCATCGTTGTTCTCCTGTCAAAAAAATGAAAAAGAAAAGGACCGTCTCGTCGTTTGACCCAACATCCAAAATATTGTGTAGCCCAACATCGTCCACCTAAGAAAATACCCAGTCGTCCAAAGAAAAAGAATGAGCAACCAAATTGGATGATTATTTGATGGGATAGTAAAATAGTCCAAAAGACTAGTCTCAAAACCTTCGACCTACTCCAAAAATACACCCACCCACCCACAATAAAAGATAAAAGGACGAGTGCCAAGTCATCGACGTCAGTGTATTTCTGCTCCTGAAAGAAAAAAAATTGTCGCCCTGAAGAGGTCATCCCGATTCTGTCCCGAAAAGGACACGAAAAGCCGTTTACAAACCACGACCTCATCCAAGCCAGAGTATCATCAGTTAAAAGTGGGTGACTTATTGAAGAGAATCCTGATTTAGAATTTGCTAGCAAGAGTTTTCTACGATCCAGCCCATCTGCAACATTGGTTACAAGTACAATCTACGTAAACATTACACAATCCCATTCAACAAAATTTTCCAGAAGTCGTACCCTAGTGGAAGACATAGATCATCAATGGCAAGCCGATGTTGCCGATGTCTCTCGTTTGGCCATCTAGAATCGCGGCTGCAACTATTTGTTTTGCGTCTAATTTGACTGGGTCGTACCTCTGACCTCCGAATTGAGCACTGAACTAGTGACAACCTTATGGTGGTGTCGATGGCTAGCTGACAAAGGCACAGAATATCTGAACCAAGCTTTCCAAATTTATTGAAGAAACGAGACATTCATGTTTTCACCACTAAGAAAACTGATACCAAAGCCAGCATCGTGGAACGTTTTCAACTTACTCCGAAAGAACGCATGTGGAAATATTTTGCCCATCAACACACTTTCAAGTACATCGACGTCTAACGCCACCTGGTTAAAGCGTACAACCAATCTTACCATCGGAGCTTCAGATACGCCCCTCCAAGAAGTGACTCCCGACAATGAAGTCGTCGTCTTTGAGCGCCTGTTTATTACCTCCCCGACTACTGCTGTCCCAAAATAATGCGGTGTGTTGACGATTGTAGATTGGGTGCTAATTGGCAAAACAAAACTCACTTTCGACAAAGGTTACTTACCAAAATGGACCATCGAATTGTTTCGTGTCACAAGACGAGTGCGTGGCTTCATCCTGCTGTTTATAAATTGGAAGAGATGAACAGTGAAGTGTTAACAGGAACATTTTACTTGCCCGAGTTGCCACGAGTGACCAAAAAGGAAGACGAGGTGTACGACATAGAAAACATTCTCGATCGAAGAACCAGTAAGGTTGGAAAACTTCGTGTCGTGAAAGACAAAGTATGTTGGAAAGGATATCCTCCCAGCTTTGATTCTTGTGTCAACGCTTCGCAAGTCATCGACTACAAAAAGGACTTACCATCATTCCCTTCAACACAGCCTAAATCACGACAGTGACCACTCCTTCTCCGAGTTCTTCTCTGCAAGATCTTCAAAAGCAACCCCTATGCGTGTGATGTGGAAAACATGTACCTAAAACGCAAATCGTCTTTTTTCTGCCAAATCTTTGTGGTCTATTCTGTCATCGGTGCTGTCATCGCCAGTTTTAGTTTGCATGAAGGAGAAAAACAATTGTGGACCATTTAACTTAGCAGCGGCATCGGTCACCTTCTATCCCATCCTTCCCTGAAATACTCTACCGGTAACAACGGGAGCCCTACAACCAACACCAGTCACACTCCCAGCAGTCACCACCACCACCACCACAACAACAACTAAAACAACAACATCCCTCTTTTAGACACTCCGTTGACTTCGAGTGACCTCTCGGAAAACAGAACTCTGGAATTTTTCTGAACTTTACCCAGTGACAGTAAAATAGATGTGTTTTCTCACAATACCTTGTGTTGTTTCACGGTCAAATTACCTCAGGCTATCCAATTGGATCACGAAAAGTGGCTTTGGTCAAAATGATTCATCCCACAAAAAAAACATCACTGAAAATCTAAACACTTTCCACGTCGAAATCATGAACGAGCAAGCGTAACAATTCATAAATGAAATCTGGTTTTCAGGTATCAAACATTCAGCAAGTAATCCGTTATTAAACTATCTATAATGTGAAATTGTCTGCAGTCTTTTTTGGTCAACATTTGGTGGACATGATTTCTTCCAGGTTCAAGGAACTATTTGGCAAAGACATAGAGAAAGCTAAACGAAGTGTCACCATCGAGTACCATAAAGGTGCTCATCGCCTATCATATGAAATTTAAGGATAACCAAACAATGTGCATCACTTTTAATCGTAGGATGTTTGAAAATTTGGGTGAAGACAAAAATAGCTCCAAATTTCAACCAAAAGATCAACAGCAATAGGGAATTTTGCAAACACTTTCGTTTCCGTGAAGAATCTAATGAAGTACTGAATTTGATCCTTGTGTACCCCGATGTAGTGGACCACAACGTGATGGGACACACCCCTCACCGTTACTGGGAGTCATGCCTTTCAAAGTAGATTCTGCCACAACGTATTACGTTCATCGTGAATGTGTACATCCTCGCTATTAACACTGTCAGCTATGGTATAAAAGGAGATCTGGGACAAAATAGTCCATTATCCAAAGGGAAAGGAAAGTCACAGTGAAACTTCATTTTTGAGAAAGATTCTCTAACTACTTGTAAGTCATATATCCAGTGATCCAAGGAGTTACACGACAGCAAGATCATGCTTTAGGAGCTATACTAATATCTGCGTTTTGTTCGGTGTTCCCCGTTTTGAAACCGATGATACGAGGATTGCAGGCCTTGAAAGATGCATCTTTCACGCAATGAAATTATTTTCTCCAAAATGTCATTATTGACAAAAAACAATCCCAAAGAAGCCTTATTGAGAGTTAGCGAAAGTGTGTTGCTTCAAACTTGAAAAGACATTTTGGGCCAACGAGAAACTCCTATAATGCAATGAACGTTGCCGATTCAGGCATTCCTTCTTCACTCACGCCACAGCAAGGACAAGGCGGAAAGAGACGACGAAGAAACCACTCTAGAGGAATTCGTACACACATTGCCAGAAAGATGAAGAAAAGAAAAACTATCAGAGGATTAGACATTTTTTAACTTTAAAAAGGAGCAATGATTCAGCGAGTCTTGCGAATGTTCCAAGTCGGAACTGGATCTGTTTGTCGGGCAACCCACCATGATGACGATGAAATAATCCCAATCGGTAGAATTTTATCCCGTCTCCTCTGTAAGGTCTCAGGATCAGCCCCATCGAATTTGAAATCAAAGGACAGCCCGAAGATTATATCGATCTGAATAGCAGTTACATGTACTTGAAAGTCAAAGTTCCCGAAGGTACCAATCTAGAGTCCGATGCATTTCTGGTTCAGCTTAGTGGATTGTACTTGAATAACAAGCTAACCAGTGGTAGTATGAATACTTACCCTCATTGAGTGTACCTAGAAAATCCTTTGAGATACGGACATGAAGCCAAAGAGACTCATCTGGATGCCTGCGTGGTATGGAAACCTGACACGATGGGTAAGTTCAACAGTCTAGATATCCACAATGTGGCGTTTAATGACCGTCAATGCAAAATTGCTCTAAGCCGTAGTTTAGAACTGATGGATCATTTGCACTTGGGCATGTGGATGCAATACAAGTACTTGCCTAACGAAGTGGATGTCGCCTAAGATTGAATGTAAGCAGTACGTCGCGTGGAAGTGTTATTTAAAGTGGGAAACGACATTAATCACACTTTGAGAAGAACGACTGCCAAATATCCGATACGATCAGTGGAAGAGAAACCATTCCAGCTGGACAGCTATACATGATCGAATATAATCTGTTCCAAAGACGGTGACCCAAGCGTTTAATTATTGGTATCGTTGAGAATTCAGCCTTCAACGGAGCCTACGATGAAAATTCTTTTTCAGCACTTCGACGTGGTCAAGATCGATGTCAGTCGAGATGGAATGACCTTGTATACCAGACATTCGAACCTAACTTTGTGCAGAAGAATTATTTGAGGTCCTATTTGTCCCTGTACGAAGCCACTGGACAGCTGTGGACCGAAACCAGCCACAGCATTTCATACGACGATTATGCAGGAGGGTACACATTGTGGGCTTTCCTGATCAAGGCAGCGACATGGGGCATTTCCACCCTATAAAATCCGGCCAACTACGTGTCGAACGTCAGTTTAAAGGCAACTGAAGGAGACGGTGAATGTCCTCTTGTATGCAGGTTTCGACAATACGATAGAAATCAATAGTTTGAGAGAAGCAATTCTAGACTGTTAGAACCTATGGAAAACACTTATCCCTCTTTAAATGGTTGAGCCTCTTTGGAAATGGAATGCGAGGATATCTTGGAAGCAGACGCACCCTCCAAGAAAGACAAACACGAAGAGGATATGGTGATGTCCAGATGGCCAGAACAAGAAGATTATTTGGTTTGCTGTTTTGCGCAAACACTGTCAGATAAAATTAAATCATTGACCAAGACATATTGCTTTGGATGTCAAAACTATCCCCCGAGTCAAATTCAACACGATAAATACTTAATGATGAGTCAAGAAGAAAAAACTGGACGAGTATCTGGATGCGCTTGGTGCATCTGTTTCGGTGACAATTATTCCCCTTCACCATTGACTTCTCTAGAGATCCATCGCATCGAAACTCTCTTTCCAAAGAATACGGAAACTAAGCGAAGAGTGGTTCACTTGACAGAGATTTTCAAGGAAAAAGTCAGAATTATATTGACGACGTATTATCACCTGTGAAAAAAATGGATACATGGGAACTTTATTACCTTTTGGAAAACAGTTTGTACACCGCTTCTTGGGATTATGTCGTGTGCACTAAAGATGAACTTCCTCATCGCAAACCTAAAGTCATCTCCCAGGAACCCACTTGGTACTGTATACTTTCCCTACGATGACTGTTGGGTATTTTGATTCTTAATGATTACCTCTTTGGAAGACGACATCATCGACTTAATGAGAAGAAATGCCCAGACGACACAATGGGAAATTACAAGGCACAGATTCTATAGAAAGTAGAAGAAAGCAAAATGGACCTTTTCAGGGTCACTCATATGTCTCGAAAAAGATGTCTATTCTGTTTTGCCGAATTGTTTAGATGAATGTATAGTTGTTTGTTTGATAGATCATGTCTCATAGATAAATATATTTGTGTGATAGATCTATGTCTCTATACATATCTCTATATCTATGTTTCTATTTTGTTTGTTCCTTCTCCCTAGACAGACCCACTTTGTTTCATTCACTCCCCTTATCCCTAGATAATCCCTATACCATTTCCCATTGTCCTTAGACAATCCCATCCATGTTCAAGCCCTCCTTGTCCCTAGATACTCCTGAGTAAGACTCTCCCAGCCATTCTAAAATCTCCTTTGTCCCCCGATTACAAATACCCAATTTTTACATTTAACTCATATAGTTCCTCGTTCGTCACCCATTACTACTCCTACATTTGACGTTTCAGTAATTTTGTTGAAGTTTAGTGTTAAAGTCATATTTTACGTGCATTGTTGACTGTTGAATCATGCAACGTCCTTTGAGATTAGTGAGGAGACCTATTGGTTCTTCCGTAAAAACTAGTTTCATCTTTTTATATTTAACGCCAAGTTTTTGACTGAAGTTTCAGTGCCATGGAATACGTACATTGCAAATTACAGTTGGTCAGGAATTATTTACGAAGACATTTGTATAGGTTTTAGTAATGAGTGTTAAGGATAACAATACATTTCTTGAATATGCGGACTTTTTACTCGGTATCCATGGAGAAGACAAAAGTGTGTGTGCATAAGATTGGATTTGTGAAGTTGACAATATTATTTATATTGTTAAAATCCACTATAAAGAAAACGTGAATTGCTGCCACATAGTGGATTACTCGAATGCAGGATAGCGTTCTCAAAAGCTGTAGCGTTCTAACGGGCACGGGGCGGTTGCTCCAGACGCCAGAGGCCTTGAGGCACCAAAACTGTTGATAAAAATTAAATCGAAGTAAAATTGTTGGCGGGGATAATCGTCCTCTCTCCCCGGGCGCAATTTACCCTTAGTACGCCACTGCTCAAAAGTGTACGTGTTCCAATAAAAAGTCAGTACCTCTCTGTGACCACGCTGATCACCCTTTTTAATCAGTCAATGAATCAAACTATATTATCCGTTGAAGCTTGTATGTGTTGAAAAAATGTAACATATTAGTCTGTATAATATGTATGCCTTTTTGGCGCTGTCTTTAGGAATAAATGCCTGCAACAATTCAGCTTGTCGGAACGGTGGCACGTGCACTTCGTCTTCCAAGTATGACACCTATAACTGCACGTGTATTCCTGGGTATACTGGCCAACTTTGTGAGACAGGTAGGTTATCCTTCATTAAATTTTTAATTAATATTGTCATATAAATGCCCATATAATGATGAAGTCATCACACAAATATATATTTTCAATAAATTCTTGAAGGTTATACCCGTATCAACATAACTGCAGATTCAGTAAAGCAGCTATTATAGAGCAGAGAATTTGCGATAAGTTACTGAATAAAGCAATGACAATTTATGAAACTACAAAAACTAATTTTATACCCACTTATCATACGGTCATCGATATGTGGACAGAAAAAAAGGAATAAAGATGTTGGTAATTATTGGAAAGAATTAAGAAAATAATGTGCAGTCTAAAGCAAAAATCTAAGTTCTTTGTAATAATAACTTTTATATTATAAGTCACATCCAGAAATTAATTACATAAGATCTCTATCTTTAATCAAAATTATCAATGAAACAATAAGCAGCAAAAATATATTAAAAATATATAAGATAGCCTAGCATCGAGACCATGACCTCGGTAGACGCAGTTTCTTTGTCCCTGATATCCTAGCACAATATAATTTTGCCATGCTCTGCTTGATATTTGCTACTCTTATTCCTCCGTCGATCATCGCCCACTCACAATGCCATTAACATTAACGAATCCAGTCCTGCATGAAAGAAACCAAATTGTATTTCCATATACTATACTATACTATATACTATATATATATATATATATATATATATATATATATATATATATATATATATATATATATATATATATATATATATATATATATATATATATATATATATATATATATATATATATATATATATATATATATATATATATAGTGTTTTTTACATAAATGAGAAACGAATACGAAACGTAGAGGCAAAACTATTAGTGCCACATTCTTCCTTCTTTTCTAATTATCACAGACATAAATGAATGTGCAAGTAATCCTTGCCATGGTGTTGCATGTGAGAACCTGATAAATGACTATAAATGCAAGTGCTCCACCGGCTATTTCTACAATCGCACCGCTAATCAATGTCAAGGTATGATCTCTCTCTCTCTCTCTCTCTCTCTCTCTCTCTCTCTCTCTCTCTCTCTCTCTCTCTCTCTCTCTCTCTCTCTCTCTCTCTCTCTCTCTCTCTCTCTCTCTCTCTCTCTCTCTCTCTCTCTCTCTCTCTCTCTCTCTCTCTCTCTCTCACCTGAAAACAGATTATTTTCGGCAGCTGTGAACTAATGACAGTAAGAAGAGGAGTCAAAGTGAGCTTAGATATCCAAGGTTCCGCTATGTTAACTCTATCCACACCTTGATGGGATAGAGCAGATATCGTAATGTTTTGTCCCAACAACAACTGTTAGGTTTGATCAGTTGCTTAACTTACTATGAAATGCCAACTAACCAGCAGCGTGTAACAACAGTGCATTGTACATCGACCGAAAACTGTTGAAACAATTGATTTCAAAAGGATACTTTTGTGAGTTTAATATCGAAAGTATGACTACGTACGAGAGAGAAACAGTTACATGTGTATTTGAGTGAAATTATTTGTATAAACACGGACCGACAGTGGGAAATTGCTTATTTACGAGTCTATTGAAGTTATGTACTCTCCTTGTCTGGATCATATAGGAACAGTGATCAAATTTGAATAAGTTAATTTTGATTGGATGCAGTTGCATACAGCCTCATCCAATAAAATTGGCTGACCCAAAACACAAAAATATCTGCTCGATCCGCTAAAGTGTAGATAGGGTTAACATATCTGAACCTTGGCTAGTTAAGATGAGTCAAAAGTGAATTAGTGGTATAATGTTTGTAGATATGAGTGCATAAAATGTATGTGTGACAATCTACGTCATTCCTTTCTCATAAGTTTTGTTTATTAACAATGATCGTTCCGTGATTTTTTTCCCTTTTATTTCATTGTTGTCCGTTGTTGTTGTTGTTGTTGTTGTTGTTGTTGTGTGTGTGTGTTAAATTAGAAACGATGTACAGTATATATGAGCGAGTATGTTATATTCCTTAGATTATTATATAATGTGCAGAATTCTTTCGTGAATCTTTGTCAAATTCTCCTCTGTATGTAATGTGGGAGCTCGCGTGTTTTGAATTCGTTGCACTTATTAATTAAAGTATCATTATCATTATTATTATTACAACATATCAGCTATAGTGGAAAGTATAACTGCAGATAATATTGCAAATGTGCAAATAATTTTTGAATGTGGTGTTCATCCGTAAATGTCTCTTCATTGCAGACATAAACGAATGTGAAAGTAA
The DNA here is from genome assembly GCA_016746295.1 of Potamilus streckersoni. Lineage (NCBI taxonomy): Eukaryota > Metazoa > Mollusca > Bivalvia > Unionida > Unionidae > Potamilus > Potamilus streckersoni. Next base: position 264,772 of record JAEAOA010001660.1, on the reverse strand, counting down.
TCCATGTCTGGGAAATTCAACTTGTGAAGACCTAGTGAACGGGTACAATTGTGCCTGTCCTAGAGGATATACCTACAATAAAACTACAGGGGCTTGTCAGGGTAAGAATATGAGAGAGAGAGAGAGAGAGAGAGAGAGAGAGAGAGAGAGAGAGAGAGAGAGAGAGAGAGAGAGAGAGAGAGAGAGAGAGAGAGAGAGAGAGAGAGAGAGAGAGAGAGAGAGAGAGAGAGAGAGAGAGAGAGAGAGAGAGAGAGAGAGAGAGAGAGAGAGAGAGAGAGAGAGAGAGAGAGAGAGAGAGAGAGAGAGAGAGAGAGAGAGAGAGAGAGAGAGAGAGAGAGAGAGAGAGAGAGAGAGAGAGAGAGAGAGAGAGAGAGAGAGAGAGAGAGAGAGAGAGAGAGAGAGAGAGAGAGAGAGAGAGAGAGAGAGAGAGAGAGAGAGAGAGAGAGAGAGAGAGAGAGAGAGAGAGAGAGAGAGAGAGAGAGAGAGAGAGAGAGAGAGAGAACATCACTATGTATAAGTTCAAGAGGCAATTTATTACCATTAGCACGGCCAGGTACGTAAAAAAACGTTTATGCGTTTATAGTTGGAGTTTTGAGAGTACGAAGTGTCAGAAGATAGGTGTAATTATGTAGACGTGCTGGTCACATCGGTTAGTGAAGGCAGTATTGAATCTAAGCGCTCAACTTGCAGTGATATCAAAAAGAGGATCAAGTTCAAATGACTTCATCATGATTGCACTTAATAAATTCATAGAAATAGGTTCATACGCTGCTAAAGGTTGCTTTGAAATTCCTAATAACATCTGTGTGGTAACTATGAGTCGACTGAAATTTTGTTAAGTTGATCTCTGATTGTTTGCACTTTGTCTGGCAAATAAGTCCGGAAGGTTGACTGCAAGGATGTTCGTTCGAAGTGGTTGTTACATTTGTTCCTTAATATTAACTTGTTAGTAATATCGAAGAACTTTTTTAAAATTGCAGCTGAAACTTTCAGTGTTTTTAGTACTGAATTTGAACGATTTCGTTGCACGAACTGTGTTGATATTACTCATAGCGGCTTCATAGACTAATTAATGAATATTCAGACCTAGTTTTATCCAAGGACCCTCAGCCTTACGGCGTTCTCTTTTATCAGCGTGAAGCTGATCTTTAACACTTGTATACCACGGAGAACCCTTCCAAATAGATACTATTCACTTGGTTGCTGAAGTAGGTTGATCAAGCAATGAACGCAAGCACTGATCAAGTTGTTCATCTGTCGGACATAATAATGTTGCTGGGTGTTTCTTTGAGGTCTTGCATTAGTTGGCTCATTTCTATTTTGTTGTCTTTTCTCTATGTTGCAAACCGAAATGGGGGACTGATACGTCAAGATGGTACATTACGCAGAGGTGATCCGATTTAAGTTCGCGAAGCACCGATGAAGATTATAGAATATTATTATCAGGTCTATGAAGAATCCAGTCCAAATTGTGATCATGTTTATGGGAGGGTTGGCTTACTGTTTTTTTTTTATAGGTTTACCATGTGAATGAAATACTAGAGTTGTATGTGTATAGTATTTCAGGATTGCCAAACCGAATTTAAAACCTCTAAGAATAATACAAATGTCACAAAACGAAATTCCATCTTTGGTAACTTCTCCGGAAATAGAGATTCAGTCAATCGGGGGAGGTGGTGATTAGGAGGAGGGTGGTTGAGGAAAAAGAAATGGGCTGACCTTTGTTAAATTGTTAGGGTTGTTTCCACTAGTGCAATCGATGTATGGTCGACTTTGTAAGTTGCAGCGTAGTTATGACTTCGAGTATGTAGTTCTTTGCGATGATAGCAATTCCACCTCCACGGGAGTGACGGTGTAATGAACTGATGGAATACCCAGGATATTTTAGATCCGCGCAGTTTGGCCTGATGGTTTTAGTCGTGTTTCCGTAAGAAAAAAAAATATGTTGATATCGTGACTATTTATAAAGTTGACCATTTGTGTGCTCTTTTCTCGAGGCGTTTTAATAATGCGATGCGAAATTGTTGCTCTGACTCGAAGGATACGAATGAAGAGAAATGTGAATTAAATTCTTAAAAAAATTGACGGTCGAGTTTTCAAACTGGTGTGAAAAAGGGCGAACTGGAGATGACTTGAATTTTTCTTCCTGTTCTACGATGTCAGGGTTTGAAAAAAATAAAACATTTATCGTCTGTCTACAGTTTACATTTAAGTGAATAAGAATGTAGTCAAAGTTTCTCATTCTAGCGCAAGATGTAGCATGGAACATTGATTAGTGGTTGTTTAATATAATTAATGGTCAGTCGTAGAATAAACGGGTAGACAGGCCGGTATCACATGAGGCGGTATGTTCAACAAGAAAGGCGGATGTAGCGGTGGAGCAAACGACTGAGATAAAAATGTTCTCGTTCCAAAAGAAGTAGACGAAACACATTTAGACAGAATAGCGAGTGCATGATGAACGAAATAACGAAGACAGCCAGCAAACACAGTGACATATATCACGAAAAACAGAACACAAATTGGAAGCACCTGTTTCATGCCTATTAAGCTATGTTGGCCATTACATAAACAGATAATAGATAGATAATCTGAGTAGGAAGTAAGTTTAGATAAGTATTATTTCGTTAATAATATAATTTATATAAACTTTAAATCTTGGTATATTTAAGCCAATAGCGCAAAAAATATACATAGATTTACCGGATTGGATAAGCTTAACAAAATGTGCATCATTGTACAGGATAGTGAAAATGGACGTTTTCTTTATGAAATATATAAAATTTATAAAGTTGCTCAGAGATAATACGTACAAACCATAATAAATATAACTTAATAAATATTAACATCGGCTAATAAATGTTCGACAAATATACAAGATATGAAAACATTTGAAAATGACTTGAATATATTAGTCAATGACTATGATCCATCCAAAAGAAAACATAAGACCAGATTGCATCATGGTAGAATATAAAGATAAGCATATGGATCTTTTGATCATACTTGAAAGAAACAATTGATAATTGTCATTATTGTGTGATGAAGGATTTATCATGATTAGTAACACATCAAGAGAAAAGAAGCACAAGAGTGAAAACATTTGATAAGAAGCGCTTGATTTAAAAAAAAATCTTAATTAAACTCACAAGAACAAATACATCATATAACTAAACATCTAACACAACAATCAGCCAAAAAGAAAATACATTAATTTTAAAAACTAGAAATATTAACTAAAGGATCTTTCGTTATTTATTGTCATTTGAAAGGCATTTTTGAGTCACTAGCTAATATTATTGATTTAGCGAAGCCGTCATGACGTCAAATACATCACGGACAATTTAAAAAAAATACCCAAAATATGGCAGAAGTAGTTTTAATCAGCATATAAGAGGTATAAGCTAGTAAGTAACAGAGAAGACTATATTTATGTTTTATGAATATACGTGGCCAATTGTTAAACCTGTTTATGAACACCTATGTTCAAACAACGCTGCTGAAATGAAATTCAGTAATAAAAAGTGAATAATAATATAATTCCATCAATATATGTCATATCTGTGAAAGGAGACCGGGAATAAATAATTGTATGTATAATTTCAACCACACCCAGCATATTATTTTTGTGCACCTGGACTATCTCTTGTTGCTGATTGAAAATAATGATGGTAGAATTAGACTTGGTATTTAATTCATGAGCGTTATAACGACGACCAAATAAATGAGAGAAGTGTGAACAAAGAGGCAAATAAAAAGTTTTAGAGATCAAGTTAGAGATTCTAAGGAAAGTAGAATACGATATGTGATGATCAAGGTTAATTAATACCTGTTAAAACCTTGAAAAGGAAAAGGAAAGTTACTGTCTTAAAGTGATCAAATTGCACTTAGATAAGTTTAAAAACACATTTAGAAGTACCAACAAATTTACAGATTACTTAAAGATTTTAAAAGATTATAATTTGGTACAAAAATTAATTTCTAGTGAGGATAATTTGACTCCACTGTACAATAAATTGATAGAAGATAACAAAAAGGTTAGAAGATTACCTGATTTATTAAGCATGTTAAAATATAAAGTAAGCTGTTGCTCGCCATCATAATTTAAAGATATATATTTAGTTTGGAATTAAAATAAAAGTTAAACATAGAGCCATTACATTAGATCTAGAGCTTTGACTGAAACCATACGTTGAACTTTGCATCTCTTTCAAAGAAAACACAAATAACAATTTCGAAAAGTGTTTTAACTCAAGGAATAATCCTGTCGTTGAAACACACGTGGAAAATGTAAGAAAGGAGACTGACGTAACATTAAGCACTGTAGAAAAGAAATATTTAAAATTTCAAAAAGGATGTTTTATTAGATGGCATTAGTTAGTTTAAAGACCAAGAAAACAATATTAGCTGAACCAGTGTATGATTGATTTTCACTGTTATTAAAAACCGTTATAGATTATCAATTAATACGTGTTAAAACAAACGGCCTATATAAATATCAAACAAAATATACAGCTCTACGACACAGCGATAAAAAAATTATAATATTTATGAAATAACTTTACCCGACAAAATTGGTGTTCGATTGTTCAAAAATGAAATTAATGGCATATCAATTGAAGAAGTTAAATGATTTATAGCTGATATACTACAAATATATTCTCTATAAGGCCAGGTACTGAATGTTAGCTTATGTTTATTGCCTTCTCTCTTCAATGGTGATCATTACAAAACATTTGCACTATTATTTATAAGAGCCATTTTCTTGCTTATTGCAGAATAATTTAGTCGCTCTTGTAAACTATTAGATTATCTTATACCTTTGTAACTAATCACGTTAGGTAATTTTTCCACAGTAATATTTTTTTTTATTGGCATATTGTTGAATTGCAGTTCTCAGTCTCAATTTATCTGTCCGTTTTGCTAAATATTAAGACTCCTTTTAAACACATTAAAGACCAATAAAGTATTGTAGTTTTAAGGTCCAATTAGCAGTTATATAAATCATTGTCCCTTTTAATATAAATCATAAAAGGAAGAAAGTCAATTTTCGTTCTAATCTATTACATCATTAGTCGAAATCTAAGAGTGATACATTAGTATACTGGAAACATGTCATAGCCATTTCATCATCTTGCTTTGTTACTTCAATAATTTTGTATGCTTTTTCTTGGAAAAATATCATTTACAGTTGCTATAAATATAAAATTAGGAAATTACATGTCGATCTATCCTCGACAAATGAGCTCTTATATTATCCTAGTGCAGCTGTCTTTCTTTTTAGAATATTCTCAATTTTTCTTTAGATGAAGGCAATTAAATCAATAATATTTAAATGACAAATACAACTATTTGTTGTTTTATTTCTATTTTAATTTTTAATGAAACAGAAAAGTGTAATTCATTCACAGTGGAGTATAAGACGTAATCTGGTGGGGAAAAAGTGTAATGATTACGCCAAAACCATAATGGTTGATATGCATGTGCCATGTCAGGAAGCTGATCCATTTTTACATGGTTTGCCTTCGAAGACATGAGTATTAATGTCAGGACAGGGTTCCAGAACGTCCCGATAAGAAACGAGCATAGTTGAGATGGGCTTGTCTATTTTTGATCTAGCTACAAGAGTTCAACAATTACTTACCGATCAATGCAAACAAGATATGAAACAATATTAAGTTTCGTGAATACGACTATGTAAAATAACCCTCATTTTGAACTTATAAATAAAACTCTGAAATACAAATTAATGATTATGTTATTCAATTTTCTGATTGGTAACTGAATACAAAGTCTTGCCATTTAACAGTATATCTAATGAATGAAGGCCGAAGTGCATTTTTGAAATCAGTACGTTGAAAAAGAGAAAAAGATATGGATTTGAAAAAAAATATAAATGACTACGTACCAGATTTGCCATACATTATATCGAGAAAAATAGCCTACAGGTGTTGCTGAACTGATTTTTAACACATCGATAATGCTTGCTATAAACCAATTCGATTAACACTATTTTAACGTTATTTATAAATAATAAATCTTAACGTCATTTATAAAGAAATAACATTCAATTCGTGCCAATCTGCATGTTTGTATACCGTCAATGGCGCCATGTGCTGCGACTCCCATGCACCTCATATACGCATAATATGCCTTAATCTGTTTACAAATTATGCATAAATAATCATTCCTTGAGAACTTCCTTAAGTTACAAGTATTGTGCGGAAAATATTTTTGATGTATGCCGTAATCCCAGGAACACATCTATTGCATAAATAGAGCGTCACTGTATTGCTTCATGAGGTATGGCAAATCTTTTTTGACAGGACAACAAAGAAATATCATATCATGAAGCCAATCGTTGATATTGTAACGAGGAAACCCCATGAACTTCAATTTTCGTTTCATTATTACTATTTCTCTCTCTCTCTCTCTCTGGAGCGGATAAAGTCGCGACTCTGCGACTGTGTGATCGGTCGGCGACTGCGACACAGTCGGCGACCAGAAAGAGACCAGTCGGCGACTCTGCGATCAAGTCAACGACCCTGCGACCCAGTCGCTGACTGCTACTTTGACAGCGACACAGTCGGCGACTGCGACCCCATCGGCGACAAGAAGACCTAGTCGGCGACTTAGTGACCAGTCGGTGACAGAGTCTGCGACCAGTCAGCGAACGAGACTGCGACAATCATCGACTCTGAGAGAAGTCGGCGACCCAGCAACACGGTGACTGAGACAAGTCTGAGACCCAGTCAACGACTCTGACAAGTCAGCGACACTCCGACCCAATCAAAAACTCTGCGACAAGTCGGCGACTGAGACTAGTCGGCGACCCTGCAACTAGTCTGTGACCAAGTCGGAGACACTCAAGAAGCCAGAAATAAGACGGTATCCGCTGGGATTGAATCTGTCACACTCTGGAGTGCCAGTCATCAGGCAGATTCAGCGAGGTATCACTCCAACTATAGACCTATCATAAAGAACTCGAGATAGCAAGACTCTGGGCAGTGTAGCCGAGGGAGTGTTCCGCTACAATATCTAATTTACCTAAGGATTAAGTTACCATTACCCAACCCCACCTGACCATCTTAAACAGTAGGTGGTATGGCTTGCATGCCTTTTAATGGCTCAACAAGTAAACTGTGTAAACAAGACATAGTCACCTTTGTTGGTGACACTTTTATTTATTGTCTGACAAAGAAAGATCAATAAACTTGTCCTTTTAACGTCTGAATTTAACTTTGAACGCCACTTTTCAGCAAAAGATAAACTATATATGGTGACCCAGAAATAGCCAACAACCCCCGAGAAGCTACTGACAAGCTTTCTCATGTACCTTCATTGATCTAGCCTAATATTTTGTTAATAAAATTGAATTTTTTAGGTAAGAAAGCTAATTGTATGAGTACGCCTTTATAAAAATGCATTAAGTTACGTAATATCATTTAAACTTCTTCCATGTTTCCAACACCAAACTGAAGTGATAGCTATGTTCTGTGCAGTAACTATCTAACATGTATGTAAATTTTACGTTCAAATTAATGCAGTCCAGTGTTGGCTATTGTATATGAATCTTGCCATTAAAGTAACATTGTGCAAATCTTACCTTTAAAATAACTGACTGTCCAGTATCTACTATTGTATGTGAATCTTACATTCAAAATAACAAACTGTCCAGTTTTAGTTTTCGTGACTGTTAAGTTCGTACACTGTTTATAAACTGGTCAGGAATACAAAAACGAGTACTACTGTTGTTTTTTTTTCTAAGGATCAGTCCTACTACATGAGGTATATTAGTGGTGATCCAATGATACAACCCGTGTGGTACATTAGTGGTGTTCCAATGATACAACCTGTGTGGTATTTAGTGGTGGTCCAATGATATAACCTGTGTGGTACATTGGTGTTGGACCAATGATAAATCCGTGTGGTACATTTAGTGTTGGTCCAATGATACAACCCGTGTGGTACATTAGTGGTGGTCCAATGATACAACCCGTGTGGTACATTAGTGGTGGTCCATTGATACACCCCTTGAAGTACCCTAGTGGTGGCCCAATGATATTCATACCTCGAAGTTTTAAAAATCCATCAGCAAAGGCTACCTTTAATTAGCTGTTGTTTTCATTTCAGATAATGATGAATGCAAGCTGCACAGGCATCAGTGCTGTAGAGATATGGACTGTCTCAATACAATTGGCAGTTATACCTGCAACTGTACACGTAAACTAACAATTTCATGCAAGTACTAAATACTCTTGTTGACATGTATAACACCTCTCATAATTGTAAGAAATACTACATACTCTTGCTAACACGTATTACACTTCTCATAACTGTATCCAATACTACAAACTCTTGTTGGCATGTATAACACCTCTCACAACTATATGCAATACTACATACTCTTGCTGACATGTATAACATCTCTCACAACTGTATGCAATACTACATACTCTTGTTGCCATGTATAACACCTCTCATAACTGTATGCAATACTACATACTCTTGTTGACATGCATAAAAACTCTCATGACTGTAAGCAATACTATTGTTGACATGTATAACACCTCTCACAACTGTATTCAATACTACATACTCTTGCTGACATGTATAGCACCTCTCATAACTGTATGCAATACTACATACCCTTGTTGACATGTATAACACCTCTCACAACTGTAGGCAATACTAGATACTCTTGTTGCCATTTATAACACCTCTCATGATAGCATGCAATACTACATACTCTTGTTGCCATGTACAACACCTCTCATAACTTCTATGCAATATTACATACTCTTGCTGACATGTATAACACCTCTCATAACTGTATGCAATACTACATACTCTTGTTGCCATTTATAACACCTCTCATGACAGTATGCATTACTATATACTCTTGCTGACATGATTAACATCTCTCACAACTGTATGCAATACTACATACTCTTGTTGCCATTTATAACACCTCTCATGACAGTATGCAATACTATATACTCTTGCTGACATGTATAACACCTCTCATAACTTCTATGCAATACTACATACTCTTGCTGACATGTATAACACCTCTCATAACTGTATGCAATAATACATACTCTTGTTGCCATTTATAACACCTCTCATGACAGTATGTGATAATACACACTCTTGTTAAAATGTATAACATCTCAAATTTATTAATACTCATTTGCTCCTCAATTACAAACATTTCTTAAATTATAGTGAGCTGAATTTTCAGGGGTATTTTTCTCTTTAAATATCTGAGATATATTTTAATAACAACTGAATTAGACTTTTATACCAGTTGATCCAATTTTAAGTTCCCACGTGAACTTGTATGCAAGTTGGTCAATTTTTAAGTTCCATACAAACATGCAAGCTCATCTATTTTTAAGTTCCCAAACAAACATGCAAGTTTATCCATTTTTAAGTTCCCAAACAAACTTTTACACAAGTGGGTCCATTTATAAATTCCCACAAGAATTTGTAAATTGGTCATTTTATAAAGTTCCCATGGGAAAAGTAAAACAATATAAATGAATCAGTCTGACACCAACAAAATCCTGGTATGATATTTATGCATAGCTGACATAATCATGAAATCAACCAGCATTATAGGATGATTTTAATGAAAATGCATACAAATCTTTATTTTGTTCTTGATCTATACAGAATTTAACATGCAGTTAAAAAAGTACCAGCTTCACAGGACTTTAAACTGGCCTGACTGGTTAAAAAAGAATACCTTAAATCATTTGAAATATGGGTATAAAATATATCAACTGAATACCAATATGGTGGTTTGATCTGGTCAGCTTTGATTCTTGAGTTATAACATTTTCTTACAAATATTCAAAGCCTGAAATGATATACGATCTTTACCAAAACCTCGCCTTTCAGACTTGTATCTTGTGCTCCAAAGATGTCTGTATTAATGGTCTCTGCTACCTGACAAAAGATTTTTTTTTATTCCAATGTTATTTTCAAAGTCTCTGCTGGCAGACAAGTTCATTGAATCCAAACATGTATGTATTGAAGGTCTCTTTTGCCAAGCAAGATTCCTTTTCATGGAAATTTACGAAATAAAAAAAAAAGTCCAGCCAATATAAAATCTGTATTTAAAGTTGCCATGGTGACACAATTACTGTGAATTAGTAATTGTCAAATCCTCATGCTACAAATATTGTAGAGGCATGTTGTATTAGGTTTGTCAGACAGTCCAGAAATACTTGTCCATGAAGTTGCTTCAGGATTTTATCATGGATTGTGTCTAACTCAGTGTACATTATTGACATTAGGTGTTTCTATAAACATATTTCAGTCCACACACATTTCATTTCAATGAATCTTTAAAGAGTTATTACAGTTTTATATATATATATATATATATATATATATATATATATATATATATATATATATATATATATATATATATATATATATAAAACACAATTTACACCAAAAAAAGTCCTGCTTCTTTAAATGAATTTCTTTAAATCCTGGCAGCATTTCTGAACTTAGGCAAGTCACTATCATCACACTCCTATGCAATTTTCAAGTCAAACCCTTTGCTGATACTAAATATGATCATTTTTCTATATTCATAACTTGAGCCACAGCTTTTGATAAATAACCATAAAACTTGGCAGGCATCACATCAAGTGATCCTGTGCATGACACTCAGATATGCAAAAGTTACAATTACAATGGGATTTGAAGTGGTGAGCCAATGCAGTTGCTCTTATTTTTTATGTTCCCATACTCTGCATAAAATAAATGTTCTTTTAAATCATTTGTTTCCTCATAACATACATGCTGTAGAATCATGCTAACATTTTGAAGAGGTGTCTCTTCCTATTGTATTGGTTCATTTTATTCATTATGCATGTAGACAGAAATATGAATACATTCTGCTGGAAGGTTTTCTCTTTTCTACCTTCACCTTTCTAATCAACACTTTGGGACTCAAAAGCTTATCTGTTTAGAGATGACATGTGCAATGAGGTTTGATTGTTAGTGTAATAGCCGTATTGTGACCAAATGGAAAATATATGGCAAGCCAGGCAAGGCAGAGATACCTGGGTTACAGAGCACTTGGTTTGTCTAGTCTGCCAAGACACCTTGGTTACAGAGCAATCTGTGTTTAGTCTGCAGAAACACCTGGGTTACAGAGCACTCGGTTTGTCTAGTCTGCAAAGACACCTTGGTTACAGAGCACTCTGTGTATTTAGTCTGCAGAGACATCTGGGTTATAAAGTACTCAATGCTACTCTAAGTCTGTTGAGACACATATAGAGCTTTCAGTTTAGGAGTTTCCCTTAACATCTTTTAATTTCAAGGTCACCTTACATGTGCAGCAATGTATAGCTTCAAAATGTACCCATAATGGATGTAATTATTGTTGGCATACATATTTATTTGATTGCAGCAGATAAAAAAGATGTACAGATAAAAGCCTGCATAAATGGGTTCATCAAATTGATCTACTTTCTAAACATAAAATGGAGTGGGAAATCAACTGGCTATATTGTGACTTTATATTTGCATACCTCTATAAACAATACAAGTCGTTCTAAACAAAATGGACTCAAAAACAAAAATTTTGATTGTTGGGCAATCTCTTTATTATACAGATCCCAGAGAAAGACATCTAATTTTATCTAATCAGTCTTTAGCCACAGTGGTTCAGTGGTTAGTGTCTTTAACTCACAGCCAAAAAGGTGTAGTTCATATATTAACATTAGTCCAGCCTAGGTTAGCTACGGTTGTGTGTCTTTTGGGCAAGGCACTTCACATCAACTGCCCAGCACTAAATAGCGTACTTGTGTTGCTGTGTATTACAGCACCTTACCAAATCAAAACATAATCAATCAAAAATGATTCATAAATTTGAAAGATTTTCCTTTTGTTCAAATCTTAAGTACTTAATTCTCATTCATTAAAAAACCAGATTATACAACAGAATATAGTTAACTGTATCATGGACATTAGGCAAATGGATGGGTTTGGGTGCTAGTGTTTTTTATTATGTCTTTTTCTTAAACCAGGTCAGTTTAGTGACACCTTGCACAAATATTAATAATTGATCTTGCATAAATACAAAAAAATCAGTACTTCACATTACAAACCAAAAATAATGCTAATTTGAAAAATGGACCTGCCTTCTCATTTTAATTATAATGGGGAAGGGGATAATAATCATTATATATATATATATATATATATATATATATATATATATATATATATATATATATATATATATACACACACACACATTCATAATTTTAATTAAAATGGGAAATGTGACAATTATATATATATATATATATATATATATATATATATATATATATATATATATATATACACACACACACACACACACACACACACACACACGCAGGCGACTTAGGTTGTTGCTTAATGTAAAGTTTCCTATTAAATTTGGCCTCCACCCATCAAATCCCTGTTATGGAGTAGAAAGGAAATATCTAACAGATGGGAAGTGGCATGACATGATGGACACAGAGATATAACACTTGTATGCCCATCCCTGTTATAGCAGGAGCATAAAGAAAAGAGATAACCTGTTTTGCTCCACTCCATACATTCATCAATTTCAGTGCATAGACCATATATAGAAACCAAATTAGCATATTTGCATAAGGGAAGTCATAAATGATATAGTCTATAAAATTGTGAAGTCTATCTATATCCATAAATACATGTTTGTCTATTGTTACAACTCTAGGTCTTCAAATGTGTAACAGAAGGAAGTGATATCAACAATTTAAGTCAAATTAACTAACAAGTTTTTTTAATTTCTCTACAATACAATGAGATCATTCAAGAGACACAGTATTGTGAATTGAATCCCAAATATTACTAAATGTCTGATCATATGACTAAAAATATTAAATGTTCTGAATGACTTACAACAGTATTAAATGTTCCGATGTACTACAATCATGCAATCTGGTATGTCTTTGAATGAGTTCACAAAATTTTGAAATAGTGTGCATAACTACAAAAAGTGAATGAGCACTTTAATAATTCCAATGAATATTTTAAATAAATAATTCCTCTCAAGTTGTGAAATCAACACAACTGGATTCCCAGAGACCGATCTAAAAAAAAAAAGACTTATTTATCAAATCCCTATTTATACCCATTTTCATTTGGCCAATAATGTAATAGAATCTGAAGATTTCTAATCAAAATACCTAGTCTAACTGTAAACAAGACTGATCTTGAACTCTTTCTATGTAAACATGTTTACAACTCACAATCACGGACAAGAGTGAACTATGTAAACAGTCACTTTACAAACAGAACACAAGCACATAATACAAATTACATATACATAACACTATATATTTTATATATTAAAAGAAGCTAATGAAACATGAAAGTTTATATCTAAACAAAGAAACAGATTGCTGCTTTTCATTTCTGTTTATTGCTAAAGCTTATGTTACAAAATTCAGCTTAATCAAAATATTTGATTGTACCTTGTATCCTATTTTTTGCCCCTTGCTTGATTCCAATTTTTGTTTTACATAAACTTGAGTTGGTGAATGCCTACTATTGTCTCATGTTTTTCTTTAAGAACCGCAGTTCCCTCAACCTGAAGACCAACATTTTATACAAGTTATAAAAATTTTACCAATCAAGCCAAGACTAACAAATAGTCACCAACACCAGTAACAAAGTAAAACACATTCCATTAACATACACCAGTACATTTTAATGCCATTATCTTTTACATTTTAGATGCATCTCCAGAGGAAGATAAACTTTCACCTGAACAGAAATGGGGAATAGGGGCAGCATGTGTTTGCTCTGTGATTTGTCTTGTTATATTCTTGGTAGGAGTTAAGAAACAGAAACAAACTTCGCAAAGTGAAGTTTCTAAGATGACTACAACCTCAAAGAATGGAACTCGAGTACACAGTACAAAAAAATCAAAAATATCACCTTACTCCAAAGAAGCGACAGAATATATAAGTTTAGAAGATAGCTTGACCATACCACACCACAAAAGTGATCTTAAATCTTTAAGGACATCAATATTTTATATCAACTTAAGAAGATAATAAACCTGATGGAGAAAACGCATACTGTTATGAATTGTTTTAAAAACACCACAAAAACAGGTAAATAAAACAAAGAAATTATTGAAACCTGACTAAATTGATTCCAATATACGTTGGAGCACACTTTAAGTGGATTTACCATGTTACATGTGTACAGGTTTTGGGTGTGAATGTTGAACAATAACATCTACTTTGTTAGATTTGTATACCAGCTACACTGTATTTGACAGATGTAAATGTTGCCAAACTTGTGCTGGTTTTGACTGCATGTTGATTGTAGGTCAGTAACATACCCCGTCTTATTCTTCCATGTGTTGTAGTGAATTCACTATGGGCTCTAGTGTACTTCTCTAGTGTAAATAACACAGCTTATGTTGTATAATATATTTGACTTTAGGTCAAAAACATGCTGTCAATATTATGTTTTGCTGTACATGTCAGGTGTAAATGACACTATTTGTACTGTTGTAGAGCACATTTGAGTTTAGGAGCATAAAATATATACTTAAAGGCTAATTTACTTGTGTGTAAATGGCACTCAATTTGTGCTGTATTAGAGTACAGATTACAGTAGTGCAGGTCAATTACACCGTCATGCTGTTTTATACTTTTGCATGTACTCCACTGTATGTGCTAGGTGTAACTGATGTGCTGTGTAGACTGCAGCTGAAAGTAAATCAATTACATGCTGCTATATTCTTGCATGGGTTATACTGTAGTAATCAGATGTAAATGATACTCAGCTTCTGCTGGTGTATAGTCTAGCTGAGTGTACATCAGTAATATATACTTGGTTGTATTCTTACATGGGCTGTACTGTGCTTATTGGGTGTAAATGACAGCAAGTGCTGGTGTATAGCTCAGATGAGTTTAGGTCTAACGTATGCTATGTTATGTTCTTGTACAAGCTGTGCTGTACATGTCAAGTGGAAATGACAATCAGCAATATAGGCTTAACTGATACATACCTTCTGCAAAGATCAGATGCAACTAAGCAAAACCTTGCACACAGTACACTTCTTGTACGATATATTTCAACTAGAAGTGAGTTTGTATGCAAATTGAAGTAAACAAGGTAGTAAATACCATTGTGATAACAATGTAATGAGTACTCTTTTGATAACAAGGTAATGAGAACTCTTTTGATAACAAGGTAATAAGTACTCTTTTGATAACAAGGTAATAAGTACTATTTTGATAACAAGGTAATAAGTACTCTTTTGATAACAAGGTAATAAGTACTCTTTTGATAACAAGGTAATAAGTACCCTTTTGATAACAAAGTAATAAGTACTATTTTGATAACAAGGTAATAAGTACCCTTTTGATAACAAGGTAATAAGTACTCTTTTGATAACAAGGTAATAAGTACTATTTTGATAACAAGGTAATAAGTACTATTTTGATAACAAGGTAATAAGTACAATTTTGATAACAAGGTAATAAGTACTATTTTGATAACAAGGTAATAAGTACCCTTTTGATAACAAGGTAATAAGTACTCTTGATAACAAGGTAATAAGTACTCTTTTGATAACAAGGTAATAAGTACAATTTTGATAACAAGGTAATAAGTACAATTTTGATAACAAGGTAATAAGTACAATTTTGATAACAAGGTAATAAGTACTATTTTGATAACAAGGTAATAAGTACCCTTTTGATAACAAGGAAATATATACAATTTTGATAATAAGGTAATAAGAATTCTTTTGATAACAAGGGAATAAGTATAATTTTGATAACAAGGTAATAATTACTCTTTTCACAACAAGGTACAAGGTAGTGCACTATAGTACAGAAAGGTACACCAGACTGAACTTTGTTATAAGCTGGATACATCTGGCTGACATTTGCTAGTATATTATGCAACTTTAGAAACTTATTTATTTCCACAGAATGAATGCATATATCAAGGAATAAATAGATCAATCAAGGAATAAGTGCATGAATGGACAGTGAATTAATATATAGTTATTAAGTCCTTATGTTAAGTACACAATACCCATTACTGCTGTAGCATGAGCATTAATGAAATATGTACATGGATTTGGTAAAATAATTTTCATTAAAATACATTTTTATACTTATTTAAAGTAACATATATAAATTATGTATGCAACGATTTCCTTTGGTAATTTATGTGACAGTTGTTATTGCAGTGTTGATAATGATGATTAAAGTTAATGAAGTACTTGCAGTTTTAATTATTATTAATACATGTACTTATATTTTTTATTGTTATTAATCATACTATCATAAGGACACATTAATATAGTATACGGTCTCCTTTATTGTTGTTCCTATGATGGTGGTGGTGGTGGTAGTAGTGGTGGTGGTGATGATGTCCCCTGTGATAGTCTTTCAGTGAAATATTAATTTGCCCTCATTGTAGTTTATTAAAAAAAAATATTTGTATTTTTAAAACTCAATTTAATAAGTGGAAATTAAATCAAATGAAATATTATAGAAAAGTAATCTCATTAACCATCAAATATAATTAGATTTAAATCTGATTTTGCACCTACAGTAGGGAGAAGGTACACATATCTAAACATCTGTTTTAAATTGCTTAAAATTTTGTTAGAGACTCGCTCTGACATCATATTCATAATAAAAACTTGACCAAAAACATCTTCTAATCAAACAAATATCCCTGGTAACATATATTTTGAAACCAAAATGGGTTTTGTTCTGTCAAACAATCTGCTTTGGTAATCTTTGTCATCCAACAATCAAAACGCATGGGAAAAGTAAGATGTTCTTGCTGTGTAATATATTACATTCATTAATGGATAAATAATTTCTTTAATAAATAATAGCTTTAAAAATGTTATGATTTTTTACAAGCTGCAAGTTGAAGATTTATTTTGTTGTCATAATTGACTTTGTTGATTTATATCAAGTAATGTTAATAAGGTATTTCTATCTGTGATATAAATATTTTTATATAGTAATAATAGGAAGTAAAAATGAGGTGATCAACTGTGTAGAATTTAACGATCCTACAACACTCAACCACTCCCAGCAAAAAAAAGTTTAGTTCATAAAAGCATTTTGCCTGTTCCCAGTATTTAACAGGGGAATGGAGTGGGAGGTGAGAACAAAATGAACAAATATCATTGTAATAATACCAAATCTAAAATGACAAGATCACAGTGATTCTTTTACTTTCATGGTAAAATATAAATCTGAGGGATGAAATGGAAGAAGAGATAATGTATCTTTTCAACGTTTACACTTAAATGAATCAGCTGTATCAAAATTAAACACAATTCACATAAAACAGCAAAAGGATTATCTCTTTTTATTTCTCTCTTCACCACTTCACCAAAAGGTGCATTATAAGTCACTCAGGTGATGATTTATTTTTTAAAAATGTAAATTGCTCAAATTATGTTTCCAACATCTTATTTTATCATCACTGCCAATGACGATTTGGCAAACCTACTGACCAAGTTTTCATTCATTATTTAGCACTTCACAACTCTTTGCTTGAATGGATTTCAGTTCTCTATTATCTCTGCTAAAGCAAGCCATCGTTCGACAGCCAACTGACTTCAGAGCCTGCACACATACTGTATGAAGAAGACATAACTACTCCATTTGTGTGGTAAATGCAATGACACAGAATAAATTCAGAATTTTGCAGCACAATTTTACTGAACAGTTAAAAGTTAGTTTTTAAGCTTCAAAGATTCAAAAGAAAGTTTAACCAATAACCATTATATCATTATATCTGAACTTTATGTATTTTACATTTATATAAAATACAGGTTGTCAAATTTGTATAAATCTCAGTCCATAACCCACTGTGTCTCCTCTGAAAACACTAATTGGTCATGTGTACATCAATAGATAAAAGTAGGGATGAAAAACAAAATATGGCTGGATGAACAAATATACAGATAATGAGTAAAATGAAAAATTAATTTTTGTTATATAGTACCATGGGTGAAGTTTGGTAGATCCACAATATTAAAACGTTGGCCTATGGGGAGAGGCATCTAGAGGGATGAAGCCTTTTGGAAGCTAAAAACAGTAATTTTGACAATATATTTTTGCGTGAAAATTGTAACTGAACGATCCAAAATTCTTATTCATTTATATGATTCATAGAGCAACTGAATCATTCATACATTAAATATCTCATCACAAATCTTCCAATATCATTCTGAAAACATGAAATTCAGGAGCTGAACATAAAATCTGGTGCATTATAAATCAGGATTTAATATATATAAAACATAACCAAATTTGCATGCAATACAAACATGACAACAGTTCTGAGTCTTTTGGTTAACAAATAAATGCAATTGCTTTAAAAAGCTGATATTAAACAATTTCATCTTCATTCACTTACACTATGAATAATATTTTCTCAGCTTTAAATCTGTTACCATGCAGCGCTTTTGAATGTTGACTGCCTTCTATGTTTCATTCTCCTGCTTTCACTGTGAAGGTCGGTCAGCAAAATCACATTGTACAAAGCTGCTGACAACACATTTTTCTCCATACAAGAGCAGCAGTTAGGTTTTTAAGTTTCACCTGGAAGGGGTCTGTTCTTTCAGCTATTTATTCATTTGTAAATGTACTGAATTGAGAGAAGAAAAAAAAAAAGGCAGTTATTGCAGTCATCCTAACTGATGACTACCAAGTCATGATAATACAACAAATTATTTTCAAAAAAAAATCTTTCAATGCAGCAAAGAGATGGGGGTGAGCTTTTTATAGAAAATGTTGGTAGAATGATATAAATGGAGGTATAGAATAGACCGAGATGTCTCAAATAATTCAGCGATCTCTATTCACTCATTTCTATGAGGCAAATATTGGAATCAAGTAGCCGTGGAATATAAAGACTGAGTTATTCGGGTTTCCATGGAAGGCACTGAATTGTGGAGTATGAACTTTGTGATTCAGCAGAACACATCACAGAATCCTATAGTGAATTGAATACTGCATGAAAACTTCCCTTTGCTTGCTCAACATTAAATCATAAGTTTTATAATTAGTATTCCAAAGAAAAGACATTTTTGCTACTAACACTTTCCAACCACTTCACACCCCTACGACCCAAAAAATCCTCAACAGATTTGCAGTTTGGAAGATCGACGTGAACACATTCTGAGGACGAAATTTCCATTATATGATGGAGAACTTTCACCCATGTTATAAATGTAGATAAATTCATCAAAGTATATGTGAATATTTTAGTCACATTTTTAGCCAACATACTAACAGAAACTCTTGACGTGATGTCTTTACCATGTGTTTCCTTCTCCAGTTTTCTTCATTGTCTTCCAGTATTGTGATTACCTCCATCCACCCAAATGTTCAGCAAAAACTGACGATTAACATCAGACACAAGATCAACAAAATTTACAATTATGACTTCTTTCATGTAAATACTTTCATAATTTTTTGAATATACAGATTCAACATTTAAACGGAGCATCATTTTTTTTTTACATTTTTGCTGGTTTTACCCCCACTTTTAAACATTATTAACGTACTCATGTCCAGTTAAAGGTGAACATAGACACTAGGTCACAGTGTACTGAGATTTGAACCTAAGCAAAACAAAAGTCCTTGAAAAAAAATAGGTCATGTTGACACAATTCTGATAAGATGTAGAAATTCTAAGGATACAGAAAGTCCTGAGAAATACAGAAAGTCCTGAGAAACAAACAAATATTGATTTACAGTTATGATGACAACAGAAACACCTACTATGGGCACATGAGCCACAGCTTTGACTTGAGAGCATAACGGAGCAGGTGAGTTAAGGATGTAAATATATTTTGTTTTTTATATTCATTGAAAACTTTTGTGACCATGTGTAAAGTTTCTTATCGATATAAATAGTGTGTATGTGTGTGTATGTATATATATATATATATATATATATATATATATATATATATATAGTGAGAGAGAGAGAGAGAGAGAGAGAGAGAGAGAGAGAGAGAGAGAGAGAGAGAGAGAGAGAAAAAGACACGATAATGGGGTACCACTCAAAAGATTTGGTAGTATTAAAATATCTACTTGTTACTGTTAAATATAAATTAATGTCATATTGTACATGCAAAGTATTAGATTTCATTAGGGGTGGGGTCTGAAAAGAATCAAAATGGTATAGGGATGGTCAAATAAATAGTTTTAACTACTTTATGTAATTATAATTTGTTACCATAATATAAATATCTATGTGGAACATTAATTACAAAGAATTACAAACTGAAATCTTTATTAAAAATAACAAAATTAAACACAAATTCACCAAGGAATCGTCTGAAATTTCATGCACAAAAATCTAAATATTTTGATGAAAAATACCCAGCCATCAAGTGTAAGGTTACAATTATCTTCTTCTCCAGTAAGCATGCGGGTTGCTTTGGAAGTTGGCAAGACACTGGGGTGAGCACAAAAATCCTTCCACAGGGACTGATTTGTCTCCTGTAAGGTTTATAGCAGTCACAGTTACTGAAATCTGTGACAGAATAACCCTGGTCACATAACGCAAACTACACTGGAAGCAGAAGTTTCCACACCAGCACTGGCGGGCTGAGTCTAAGTACTGACAAAGGTGGGGCAGTAGAACATCCCTGCTGTATGCCACCCTGTAAAAGTATTAAAATGCATTTGATTAAATATTCTTGTCATGTATAAAAACAGTGCTATATGACACATATTGTATACTCTTTTGAATGCCCAATGTAGAACTCTCCTCAACATTTGACCAAAACAAGCATTCCTTGGAACCCCATGTGTTGATGTATTACCCTCATTTGTGACTTGCAAATATTTTAACAAACTTTAAAGCAAACTTTTAACACTAGTGGCAACACAGATGCAGTCAATATCATCACTGGATCTCATGAGCATACAAAAAAGTTTACAATCACCTATAAAAGAAACTACAAGGGTAGTCATGTATTTTATGTGATTTTGGTACTATCTTATTTCAAGACCACCTAGACTTTATCAGAACTCTTTTAGTGAAAAACCCATACTAATATGACTACCCATTCCAGATGAGTAGTGTTAACAAGAAAATCAAGATGGTAGTTATACTAGCTGTCAACTAGTCAGACTTGTATATTTCAGTGAAAACTCCATGTTTAAATGACCATCCATTTCTATCAAGCAGGAACAAGATTTTCAAGATGGTGGCTTTGCTAATTGTCTGAGCAGTACCACTTTCATATAGGACCAACTATATCTTAGAATGAATGTGTGTGTGAGGTTTATCCCCCAATCTTTCAAGTAGTTTAGGAGATGTAGTGATAACAAACTTGTGTTAACAGACAGCTGGATGCTAGACAAAAGGCCATGAAATAAGTCCTTCTAGCCCAAAATAATCCTGACAAACCAACGGATCCTACATTACAAGGATAAAAAAAACCCAAAGTCATTGACACAATGGTAAATGCAAGTAGACGTGACAACAGCCCTCAGTTAAAGACTATATAATGAAAAAAGGGAAAAGTAAAGTAAAACACAAAATTAGATGTTTATAACACATATCAAATTTATTACATTTTATTGTTGTTGTTGTGGTGCTTAACGCCATTTTTCAGCACACGATAGGCTTTACATGGCGGCCAGTATTAATGGTGGATGAAGAAACCGGGAAGTCACCGGAAAGAACCACCGACCCATGAGAAGCTACTGGCAAGCTTTCTCACATATCAACATTCGCGGAATCTTAGACTCGAACACACTGAACACACGCAGACAGCGGTGAGATGGCAGTGATCCGTAACGGACAGCGCTTTAGACCACTCGGCCACTCGGGGCCCCTTATTACATTTTATTACAGTGAACATAACTTGGCAAAAGTTTTTCTGTGCCAGTTTAGCTTGCATCAGATCAGTGGGCTATTGACAAT
The DNA here is from genome assembly GCA_016746295.1 of Potamilus streckersoni. Classification (NCBI taxonomy): domain Eukaryota; kingdom Metazoa; phylum Mollusca; class Bivalvia; order Unionida; family Unionidae; genus Potamilus; species Potamilus streckersoni. The sequence continues at coordinate 242,770 of JAEAOA010001660.1, read as the reverse complement.
TTCACATGCAGCATATCTATCAGATTGAGTATAAACAGGTCTTTTCCAGTTTTTGCACCACTTGGTCCAATTTATGCAAAATACATCACAAAACACATCCTGGCTGAAGATGGTACAGGTATATAACCAAAACTTTATATACAAATATTAACCTGCTGTTTACATACCAACCTTTGTAAGAAAGTTTAAATTCAAACTTTTTGATATAAATTGCTAATTCATCACACCCAAGCCAGATAAAACTAGTACAAGGCATTAACAATCTTGCAAGGGCATGTCTTGGCTGAAACAATGCATAGGTATGTGTGTGTGTGTGATTTAGATTTTTAAAGTAGTTTTAAAAATTTTTAGTCATATTGTTATGATGTCTGCAATGTGGCAGCTTATAAGGATGTCTAGCAATGGGGCATCATAACAGTTTATATGTAGCATGTTGTCCCACCCAGTCACATTATCTTGACACCAGGCTGACCAGTCCTAACACTGACCTCTTAATGTTGAGTAGCACTCGAGGCAGCTGTTAGTACCATTTTTATAAGTGCTTGGCATGACCTGGCCAGGGTTAAAATCCGCAACCTCCCACATCCGAGTAGTCTTCTGTACAGGTATATAACCAAAACTTTAAACACAAAATTTAATATCTTGCCTACATATATGAAACCTTCGACACAAACTTTAACCTCAAATGTTTCCTATAATTTGAATATCTTTACCTTTTCCAAACAAACCAGTAAAAATGGGTATAAAATATTAAAGAACATCATAAACTTGCTATTTAATACAAATGTTAAATGGAATGTAGCTCTTTCTACAATAAAATACAATAAAAAATATGTAAAACACAAAATATGTCTAAAACTTGTTACCATATATTGCAAAAAGAGAAAAACAAAAGAAACATTGGGAATAAAGCATACTTAACTATATCAATCACATGCCTTGGCTGAAACACTGCATAACCTAGGTATATAACCAAATCTTAGACAAACTTTAAACTGTTGTCTATGGATAATAAATCTATGAGACAGAATTTAACCTCAAACATTTCTATAATTTGCAATCTCCCCCCAAAATTGTCATTAAAAATGGATATAAAGGTAATAAATATAAACTTTTCCCATAAAATGCAGAAAATGAAAACCAGAAGTAAAATTGGGAGAAAGGTACTTAATAAGGCTTAAAATATATTTTTTAACAATGTATTAAATAGAATTAGGCATATACTAATAAAAACACAGCAGTGACATTTAAATGCACTCTCTCTTCCGAGCAAACTTTAGCCCTCTGTCTATATCCACTGACACAGACAACACATAGAATAAGCTCTCCCATACTTCATGCAAATGAACTCAAATATCTCCAACACTGATAGATGAAAATTACCTTTGCTTCCTTATACTTCTAGCACAGCACTCCATCAAACTGGGCAAGCCAATAACTTGCGATGACTGAACAACATTATTTGTACTTTCAAACGGGTTATCAAACAGATCAACATTTTCTAACTGAAGTCGAAGAAATCCTGCTGGCAAAACTCTGATCTTGTTTTTAGCAGCTGAGAAGAACTTCAATTTCTTCAAACGGCCTATTGTTGGTGGAATGTGCTCGATTTCATTAGAGTCCACTTTAAGATTCACAAGATTTCTTAATTCACATATCTGAAGTGGCAGGACTCGGATGTGGTTATTGCTTAGATCTAGCAAACAAAGTTTGTTCTGAAGGTTTTCTTTAAGAAAGAAAGATCCAGGAATGGATTTTAGCTCATTTATGTTCATTCTCAATTCTTGCAATTCAGGTAGCTTTCCAAAATCACCAGGAATATCTTCTATTATATTGTTACTTAAGTCAAAAATTTTCAATTTATGTAACTTAAAAATCCTAGAGTCAATTCGTTTCATTTTACATTGTGAAATCTGAAGATATTCAAGAGAACTTGGGAAGTCAGTTGTTATTGGATATTCCTTACGTGACAAAATAATAAGCTTTGATTTTGGTCTTTCCACATTTTTAGCAGAAGCTGGTGCCAACATTGAAAGTGTTGTATTCTCAGGAGTCTTGCCCTGCATAGCTAACCTCAAGACTGACAAGAAGTTTTTTAGTTGAAGAGAATCTGCCTGTAGAAAAAGAAACAAAAACTATTTAACATGTGGCAATCAAAAGCACTATATAATTTAGAATAACCATTCTAAACAACCATCTCTCATACCCAACTATGTTCTACTGAATTTATCACATGCTCTAATTTTCTGTACATACATATAATAACATCTTTTCAACAGCTAAGTACCTTTAAAATCCCGAAATAATATTACCTTCCCTGACCATATGAAAGAGGAAAGATTATATTGTATACTTCGTTATTCATTATCAGAAAACTTTACAGCAAAATATTTCAATAGAACCTTTCGACTAAGTAATTACTATGGTTCCACTGTGTTTTGTTATTTTTTTGCATGTGATATCTTTTGTCAGTCCATTGGTTTGAACATAATTTACAGCTGCTTTGGAAAAAAATTATAATCAAGGTGAGCAAGTAGAATAGTCATGGTTTAATGTTAATGACTTTCACAAGACTTAATGACATGAATCAGTTCACACACTATACAAAGATGTATTGGCCATTTTCCAATTGCACCTATTTAGCTACCAGATTTAGAATCTACAACACTGTGTGACACTGAAACAAGTGCAAGATACAAATGAAACAAATTGTATTGACCATTTTTCAGTCATTCCTATGTATCATCCACTGAACACAATAAAGTTCATATAAGTGTACTAACAATTTTCTTCCTCCACCATTAATACTGGCTACCATGAATAGCCTATCATGTGCTGAAAAATGGCGTTTAGCCCAACAACAATAACAACAACAATTTTCCACTTGTGCCTGTAAAGATGCCACTGATTTACACCCCACTATACATACGATCCGACTAAAATATAAATTTTAATTAGCCATTTCTTATGGAGTGACATTTAACAATGTGGAAATATTTAGGTACATAAAGCAGTTTTACACATTTACTGTTTAATGTGACCATAAATATATTTGAATTTAGAATTATCAAAATATTACTGTTATTTTTAGGGAGAAGTGGTTTGAAAAAAGGGAGATTAGACCATAAAGCAACATGGAAGAACAAAATAAATAACTGAACAAAAAGATCTAAACCCAATATCAATGCCATTATTAAAGGAAGATAAGATTTCCATGATGGTCACTATGGTGCACAATTTCATTCATATGCTGCTGTGGTGGTGTTTTGGAGAAAACCTCATGTCATAGTAGCCATAAAGAAAGAATGCACACCATTCTTTCAGGAGAAGCAGCCATAACATGATCTTCAATATGGCTACCATGGCAGCCATTACGTAAGTCTGACTGGCAGCAGTTTCATTTAGAACTAAACTACATACAAAATGAAGTAAATTTAGTTAGAATCCCATGTTCTGATTGTCATTTCTGGAGACAGCAAAAACTTGGAAGTTACAAAAACAAGATTTTCAGGCTGGGCACCATGGCCAAGCAATCAGTGGTCAGATTGGGACCATTTTCATTACTTCATGGTGGGCCAAGGGCTAATGTATACCTATCACACTTACCATGATGCAAGTCAGCCAAAACACTAAATCTGAGAAAAAAAATGCAACTGAAAGTTTTGGCCAGAAACAATGAGCATCTAAGCCAATAAGACAAGATGACAAAAAAGTATTATTTCCACTGACTATATGGACTGTCACAAATTTGCTGTTTTGTAATTTTCCCCATTTAACTATTTTGAAATAATGTTAGTCTTGCATAAGTAGATATACACTGCATGATACAGGTCATATGTGGGGTCCCTCCAACTGTGAATATGCAAGTGACAGGACATAAATTATCTTCTTTAGCTGGTAATAACAATGGCAATAAATATTCTTACTTTTGTGTACCTTGAATTTCCTCAAAATGTTTTTTCTTTGTTCTGCAAATCTGACATGACCCATGTCATGGAAAACCTGATACACACTGAAATTGTACTGTAATTTCAACTATGTTTCCAACTAAAATCACATTCTCTTGACAGCAATTAAAATGAAATCAATGTGATATCCCATAGCATCTTGTTAATTTAAATTAAAATAATTCATATTTTCCACATATTATGATTCCAAACAATGACACAGGTTAAGTTGATTCAACTGCTCCAATCACATGTACATTCTACGGAACCCAACAAATCCTGTCCATCATAAGCACAAAAGCAGAATTGAGTTTGACAGACAGAAAAACAAAATCCAATAATTCAATACCAACTGGAAAAGTTGTTTCAATGCGCATTAATTCACATTACGACTCAAAATTTAAATTTTAAACAGGTCAAAACAATTATTATTTGTTAATAATGGGAGCGCAAGACCAAGTTTAAATGTTGCTAGGTGGTGCCATATGTGCATTAATATTGCTACTGTGTATTGATGAATCTATTATTGTGTATTTATGTTTGAATGCAGCATATATTCAGTTAGTTTGCTTTTCATAATCTGTTCTTAATATTATTAAGCCTCTGGTAGAAGTATATAATAAAATGTGGACATTAAAATACTGCATTTGTATGGGAAAATATGAACTCGTTTTAAGTAATACTTCACTCACAATATGATTTTAATTCTTTGCAGTCTTTATATATTGTGCTTAAAGTTGGTTCATATATGAAACAAATGAGTGAGTTTGTTGACTATGCTTTCAAAATTGCGATAAGCACGGTGCAACTGGTTATATGATTCATGTACATGAAATTGTGACATTATTCAAACTGACCAGAATCTTAAGTCTATTCTACTACTCCTAAGTTAATGTCATAGACTGAGTATCTAAAAAGGTTGTGTGCCATACGCATGTTTGTATGAGTGCGTGTGTGTGTTGGCTTTTTTTCCTTTTTTTTTTTAAATATAGATTATATTTACTATCCCTAGTTTATCCGGAAACAAGAAATGTTTGATTGTAAGGTGACCTTGTTATGGCTCCCCGTCCCAATTGTTAACCTATTATAGGGATAATAAAAAAAAAATATAAAAAGTTTTTAAAAAAGTTAATGCCATAATCATTAGAAGGTAATGATGGTGCAAATTTATTGATAATGCAAAAATAACCATCATTTGTTGTTGGCATAGTTTTGTTCTTGTTCAGAAATGGAAGTTGTCTTTTGCAAAAGTGTCACAGGTACAGATTGATATCTTCTTTTATTTGTGCTGAATTAAAGCTTATCTCTGATGAAAATGCTCAACTTCTTGAAGAGATAAGAGTTACAACCCATTTCATCAGGGCCAGGAGTTATTCAATATTTAAAACTTATCTGTCGAGACAGGCTGAATTTTGGTGTATGGATCACAAAATACAGTCACATATGACTTTTCTATTGATACTCTATTCATCGCAGACCTCTCACAAAAGTCAACTGTTTTGGATCTCAGCCAGTTGAGCAACTGACTAATCCCGATACTGATTTTGAAGCATAAACAGCCATTTCCAAACCCAATTTATAAAAGCTGGCCCACCAAAGAACCATTCATGTTTTAGAGATGCATGTAAGCAATCAATCAGAACTGAAATTAATATTTTCTCATGATGCACAAATACAAACTAAGATCTGTGTTTATTCTCTGTCAGTTCTGATTTAATTTATATCATGGATTAAAGTGAGACAAATATAATTATCTGGCATGAAACATACATTTAAGAGTGAACAACATATATCCATATTTTATGATTTTGTTGAACAGTGCACATAAAACAATCTTGATAACTTAATATTAATGATAATAAAAATATTTAAAAAAACAATTTTTAAAAGTGAACTTGTGCACTGAGGTCTCCTTCATACAAAAGTCAGTTTTGCCTTGGGTGATTGCTATTGACAGGTGTCCCTAAGTTTGGCATTACAAAGGGAGTTAATCTGCAGTCTGCATGAGTTCCTGGATTTGTGTGTGTATGTGCATGTGTGCACGCACACACAGAGGGCCCAAACCCCTGGTGTAATTACTTGGAAACTCAAGGGAGCTCAAGTGACACACTGATTAAGACACTGGACTTTTGACAAGGAGATTGTAGGTTCAATTCCCACCATCTAAACACCCTGGATTCTCAGTAATTTGCATCGATGTTGGTCATGATCTAACTTGTATGAGATTACATAACAAGTTTGTCAATACCCCGAGTGGCCACATAGCCACCTTGTAAAAGCTACAGTGGCTGTTTCATATTTTATATCACCAAGTACTGAAAATTTTATTGCCACAAACATTGAGAGCAGAAATCAACTGAGTTGGGAATTAGGTAATTAGATTTCACTTAGGCAAATGGAAGAGACATAAGCAGCTAGTTATTTTTTGTAGTGTCTGGATCTGTCTGACCAAACTGACAACTATCTTTATCTACTGCAACCTCATGCATGCTTTTACAGTTTACTATCAGGAATCCTCTAATCAATCTCTTTATCTGACCTCCTAGGGCACTAACCTCAATATACCTTAAATGGTAGTTTCTAATGCACAGCATAATCCATATCTGCACTGTTGTTAGCCATACTAGTTTTACTGTCCACTAAATTTTCCATATTTATCTCCATCATGTCCATATATGTATATGTACCTATACCAATAGTTGAGGGGCCCCGAGTGGTCTATAGTGCTCACCGTTACGGATCACGGTCGTCTCACCTCTGTCTGCATAGGTTCAAGTCTCGAGCTCGGCCAATGTGGATATGTGAGAAAGCTTGCCAGTAGCTTCTCGTGGGCCAGTGGTTCTTTCTGGGATTTTTCCAGGTTCTTTCTCCACTATTTATACTAGCCTCAATGTATAGCCTATCTTGTGCTGAAAAATGGCGTTAAACCCTATAATAACAACAACCAATAGCTGAGGTTCAATGGACAGGTCTTAAGTCCAACAGTGATATTCATGGCCAGGTTTCACTGTACTATAAACTGTTAGATACAGGCCAGGGAGATTATGAACTATTTGAGTGGATCCTTTCCTTATCGAAATTTAAATTAAACAACTGCTGTGCATAATAATGCAGTGTCTTAAATATGAGGTTAAAGCTTGTAACAGCATTAAGAAAAACTCTATAACAAATTGATAAGACAAAAAGCCACCGATACAAAGGTAATAAGAACTAAGCAAATACCCAAGTTTATAATATAAAAGCATAAAATATTACCTAGGGATGGAAAGAGCTAAGTTCTTTTAATTATAAAGTCAAATTTGTTTCTTACTAGGATATGAAGGAAATATTCAGATTCATGTGTAAATTTTTATAAAAATAAAGTTTAACAGCCCCAGACCAGATTCTCCCTGCTTCATGAATAGTGATAATGCAAAATTGAAATACCTTACTGATACAAATGTCTTGATCAGGTTCTCTAAAGCGAATGGTAGCTCTTCCTTCATTTACATACTTGGCAAATATTTGCTCAACATTGTCTTTAATCTGAAAGAAAATACAAAAGCGATGAATAACTAAAATATTGCTGTTTGTATTCAGATGCATTATAAAGAACTCTGCCATAATATAGTCATTATAACCAAATAATCAGTCAGTATTTATACTACTTACAGCTTACTGGTCCTTATTAAAAAGCAAAATGAACTGAGCAGAGCCAACAAGTCACAGATGACACACTTAGGTGGGCATATCTGAAGATCATTTGGAGATTATCTTTAATGTTTATCATAGATGAAGAAGGAACCATTTATGACTTGATTGGATTAACTTTTGAACTAAATATTGATGTTTGTTTGATTGCACATCAACATACATGTTTTTCTACCTGCAGTACAACAAATGTACCATTTTATAGGTTGTCTACTGCACATGTTTAATAGACACAATCTATAGCTTTTGAAAAATAAAAATTTATTTTGTGAAGAAAAATGAATCAGTATATTTGTATGCATTCTCCCCAGATTATATTAATTGGTGGAAATCTGTATCCTGGTGATTGGAAATGTAATAATGGTGAAATTATGTGTGGCAATCAAATTACGAATGCTGACATGAAGAAAAGAAGCTGGTAACTGATTACCTTACTGTTGTAACCTGGAGAATTTAAGATCAAATGCCGGATGTTTTATGAGGTGTTGCATTTATTAAAAGGATATAAAATGGTCCATGAAGGTTTTCAAGTCTTTGAAAAAAATTGGGTATCCTTTGATTTTTTTTGTATCGTTGAATTGTTGTGTTGCTCAAGATGTTTATAAAGGAATGTTTTAGGGAAGCTGATACATGTTTTAGTTCAATTTGTGTCAATACCAAAACATAAGCTTTCTCCCAATGCAAAGAAGAGGTACTGACTAAGACATAAAGCAACATAGGAAGGCATCTCATGTCCAACTCCTTTAGATGAACTTATCTTTGAGGGGTAAGGGCAGCAACTCTGAAAACCACAGAAAAAATAAAGCTTGATCTTTCTTGCAGGCCTAGTATGGCAGATCTACCACTGCCACATTCTAATGCTGATTCAGAGAAGATATTCTCCATTCTGCGCAAATATAAAAATATTCAAGGTGAAATCAAGACTAGAATACTATTTATAGCCTATTTAGTGCAAAACTAAATAATTACAATCAATGTTATCACTGGGCACTAGTCAGTGTTCTTGTTCTTGTTGTTGTTGTTGTTGGGCTTAACGCCATTTTTCAGCACATGATAGGCTATTCATGGCGGCCAGTATTAATGGTGGAGGAAGAAACCGGGAAATCACCGGAAAGAACCACTGACCCACGAGAAGCTACTGGCAAGCTTTCTCACATATCCACATTCACCGAATCCTAGACTCACGCAGACAGAGGTGAGATGGCAGTGATCCATAACGGACAGCGCTTCAGACTACTCGGCCACTCGGGGCCCCTCAGTGTTCTTGTGGATTTAATGCTTTTAAAGTCTTGGCAGTGAACTATGAGGTATACACCTCTTCCTTTTTCAATGCATTGTCATACACTGGCACATATTCATTAATCACAATGGCTCAAGAAGTGAATTTTCTTTCCTAGGTCCCAGAAACAATCTTCCAGTGATGATCATTCTGACCCTCAGATTCCAAAAGAATATAAAGTAATGTAAGTCTCCTAAAGGCATCATTTACAGAATACTGTACAAGAGTTTTTCCCTTTATTTAACATGAGTTGAGAAATCTTAAAAGTATCAGTTTGTTCCATAAATAGTAGACAATTCCAGTTACAATATCATGACTCCAAAACAAATGACTCATGAGATTTCTGTTTGATTAGCAAGATTTTCATTTTGACTTAAATTTTGGTGTCATGAGTCAAATGACTCATATATATATTAATATTGTTTTGCTCCAACAAAGTTTTAAGACAACAATTTAATATCCACAATCTGGCCTGTAAGTACATATTTGTACATAAGATATGGTATGGAATGTTTTGATGCAACTTTGTACATAAGAATTTATGTATTTTAGGATATGTTAATGTTTGTGATAACCAAAATCTGGATAGGTCAAAAATTAATATTAGTACAACATGAAATACATGCTCAGTCTACAGATTCATGTTTTGAATCACTGATTTGATTTTGACAGAAATTATTTGATTTATGTAGCTATATGAAAACAAAATGTGTTCTACTGTAAGGTAGATGCTACTTTCACATAGCCTCTAAACAATGAATTTAAGATTTTTTTAAACAGATGAAATATGCAAACTAAATCAACAGAACTACAACTTTCTCAAGCATGAATTAATATATGCTCCTCACTGCAAATTTATAGACTGCAAACAAATAAACATAAATGTATCAAGTGAAGTAACTCAGTAAGCACAGACTTTAGGTTCAATATTTAAAGATGTGTCCTGGCTTTAACCTTCTGTTTACTTATAACTTGTTGTACACCTCTATGCTTGTAAACTAAGTAACAAAATGAAGTGAAACCAACAAGCCAAATAAAAAATTTAAAAAATTTATTTCACTAGAATACAAAGTGAAACTTCAAAAGACATGATTTTGTGAATTCAATCCCAAATAATCCTAAATGTTATATCACGCATCCAAAAGTATAGAATGTTCAGAAGGAAATTTTAATAATCTTAAATGTCTTTATTTATCAAGAGTCTTAAATGTCATGATGAACTAATAGTCTTAAATATGCTGATATACCAACAATCTTAATGTATCACAATGATATAATTCAGAATGTATTTGATGGAATTCACAATAATCTCAAAGTAGCGTTTCAATCCAAAAAGTCAATGAGCACTTTATATTTCCAATACGTTTTCAGTCAGCATACTGTCCCTGATTTTTACTGCTGCCACTGGCATTTTACCCCTTCAGATAAAAAATAATTTTAAAAAATAAAAAAAATAATTCCAAAAATTGATTTATGCATCTAGCATAGATGGTTTAGCCCAGTACTTTAAGTGTTTAGTATATAATATAACTAAACTACATACCAACCCACACTAATTTTAAAAACAGTGAAATAAGAAACATTTTTGGGTCTAAATAGTTTTAAAAAATGATTTCTCTCAAATTATAACAGAACACAAAATTAAATGATTCAAAAGACTGAACATAGAAATGAATAACTGGTCTACCACATCCTTTATATAGACTATTAGCTTAATATTTTCAGGTAAGATTCACTAACTTGTAAACAAGGTCAGGTTTTGAACTTAAATTTTAGTAAACAACATGACAAAAATCTGGCAGACAACCTTCAGCCATGACAATAGTCATGAAGGCCAAAATTATACCCTCAGTGAAACATACAATAGAGATTACTTATTCAAAACACTTGAAATGTGTAACTAATCAAATATGCAGGAATTTTAGGGTTCCCTATGACCTATTATAACTGCTACTTAAAGTATGAAAGTACATGAGTATATCATAAATTACAATACTATTGCATCTCTGAGAATTTTCAAAGATGTTCAAATAGTATGTAGCACAGCATGGAAAGTGAATCACATTTCAAATCATAGTAATAGAGATTTCACTTGATTTTTAAAACCTTAAGTTAGAAACTCCTGGCTTCAAAAATGCAGTCTCCAGGTAAATCATGATAGTCCTCCACCAAACCCTGAATCCTAGCATCAGTGTAAAATTTAAATATGGTCTGATGATACTTTATGCAATACAGTAAATGAACACAATTTTTGGGGATATACTTCTGCATAAAAATAAAAATTATCAAGGTTTTCAATGTTGTATTGCATGGATATATTTATTATCTACCTCCTTGTCAACTTTTTAGTACAAAATCAATGGTTCTTTTTCCTTCATAGCAATCCTCCCTGCCACAGCATGTACATTATAAGTCTTTGTTTCATGTCAGGCAAATGCAAAAAGCTACAAGCAAGTAATTCCATTAATGAAAAAGTTCATCTTTCCACACTGGACACAAGGAAGAAAAATTACTTACATCTCTGAAATTGTTTACTTTCTTTATTACAAAGGGAATTACTCTTCCAAGTCTGATGGGCATCGTCCTTTCTTTGACACTGAATATCAATTACCTTATCATCCATCAATTACCTTATCAAAAATCTACTTTGCAATGAGAGTTGACTCAAGACCACTATAAATACTCGAATGATAATCAAAAGTAATCCTAATCTATACCCCTATATATGGGCTACTGAGTGGCCAAGTGGTCTAAAGTGCCCACCGTTCACGATCACTGCCTTCTCACCTGTCTGTATGGGTTTGAGTCTCAGGCTCAGCTAATGTGGGTAAGTGAGAATGCTTCCCAGTAGATTCTAGTGGGTCAGTGGTTCTTCCTGGGGTTTTCCAGGGTTTTTCCTCCACCAGTTATACTGGCAGCCATGTATAACCTATCTTGTGCTGAAAAATGGTGTCAAACCCTACAATAACAACAACAATACCCCTATACAAATGAACATACTTAAAAACAATTGTATGAATATCAGCACTCAATTCATTTAGGCCTTGTGCCAACAATTTTAATTTTACAATCTAAATAAAATTCATTGAACATAGTAAATTAAAGGCAAATTCAACCAAACTGACAACAAGGACTTAAAACAAGATAGCAGAAAAATAGAGAATTCACAATAGGAAGTGGTATATCTTCTACCACATAACTTGCAACAAATAACAATAAACTTATTGACTTGCCAAATACTTGGTGCCATTTTTATCTTTGGCTGTGCAGACCATCATATATAAAGTTCCATTTTTCATAGGTCCATTCCCTGGCTTCTTGCCAATAGACACTTGCGCCCGCATGGGTCTTACTGGTTTCTTCATATTATGTGAGGGCAGAAGTCTGTTGGTGATGTCGATATCACATGTTATCCTCATCTTGGATGGCTGTGTATATAAACAAAAATAAAAATAAAAAGTAAAAATGATTACTTTGAAATTGACAGCAAATTCAAATAGTATACAAGGGTTACACAAAATGCAATACATTACCTGCAAGAATGATACCACTACCACCATACCACCACTATTGTGGGTAACTTAAAAATCTTAGCATATAAGGATATAAACAAATGACCTATTGGTATATAATTGTAGAAATGTTCAAATACATTTGAATACAACTAGAGAAAAAAAGCCACAATAGATATACATGTATGTATATATATATATATATATATATATATATATATATATATATATATATATATATATATATATATATATATATAAAGAATACAATGGGTACTAAAATGGCCCCTTCATATGCTAACATTTTCATGGGAAAACTTGAGGGAAAGCTCTTAGCATCGGTTGAGCGCACACCATACCAGTGGGTACGCGCTTTATCGATGATATAGAAATGAAGTGGCAGTATGCAAGAGAAACTCTGGATGACTTCATATCAAAGGCAAATAACTTCCATTCTTCAATAAAATTCACGGTAGAAATTTCTAACTCAAACCATGTTTTCCTGGATACAACAACCAGACTGGTGGAAAACAAATTACACACAGACATCTACTCGAAACCAACCGACAAACACCAGTATCTCCTCCCAACCAGCTGTCATCCTAAACACTGCATTAGGAACATTCCATATAGCCAGGCACTGAGGATATGCAGAATTTGCTCCGACGATGAAAGATTCCTAGAAAGGACTGAAAAACTGGCTAAACATTTAATTTACCGAGGTTACGACAAAGACCTGATTGCGGAGGCAATCCAAAGGGCCAAATAAACAAACCGTGATGACCTCAGATATGGACAGAAAGAAAAGGTTGATAGGATACCATTTATTGTGACCTATCACCCAGACAATCCCAAAGTAGGTAAAATCATCGAAAACCACTGGCCAACCATGCAATCGTCAGACATACTAAACCTAATACTTCCGAACAAACCTGTAGTAGCTTACCGGAGACCAAAAAACCTAAAGGACATCCTAGTCAGGGCAAAGCTAATGCCAATCGCTAGTCAAAACCAACCTAGTCAATCTGGACCTTGTGGCTATAAAAGATGTAAAACCTGTCAACATATGATAGAGACCAAGACATTCACTAGCACAGTGACTAAAGAAAAACTAAACATACATGGTCCAAACAAAACGTGCAAGACAGAGAATGTGATTTATCGTCGGAGAAACTGAAAAGCTACACAAAAGGATAAACCTTCATAGATCTGATTGGATGACAAAAACGCTGTACAGAAGCCCGGTCGCAGAACACTTCTCCTCCCCATGCCACACTTTCAGTGATAAAATACTTATCGCTATTGCTAACAACCACAGCTGGAGTTCCGAAACCATGAAGGAAAAGGAATCATACTGGATATGCCGCCTTAGAACATTGAATCCAAGCGGTATAAACCAAGAAGACTAGAAAATGAAAACTAAGCATTAGTAGAATTTAACATTTTATAAATCTTCTTATTATCCTTCAATTTTTACTATAAGAATAACTGGTATAGAATCAAATATCCGGGATATAATCTGCGTTACATAAATGTACAAAAAGTAAAAATAGATGTCGCTTTGGCTTGTAGACTTTTAGGGTATTATACATTGTTTTCAGTTTCTGCAACTAGTCTATACAAGCTGGTTGTATTTATAGTTTTAACACATGTGGAGACAGCCATGTAGAGGTTTACAAACACATTTTTGTGTTTATTTGTTTATCGTATATATGTTTTGTATTTGCCTTTGAAAAAGATTCATTAAGAGTCGAAAGCGCTTAGGCTAGTTAGTTATTAGTTTCGTACTGTTCATCGTCAGTTTATTGCATATATATATATATATATATATATATATATATATATATATATATATTAAACATTTAATTTACCAGGCTACTACAGAGGCAATCCAAAGGGCCAAACAAACAAACCGTGATGACCTACTCAGATATGGACAGAAAGAAAAGGTTGATAGGATACCATTTATTCTGACCTATCACCCAGACAATCCCAAAGTAGGTAAAATCATCGCAAACCACTGGCCAACCACTGGCCAACCGTGCAATCGTCATACATACTAAACCTAATACTTCCGAACAAACCTGTAGTATCTTACCGAACAAACCTGTAGTATCTTACCGGAGACCAAAAAACCTAAAGGACATCCTAGTCAGGGCAAAGCTAATGCCAATCGCTAGTCAAAACCAACCTAGTCAATCTGGACCCTGTGGCGATAAAAGATACAAAACCTGTCAACATATGATAGAGACCAAGACATTCACTTCCACAGTGACTAAAGAAAACCTAAACATACATGGTCCAAACAAAACGTGCAAAACAGAATGTGATTTATCTCATCACATGTAAGATCTGTGGCCTTCAGTACATCGGAAAAACTGAAAAGCTACACAAAAGGATAAACCTTCATAGATCTGATTGGGTGACAGAAAAGCTGTACAGAAGTCCGGTCGCAGAACACTTCTCCTCCCCTTGCCACACTTTCAGTGATATAATACTTATCGCTATTGCTAACAACCACAGCTGGAGTTCCGAAACCAGGAAGGAAAAGGAATCATACTGGATACGCCGCCTTAGAACATTGAAACCAAGCGGTCTAAACCAAAAAGACTAGAAAATGAAAACTATGCACTAGTAGAATTTAACATTTTCTAAATCTTCTTATTATCCTTCAATTTTTACTATAAGAATAACCGGTATAGAATCAAATATCCGGGATATAATCTGCGTTACATATGTACAAAAAGTAAAACTAGATGTCGCTTTGGCTTGTAGACTTTTAGGGAATTATACGTTTTCAGTTTCTGCATCTAGTCTGTACAAGCTGGTTGTATTTATAGTTTCAGCACATGTGAAGACAGCAATGTAGAGGTTTACAAACACAACGTTTTTGTGTTTATTTGTTTATCGTATATATATTTTGTATTTGCCTTTGAAAAAGATTCATTAAGAGTCGAAAGCGCTTAGGCTAGTTAGTTATTAGTTTCGTACTGTTCGTCCTCAGTTTATTGCATCTATTTTAATTAATCCCTGACACACGTGATCCCTTGGTGGATCCAGTATGCTTGAAAGGGTTGTTATTCGCCATATGATTTGTATTCTATATATATATATATATATATATATATATATATATATATATATATATATATATGTTTGTGTGTAGTTGCTCAACATTAGTTCTGGTTGTCTTTAGTCTTCATAAAAGAGATTTTTTTTCTATTTCTTTTGCAGCATGTAACAAACATGCTCATATATGCAATATTTAAAGTCTGTATATGGAAGCTTCCATTCAGAAATGTGATTACAAGGCACTTTTTTTCCTTATCTACCCTTTCATTACCCTTAATGCCAATGTGACTAGGCAGATAACAGTGCAAAATGCTTTTAAAGATTGTATAAGAATATGTTTGTGTATTATTTGTGATATTAGCTTGTCAGATTTAAGATTCTGCAATGCTTTTAACATGAGAAAAGATGTAATTTGTTTTTTGAGAAATTTCAAAGTAGATCAAAGCTTTGAGTATAGCTGTAATTTCATCAAGGTTAATCCAGTAACTAAGGCTGTTGTGTATACACATGTAAATGAAATCATTTCATGCTACACCAACATTTACAAAACCTGCATTCAATTTAAATGATCAATAAAACTCATGACAAAGGGAGATAACTTTTGTGTCAGTCTTATTCAAAATGGCAGAAAAATGCACAACAAATGATATCCAGTCTGAAAGCATTTCACAATTGTTTATGCCAGCAACAATATAAAGCTAAATTTAACCTATGCTATGAAGAATTTAACTATAGCACCAGTTTGATGACCGACCATTTGAAATGCGATATACACAATTCTCTTAAAAGTGAGTACATGGTCAATGGCAAAAAAAAATATTTACCATGCAGCAAATTACCACATTTAAGTCACCTATGGTGAAGTGGCAGTGATGTTATCAATAACACCTAGTCATCATGTCTTCACATAATTTCTGACTGCTCAGTACTGTTGAGAGAGATATATACATTCAAAATCTTTTTTCCCTGATTAAAATCTGAAGAAAAATGTCAAATTCTAAATGTTTCTGTCTTTGTGCAATTATATATGTACATTGGAACCTGTCTTGAAAGACCACCCCTTTTGCCAAAACATAATGGTTTCTCATAACACGTCATAATACTATATAATCAATAAATCTGTACATGAAGAACCTGATCTCTCAAGACAGGTGGTCTTTCATAGCAGTGGTCCATTTTTTGGAACCATCTTTATGCATGTGGATCTGACCTGCAACCTGATTTTATCTGCTTCTTTATATCATAAGGTGAGGCTTCAAAAAAATGGTTAACCTGTGAAAGACTGCGTTAAAAGCAGAGAATGTAACTAGCTATGATGTCGTAGCCTCAAGGTACTAATATTAGTACTAAGAATGTAACAGGTGGAATAGAGATTTGGAAGATTGAACCACAGCCTCAGGCACTTAACTCTGGAAGTTACACATACATGTGTATGTGCATATGCGTATGTGCACATACACATGTTGCACATGTGTATGTGCAACACATGTGCAATGTGTTGCACATACACATTTCTTTGTATGTGTATAAAAGAAACCAGTAAAGACAGGTTTTACTGTATTAGAGTAATAACCGAGATGACACCAACTGTTTGGTGCAGAATCCAATAAGCTGTCTATACTAAATATTGGAGACGACTCCCAAGCAACTCACTAATAGGAAAAATGTTATGAACCGCATATTATTTTAGCATAGGCATGTTTAAGGAAATTTACATATCAGTGTCAATCCAATTCAGCTGGATATGGCAGCTTAAGTTTGATTCTTGATTTAGTCTTAATACCTTTAATATCCTTTATAAAATCATTCCATAATGTACCTATTCTTGCTACATTATCTTTATACATGCCATGTTTTTGCTTGGTCACACATTTAGTGAAAGCATAAAGAGGTTAACAGTCTTCATAAGTATTCAGAGTTCTTGTGGAACATATTTATTTTTGGGCTTGTTAAGAAGACCTTACTTTTTATATCAATACCAATCCAACATGCCACAAACTGCCAGTTCTGGCATGCAGGTGAAATAATTATGTTTAAACAGAATTATTTTATCATCCAGTGGTCATTTAAATGTTTACAACTATTCCTAAACTTGACAAACTTACCAGCAAGTGGCTCAAAATAGTGCCAGGAAATGTTGCATGCCAGTTCTGACTCCATTTTTTGGAACCATCTTTATGCATGTGGATCTGACCTGCAACCTGATTTTATCTGCTTCTTTATATCATAAGGTGAGGCTTCAAAAATATGGTTGACCTGTGAAAGACCGTTAAAAGCAGAGAATGTAACCACATGAGTCTGCAGTTTTATTAATAAAGCACGACGAAATTTTTGACTACATGAAATCACCGTAACGGTAGTATACAATAAATATTGTATAATACCGTTAAGGTAATTTCATGTAGTCAAAAATTTTGTCGTGCCCTATTGATAAAACTGCAGACTCCTGTGATGTAACAGGCCGAGTACAGGTCTGATTTGGAAGTTTGAACCACAGCCTCAGGCACTTAACTCTAGAAGAAAAAAAACAATGGTAGCACCCTCTCAATTAATTGTTGTCATCCAAATGTGAGTATGACCATTTTAATTCAGAGAAAGATAAAAGAAATAAGAATGTATACTTACCATGGGATGATCTTAACATTTAAGTATACCGCCAAAGAGTTGCTGTCATCCGACGGCGTAGAGATAAAGTATTGTAATAAAATACAGTTATTCAACGCTAAAAATGAATAACGAACACTTTTAACACATATTAGTTTTGCAATTGTATATGTATTATTAGACATGTGACTTTGGAATGTTACATGATACACCTTGAACACATTCATAAACTCAAACTATTTTGCGTAGGATTATCCGTTGTATTTGGTTAGGTGTTGTTTGGCACTTCCGGGATTTCAAATGGGGGAATTGTTTCTTGATCTAAGTTCCCGAAAGCAGTAAGGCAACAAAGTGTTTGTAATGCTGTGTGAATACGGTTATTATTGCAGACAGATAAGTTTTACGCAAGAATTCATAAGCGGCATCTGTCAAAACAGCAAGCAAATCGCGCTGATTCAGCAGAGTGAACTTTGCCCATGCAGTGATGCAATACAGAGTAACGATAGATAACAATTCATACAGATTCTAGTTTCCACAATATTATTTCCCCATAATTATAAAAATGACGATTTGCATGAGAAAAAGTAATGTACGTCTGCTGGTGCTTGTGACATTCTATTTACTCTACCTTGTAATGGGTGCTTTGATCTTCTCTGCAATTGAAGGGCCCCAGGAACGGATCCTTGTCAAGGAATTGCAGGATAAAAGGTCATTGTTTTTGAAACAACATGAGTGTTTGACAGGTATTTATTCGTCTATAATGAAAGTCATAAAGGTCATGTATGTGCAATTACTCACATTTAATATAAATTGTTCTTTTAAAAACTAATACTAATTTTGCTTAACCAAAGTTTATTCAGTTCTGGTTATTGCATGACCAACACCTTAATGGTTATCAAGAAATTTCCAGACAAAAATTATTGCTGTTTTACAGTAGATTTGGTAACAATCATATCTAGCACCAAATTCAAAATGACCACAGGAGAGAGAGAGAGAGAGAGAGAGAGAGAGAGAGAGAGAGAGAGTTGTGTTATTTGATGTAGATTTAATAGTCATTTAAACAGAGGATTTAATCCAGAATATGTATGTGTGGGTGTATGTATGCATGCATGTATGAATTTATGTATGTATTGAAAAGAATGTTATTTTTTAATAGCCCCTTATAATTCCAGAGAAGAATCAATTGAAATAACTAATTTGAATAAATAAAATTCCAGTCTAAATGAACTTTTTGGCACAACAATAATACAACTGATTCTTCCTCAAGATTTTATAGAGCAAATAATTCTTTTCTTGAAAAACAAGATTTTGTAGTCCTGTACCTGACCTCAGGTTCCAATTAGCATTCTTTATTTATTTTTTATAGATAATTTCCTAATGGAAAGTTTCTGAAAGGTCCATAATGTTCACAAAATAAAATTTTTGTTATAATTAGAAGTTTCTTACCAAAATTATAACATAAAATGTATAGTAAACAACAGGTAGACCCAGCAATTCAAGGATAATTTCCAAAGTCTTTGACTATGATTGAGATAAACATGTTTACTACAAAACTAAAATCAATGATTTGGGTCAGGTAGAAAATGAACTTGACTGTGGACAAGGTCAAGTCCAACATACAATGTTATATTATCAATTGCTTCTGATGAAATTTTTTTAAAAAATGAAAATATTAACAAGCATATTAAATATACATACCACATGACAAATAACTTTTCTTACCTTTGCTCTTTGCAATTAGAAATATTTTTCTGAATATTCTTGCTTGAACATAGGTAGCACTTGTGATTTTATGATCATCATTATGATTACTGTTTATCTGCATACCTATACGTAATTGTCCAAAAAAAGAGATTGGACAAGTGGATTTGTCAATAAGAAAATGATTATGCCAGTATATTGTAATCTTTATCATTGTTTTTTTTTTCTTAAAACTTGGTAAATATTACAGATATTACTTGAGGATGCAAATAAACAGATTGCTTGTTTCATTCATTGTTTATTGAAATTATTTTACATTTTGTCTTGTAGCAGTTTATGTCAGAATCACTATAGCATTGATAGTTTGGGGTAATTGCCTTTTGTTGTTTTCTAACCACCAGCCAAATGCTTTATAATGACAGTTTATGAATGCCAATAGTTCCAGTTTCTCGAGCAGTTCTTAATGAATTGATGTGAAACTCTTTACATATTACAATTACGGTATCAACTAGACTGCTAGTTTTCTAAATAAGAAAACACAGGACTTTCAAATTCTCTTTGGAAGTTAGTCTTATAAATAGTAGATGTAAAAAAAAAATCAGTTGTATTATTTTAGTTTTGTAAAGTTTGAACATATTACATTAGTGCATTTTATGTTGTATTTATGACAGTCAGGATGTGATAGAAAAGAAGTTTAATGTCTTGGAGATGAGTTGATAATTTGTGTTGTGTTCATTGTGAAAATAGGAAAAGAAGCAAAGATATAGGCAGGTCTAGAAATAGGGTAAATCTACAGGGGAATTCTGGCATACGATACACTTTGGTGTTCATTAGCATCATCATATAAGGATACACACATTAACAAAACTTTGTGCTCAATTGATTTTTGTGCGAGTTAATACCATTTTTGACAGTTACCTGAATAAAGTAGAGGACAAAAGTTTCTAAATGCACTGTTCACAGCTTTTTCTCAGCTACTGCTGAATCAACTAGCCTAGTTTAAGCCAGATGTTATTCGCACGGTATCAAAGTGGCTATTGGACCCACACAAAAGAAGACTGCCCCACTGAAGACTGACACCGGCAAGATTATAACAAACAGTCCGAAACAGATGGAAGGTTGGGTGGAGCATTTTTTAGAGCTATATTCAAGAGAAAACAAGGTCAGTCAGAAACCCATTAATGCCTTAGAGTGCTTACCAATCATGAGCGTGCTTGATAGTGAGCTAACACTCAAAGAACTCATTCACCCACTGGACGCACAAGCCACACTGGAAGCCCCCTTCCCCGAAGAGATGGCATATCAGCTGAAGTCATTAAATGAGCTAAGGAAACCCTCATGATAAAACTGCACGAACTCCTGTCAATGCAGAAAAAAGGGCTGAGTATCACAAGGCATGAAGTATGCTTTTATTTTCAGCCTACACAAGAATAAAGGCGACATTAACAACTATCGTGAAATTTCCATTCTGAACATTTTGGGTGCATTGTTTGCTAAAGTTGTATTGAATGAGTCCACCAAGAGACAGTGCGGTTTTAGAGCCTAAAGATCCACTACTGCTATGGTAGTTTCAATCAGGCAGCTGCAAGAAAAAGAAAAAAAAAGTGTAGAGAGCAGGGGAAACCACTCTGTTGTCTCCATGATATCACTAAGGCCTTGGACTTTATGAACAGGGACGGTCTCTTCAAGAGCCTAGTAAAAATTGGTTGTCCATTCACCTTAGTCAGTATTGTGAAGTCCTTTCATGAAGATGTGAAGGGGACTATTATGTATGATGCCTCTATATCGGACGAGTTCAGCGTCTAAAGGGCGTGAAGCAGGGTTGTGCCCTTGACCCCACGATGTTCGGTATCTTTTATCCATCCTGCTTTTGGACAGGCCACAGAAGGTATCTACCGTCATACTATATCCGAAGGGAAGCTTTTCAACCTTTCTTATGATGAAAACGAAAGTACAAGTAAAATGCATTAGGGACTTTGTATTTGTAGATGATGCAACGGTCACAACCTACACAAAGGAGAATCTTGAGCGACTTACAGGCCGTGTTGCAGACGCGTGCAGGCATTTTACGTTGAACACGAGCCTAAGCAAGGCGCATGTGATGGGACAGATTGTGGATGATGCATTCCAAAAGGACTTTATATTTGTAGAGCTGGAAACAGGGAAAAAACTTATTGTAAGACCTCACAAAGTACGAGAGAGAGCTTAGGCGGAAAGCAGAAGAAAAAAAAGGATCCAAAGGAAGGCATATCACCAAGGAAATAAACTAATTACAGATCACAAATATAACAAAATTGTCAGAGACTACCACTCTCACATCAGGCTTTGTATATATGATAGATGCTGCCTAAAAGAAGATATTAACATGACTCAGCGCGTTATATATATATATATATATATATATATATATATATATATATATATATATATATATATATATATATATATACTTTTTCTTTCTCACCTATATTTTGAATACATTCGTGAATTCGCATTCGTAAGCTGACATGTTAATTAACTATCCATGTGAGTGATGTAAGACCTACTTGGCTCTCTTGTTACTGGATTACTGTGTAGCTTACTACAGATTATGTTCATCATCAGAATATGTGTATCTGAATATTGACAGATCAATGTACTCTTACAATTTTAGATTTATGTGCTGTTTTAAATATAGATTCATATCCATCCTGGGGTAGGAGTGGGGTACGGGATGAGCGTGGTAATATTTACGTGGGCAAATAGTTCAAATCAGTTGTTATAACTGTCAAGTACCGGTTATATGTGGATTATTCTTTTTTTGTAAAAAAAAAAAAAGATGCCCCACGCTTTTATTTCTGTGATGTGTGTGTGCGTGTGTGTGATTTAAATTTTTAACATAGCTATAAAAAGAATGTTCAGTCATATGCTGTGATGTCTGTAGTATGACAGTTTATAGTGACGTTTAGCACTGGGGCATCATGTCGCAGACATGTAATGTGTTGTCCCACCCAGTCACATTATCCTGACACCAGGCCGACTAGTCCTAACACTAGCCTCTTAATGCTGAGCGCCAAGCGAGGCAGCTGTTAATACCATTTTTAAAAGCTTTTGGTGTGGCTAGGTCGGAGTTCAAACCAGCGATCTCCCGCATCCGAGGCGGACGCTCTTTCTGGCTGTAATTTTTTTACATGAAGAAATTATTAACGTCTAATCAGAATATATTAACCTCTCTGGGCTTGACTGACGTTTCAATGAAATATAAATTAAAGCAATGGTATGTGTGAGTGAGGGGGATTTTTAACGTAGCTTTAAAATAATTTTAGTCATATCGCCACGATGTCAGCAGTGTGACAGTTTATAATCGTGTTTAACACTGGGGATCATGCCGCAGACATGTACCATGATGTCCCACTAGTCACATTATCCTGACACCAGGGGTGGTTTTTTAAAATGCCATAGAAATGGCGATGACTATACATTAACCATATGAATCACTACATAGCTGTGTTTAATTTACGTCATTCGAAGGGAACATCGATAAATTGAATATGTTCGTTCTAGTATGTACATTCTTTCTTCCGCAGAAGTCCACGCTAATAAGTTCACACGATGCATTCAATCGATAAATTTTGTTTTTCATCGTACTATAAGTCGTTCACTATGCCGATAATTACATGGAAAGGAGGCAGACTGACCCTCAATATGGCCAATCATATTTCTGACAGTATGCAAGATTTTCAAATTGCTTTTGTATACCAGTGTATTTTCATATTCCAAGATTTTCACAGCCTTTGATTGCTCATGTATTTTCATGTTCCAATAATTTTCAAACAGCCTGTGTATTTTTATTTTCAAAGTTTTCCAGCCTTTGTATTTTCATGTTCAAGATTTTTGGATAGACTTTTGACTGCTCGTGTACTTTCATGTTTAAAAAAAAATTAAAACAGTCTTTTCCACAATTTTAAGACCACGCGATGCATTCGATAATTAAATGTTTGGTGGTTTCTTTTCTTTCTATAATAAGTCGTTCACCATGCTGATCGTCTCCCATTTTTCTCATACTATAGAAGCGTTGTCTTTTAATGTACATACTTATTTCAAGAACAGTAAAGGTACATAGAAAACGACCTGTTGATGTAACAGTAAAATGGCTTTCAGTCTCAATGTTCAGCGCGCCGCAGCCCCACCCACGTGTTGATGAAGAATATAGCGAAGGAATAGAATCTGTCCGTTTCGCAGCTTTCAAGATAACAGTCTGAAATCGCTAATTACCGCTTAATCGCCGTGCAAGCATCCTATTATTGATTTTTATTTCAGACAAGGCGACCGCTGTCTTATTAAGCTCCGACAGTTTTCAGTAAGGCACATAAATATTGTTCAGTGTCCTGGAGATGAGATTATTTTTGTCACACAACGTTGCAGTTGCTACACTTTAAATATAAATTCAGTAGGGTTCAATAGAGGGGTTAAAGATAAGTGAGATTAGTGTTATGGCTACACTCATTACACACCGGTTTTGGTGTTCAATCATTTGGATTCTCTGAACAAATCTTGGTCAGAACCTATTTGTTCTGGACGACCATAATATTTGCATTTTGTCAAAACTGTATCTGATGCAGCCTGATCAGGGAATAATCTTGTATTTATAGAAGATATATATATATATATATATATATATATATATATATATATATATATATATATATATATATATATATATATATATATATATATATATATATATATATATATATCACGTTTTGAGACTGACCATTTCATTGGGGAAAGAGGAGGCCTCATAATTTAATGGGGGCTTTACATGCAATGCAGTAGCAATAAATGTCTCTCTCCAGTATGGATGGTAACGCTTTGACAAAACAAATCGACTTTTCAAACGTAAGCTTGTGCTTTTATTGGCTAAAATCATCCTGAAAAACATAGGTCAGTTAATAGTTATTCTAATAAGATAGTTGAATAAAGAGAACTAATCTGAATGTTTAATCCAGCGTGTTGATTATGTTACAGGTGGTGCTACTGTTTCGACAGACGTTATACACACAGAAATGACGTATGTCGAATTGTAGTTGGCATTGTCTGCAAGAAATTTACCTCTTCTTTTTTTTTTTCCTTTTTTTTTAGCTGGAGAGCTTCACAAAGTAAAACTAACAGCCAGGAGTTTTGAAATTTATTTTTGCTAGGCATTGCTTGCTTTTGCTGATACCCAATTGCTTCCTAAATCGCTTTCAGAACTGCATAACACTTGAATACTTTTGCGACGACTGAAATAGTAGTTTTCCGTTTTATATATAGAGTAAAATCCAACTTCAAAGAAACATTGGCGATATTCACAAACTTGTTATATCTTTAACATCGATGGCTTAGGCATTCGGTTATGTGTAATAACATTTGTGTGATTGTTAGTGATTTGTATTTTTAAGGTAGCTTTAACATTTTTTTTTTAGCCATGTTGCTACAACGTATAATCTGGGGCAGTTTATAGTATGTCCAGTACTGGGACATCATGCTACAGACATATAGCATGATGTCCCACCTAGTCACATAATTCCGACACCAGGCCTACCGGTCCTAACATTAACCCCTTAATGCTGAACGCGAAGCGAGGCAGCTGTCAGTACCATTTTTACTAGTCTTTAGTATGACTCGGCCGAGATTCGAATCAGTAACCTCCCGCATAGGAGGCGGACCCTCTAACCACTCGGCCATCGGAGCGGTGTTAATACCTTTCGTTCTCTTACACACCTCTCTTGGATTTACTTGTATTGGGTTGTTTCATGAAATGATTTATATCTATGCATATTAGAACAATGGGTTCACCCACTGCAGTCTTCAAACATAACTAGATACTGTTCCCAAATTAAATGTAATCTGAAATGGCGGCATAAACTGCCCAAAGGATGGTTTTACATCAGCTCCTTTCATGACTGTTTACCATTTATACATATTCATGTAACTGCCATGTACTGATGTGTTTTTCTTTCTCTCTATTTTCAAAGATTACTGAAAATTGTGTTTCTCTAAATACAACCGTGTCAGGGGGATTTGTAGGTTTATTGAATGACATGCGGTATTATGACAGGTATGTCAACATCTTTGAATATAAATTTCCACATTTCATCAGCTTGATATTAAGTTTTCTCTAACAAATTAAACCATTTTTTGTTCGACCAGTCTGACAGGCACGTTACTTAGAATACAGTTAGGGCCGGATCTGGAATATTAAGTGGGGCGTCGGGCTATCGGAGTTGTTTTAACACATTTATGTTTCACATTATGTGTGTCTCGTTGACATTTATGCCGTCGATACAACATGTCAGTGTTAGAGGCGGTTGGCCTCAAATGGAAATGTGTCCATTGATAGAATTAACATTACGACGTAGATTAAACATACATGGGGCTCTCAAGCTTCAAATGATAATTGTTGTTATACTGAACATGGGGTTTATTATATGCGGGGCACTCCGGTCTATAATGGGAAGTCATATGTTACAAACGTCCGTAGTTTAACATGTACAGTGGCTGACCATAGTACTAACAATAGTACCCGTGGACTGGGTACTAACACGAACGAGCCTGTTTGTATCATGTGTATCGCTGGAGCAGCAGGGAATGATTCACTTTTTCAACCTACTATCAAAGATTATAAACATGATCATCGCATCTACTGAAATAAATTAAATATTCCTCCTAAAAAAATTGGTCAGAATTACAACATATAGTAGAAATAATTTTAAACTATTGTTTACGATCTTTATCTGATATTTTCTGCTGAATCGTCCTCCTTATTTGCTCATCTGATAACTACTTCACTTTTATTCTCATTTTCAAGACGAGGGCATCGTTGCCTTATTTGGAAACATAAAACAGATCGTTGTAACTATAGTGTATCATAAAATATCCCAAAATGGCCACGCAGTCATTATTTGGAAAGCGAATTACTACAAGCATCTCGTGTTTATGTCATGCTAGACAAGGTACAGTTAGCATAAACATTCTAATATAATTTATCTGATATAGGTTTAATAACTTTATCATTAGCCAAACTACCAGAAAAACAACTCTACTTAGGTAGTAGATTTTAAGTACAGTCATCATTTAGTCTTTGACAAGTATAAGATCAGATTGTAGCCTCAGTCATTATGATGGGCGGGGAAGGGGTTTAAAACATTATAACCCTTTTCCTTTTATTAGGCGTCGTTAGCTAGGGAATGATCTCCCACGGTGTAATTGCCCATAGTGAACGGATAGATGAAACAGTACAGATAGCTGAGCAGAATATTGAAAGAAATAAGCAACATCGAGCCCCCGTTCAATAAATAAAAATATAAGCTTTTAATCAATTAACATATTATCAAAAGAAAAATCACTTCCCATATAATCGATTTACTAAATTACATATACTCAATTAGCATAGCCAAGATTCACTTTACACTTCGACTGGTTGTCAGTGACAGAATTTAATTACAGTGTAAGACTTTCATCATTTTTACGAGTGTTGACTTTGAGCACAATCTCAAATGCTTTGACAGTATCACTTGTCAATGGTCATCTCACGAATTGTTTCCCACGTCTAACCACGTGTTTGGTCCTCTACCGACCCTCGCTATTCTGACATCCCGTAGATGTAGATTTCCCATTAATGTCATTGGATTTCTTCCGTATCCCTCCTTCTCTCTTTCTGAGTACGAAGTACAAATATGTGCCCTTAAATAAATAGAATGTCTCACGCTAGGCAAATACCACTACACATCTACATATAAATATAAACTATATTTCTCGTGCTCAGAATTAGGTGACTTACACTGCACAATTCTGACCTAACGTTTTTTTAACCAATACTCCTCACAGATTCTATGTTTGCGGCATGCTATTGTTAAGTTCATACACATGACCTTAGTTCAAGTTCATTCACCCCGAAGACAAGTCATCATAAATTCCCACGTGATTTCTACAGACAATGTGGCCGTATATGCCATCATATATTACAACACGAGTTACACGACTAATTTACATTAGGCTATTCAATGCAGTTTAATGCTCAGTTACTTATGGTATAATATCCACTAAAGCTAGTTATCCTAAAGTAACTTGCGTGATCATTTAAATATTGCGAACTCGTATTTAAATAAATATACATTGTCATTAATTTACAAGAGCAAATATCATCCTACACAGAGAATCAATTCATATATTAGAAATATGTCACATTCGTATATTATGGTGAACGCATGAAATCCGTACGCAATTCTACATATCGAATATTTAGTTACATGCGATCTGTCAATTCTCTCAGTGAATTGATAATTGGAAAATCAAAGTATTAAATGGTATCAACTAACATATCGATAGAGTCCTACCAAATAAATATGATACATGCGTGAATCATAACATAGCATTTGTGTAAACAATAAAACAAATGAAATAGCATATTAAAATTGTAAACTAAAATTGTGTACCTTACTGCCGTTTTTCTTTCCAAACAAACAGTATCCTAACCTTGTCTGTCATCTTTTCTAAGACAACTATCTGTCCCCTTTCCAGTAGTTCTCGAAGAAATCTGCTCATAAGCGTCTCTAGAGTCGATATAACTTCTTCCAAGCAAAATATGACTGAAGAATTTTTGCAAGATATCTCTTGCAAAAATTGCCCGCCCTTAAGTTTCCCTGACCAATCAGAAATAACTTCATAAATTTTCCCACCCCCACCCCAATAATGTGTCTGTCATCGATTTCACTAGCCTAAACACGTTGCAAATTAGTTTCCTATGAGAAATCATTATTTGACGTGCGCCCCTTTTGAACTGATACGAGGCGGGGTATTCTTACGCGTTCGCCATGTATCATTAAAAATGACCGGGTCAGATTCAACTCAAGTTTGACGTAGTTCCTTTTATGTTTAGAATTGAAATAAAGAAATAATCATTGAACTTTATCCTGATCTTTTTGCCTCCATTATGTTAAGCTGAAAGTACAATTTATTTAACATTAGGTTTCAATGAGTTTCAAATTGGACACGTCACAGTTAAGTTGAGGTTACGACGTCGTAACTAGACCGACCAACGCACAGTGATCACAGCCATGTTATCCAGTATCCCTACACCTATTTACTAACATTCATTTTGGTTTTCCAGAACTCGTAATTACTCGTCAGCACAAGGCTGGGGTGGGATATAAAAGAACTGGGTTTCAAATAAAATATAAATTATCGTAAACATGGTTTAACTTCCCCATTTTTTTGCCCCGTTATTATCTACTTATAAAACAGGAAACATAGGAAGGTTTTGTTATTATTATTATTATTATTATTATTATTATTATTATTATTATTATTATTATTATTATTATTATTAATAGTAGCCTAGATTTTATTTTGTCTCTACAACAATCTTGATGTGTATTAGGCCTATAAATCAGCCCTTCACCCGTGATGTTGATTTTCGGTTGTGGGGTTGATATCACCTATTCATTAAAATCTGCAATTATCTGCATCCGAATTTGGCTGCATACATCGGTGTATATTTTAGATACTTAACGGTGTTTCCCGTTTCTGTGCAGCTACCATCGGCTGTGGAGTTCTTTTGCTGACATGTGCATTGTATTTCCGGAGCGTATATGTTTGGTGACTTGTAAACCCACCTTGAATAGCACAACCATCAGTCATGTGGTCATTTTGAATTTCGCGCTAGATATGGCTGTTATCAGTTAATATGTGTCTAAAGTGTACGCATGTTTGTTCCGGAAAGATTTGCAGCAGGAAAATTGCACATTTTAATGAAGAGGTCACATCAGACCCACATATCGTCCGTCAGTATCAACAAATATTTGGGGGTTTGATTTATCGGACTAGACGTGTACGTGTCTGTACGGGGTGGGTGTTAGCTCTATCATAGTGGGCAGCATTCGTATTGATCACTACCATTGCATCAATTCATATATTTCTATACAACATGAAAGTGTAACTGGCCAGGGTCCAGATTCTGTTAAGACTCAGGGTTCCCACGCTACCAGGAAATCGGGAAAATTCAAGAGAATGATTTTTTTTTTAAAAATCCGACCGTGAGAAGTTCTTGAATTTCACAAATATTGATGAAAGTGTGGGGGAAAAAATCGGGAGTTTTCCGCCACCACTTGACGCCCGAAACGCGTAATTGAGTCGTAATCGTAACTAAACTGATTGCGAGTTAAATTTATCTAGTTCTAACCACAGGAGTCTGCAGTTTTATCAATAAAGCACGACGAAATTTCTGACCAGATGAAATCACCTTAACGGTATTATAAATTAACACATGGAATGCAAGCGTGACTACATCCCTCCGCTCGAGTCGACTTTTCTCACGCGTCTTTTATCGCTTTAGAATCGCAAGAATGAAAAACTACACATATCCATTAAAAAGAAATAAAACAAACAAACAAACAAAAAAGACAAAAACGTACCAACGCATCACTTGGACGACCATCGCATGAATCAAATCCGGCGATTAAACCCTTATTTTCACCATTACAGTCCTAAACCCTGAAAAGCGCGATCATTATAGGAAGTAACCCATTTCTACTAGTTTATACCCTCCAGTACATATGAGTTAGAATCTAATAATCGTTTCGAACACGGCGCAAAATCTGTTCTCTTTTAATACTAGGCTCTAATATTTAAATGTGATAACGTCATCAGCCGTAACTTTAACTACATATTTTTGTTCTGGACATTTATGCAAAATGTATTAAATGATGCAATGTAAAAAAAAAATTAAAAAATTAAAAATAAAAAATAAACATTTATCTTGTAAAATTAGTTTCATGACGTTATTTAGCCCGTGGTAGAATTGGGCTACTTCCTGTAGTGATCGCGCCTTGGCAGCTATTAAAATAAGGAAAATGAATTTTTGCCAGGCTAGACAATACCAGCTTTTGAGAGTGCAATGAATGAATTACCAAAGATATATAATATAAAAGAAGTTATCGGCTCTTCTTTTTTTACAATTTGCCTCTGAAGTTTAGGAAGTGAAAATGAGCAAGTGGAGCTAGCACTTTTTTGAAAGGTGCACATCTGAAATAAGGCAAAGCTGTATACTCTATAACCCACATTACACCCATCAATCATGCACCAAAATAAAGGGGAACCTCTCCTGTGGCCTATTGGTGAGAGCGTCCGCCTCGGATGCGGGAGGTCGTGGGTTTGCTCCCTGGTCGAGTCATACCAAAGGCTTACAAAAATGGTAATAACAGCTGATAATGTGACTAGGTGGGACATCATGCTAAACGTCTGCGGCATAATGCCCCAGTGCTAGACATCACTATAAACTGCCACATTGCAGATATGGTAGCGATATGACTGAAAAATCGTTAAAGCTACCACCAAAATAAAGGGAATTAGAGGTTCTTTGAACAATACCTAAGATATATAAAGTCTGTTTTAAATAACTAGTGAGGAAACCCGGGGAAATTCCTTTTCTTAAAAATTCTGAGACCCACCTAAGGTCGACTTGGTGTCAGGATAATGTGACTGGGAGGGACATGATGCAATAAGTCTGCGGCATCATGCCCTAGTTCTGGACATTACTATAAACTGCCACACAACATATATCATAGCAATATGACTTAAAAATTGTTAAAGCTACTTCAAAAATCCAAATAACACACACACACACATAAATAGTATTTACCACACAGCCTGTACAGTTGTCATCATAGAACCGTCCATAGTTATCTACTGATAGTATTTATCACAGTCTTTGCACGAATCTTCAAAGAACTCTTACATACAAATATACATATATTATTTACCACACTCAATCTGTACAATTCATTATAGAACTGTCCATACCTATCCAAAAATAGCATTTACCATACTGTCTGTACAATGAAGAACGTAACTTCAAAATTTAAAGCAGTGCAGTATAAAATCATGTATTGCAAGTACTGTGTAGTAAGGTTTGGTTCACCCTCGCGGCGGCAATCGATTCCAGCTGCAGGTTTTCTCTCCACATTGTTAGCAGTGTCATTTGTATTGGAATTGTACTGTATAATGTTAATGGACACTTCAATCAATACAGCCTGTTTGTGACGGACGACTGTCCACCATTTGTAGCAGAAAGTCTTATCTTTCAACAGAAGCAGATCGCTTTTTTTCTTAAATTTACATGATGAAGCTTAATCTGGAAGGCTTTCGACATTCTGGTGTAGCGAGGCTGCTTGTTATTTTGGCCGTTTACTTAGTTTATCTTTGTTTTGGGGCTATAGTTTTTTCGGCAATTGAGGCTCCGATAGAAGCTGATTTAAGAAAAAAGCTTATTAAAACGAGGAAGGAATTTTTGGACAATAATGCGTGTATCACAGGTAAGCCATTTCTTTAGACCAGGTTGGAATAACAAACATGGCTAATGGAATTTCTAAGCATCGATACAATTTCCTAACCTCGCATTTTTACGTAGTTGCATAGAGAAAGAGAATTTATTGATATGTATGGTGCTTTATAATTTTGCTCTTATCGTTTAAAAACCGCATTTGACAACCCGTTATCGATCTCATCATCATATATCACAGACATTGGATAACTTCTGATTCTTTGGCATTGGCTTTAAGATATTGGCTTAATAATTAATTTTATTAACTCTTAACAATTGTAAATATTTGATATTTTAAACCACACTTTGGTTGTTTTATTACGCACGACGATGAGGTGCATTATTTCTGATGTGTTCAATGCTTTATCTGGGTCCCGGTACACCAATTATTTCATTTGTCGCGAGAAAACGACAATCTCGTTTTATTTCGCGGCAGGCAGAGTGTGTTCCAATAAACGTTGTTTATTGCAAAATTTGTATCATTAAAAATATTTGATGAACACAGAACTGGAGATAAATAATAAATAAACAAACAAGGCAAATTTTCACTAGCAGGATATCATTTTTTGCGAATGTTTCTTGTGTAGTATTGTGAGATTATGGAATGGCATCCTATATGAGAATTCTTTGCCAGTAGCTTCACATACTTCTCAGGTACTTTCTGCACAAAACATACTAGCCGTCATGTGTAAAAGACTATCATGTACTGGAAAATGACGTTTAATCGCATTAAGCAAAATAAAATATTACTTATTTCAAAATATGAGGCACCAACATACGTTGAATCGAATGCGTTTTTGAAGATAACGGCATCAGATTTGAAGCATCTTTATGCTCACATGTTTTACAAGGAAACTGTCTTCCGAAAAGTATGCTGCGCACATAAAATTATGCAGTAAGTTCGCCTCCATTTCAGTCGCATTTATTGGCTGATAATTAAATATCGGAGATTTGAGAGGCACGATTTGGGGTGAGTATTATCTGTTTAAATTAATATTTAATATTACGTGTATTTTCGACATTTTGTCTGAGTGGCGATGCAACTCACTGCGTCTTCCACATTGTCAAGCTTAAGTAAAAGGGATATAAAGTCTAAAAATAAGCAAACAGCAAGGAATCGAATGTCTTTACTAAATAATAATTTATTTGCTTGATTTCCTTGCTGTGTTAATTTGCATTTTTTTATTATGGCTTTTATTAATTATATGCTATGGATTATGTAAAGTTGCATTTTGTAACTGACCTTGTCCAAAATCTAGTGCAATATGTACCTGATCAAAGTCTAGATTTTTTTAAAATTCAGTAAACAACTAATACATCGCTAATATTTTTCTAAGTTTGGGTTTAATATTAGGATCATTATCAACAGAATTAACATATTTATCTTGGTCTGAGTTAAGGGCATTGTATCAACCACATTCTTTATTATAATTTTAGAAACAGAATCTTCAGAAGTTTCCTTTCTTAAATGCTACCTGTGACCTACATCCAGTATAGGGCTTCATAATCTTTTTCTTTTTTTTACTGGGAAAAAATTATTTATTCACTTATTCACGCTGTAAGATCTTGAAGCAAAATCATTGTTGTATTCAGTATTTTGTTTAAGCTGGAATTTATAAATTTAAATTATATATCTTCTGGAATTATAAAGTGTTCAGTAATATTCTTGGACATAGACATTAACTTGTAATTATTGTGAATTCAGATGAAAGGCTTCTTGGATTGTAATATTGTTATTCATCAAAAGATTGTTGACACATTAATACAGTTTAGGCCATTGGTACATTCAAGACCACTGGCATTTCAGCATCTTCAGCATTGGTTTTTATTTCAAATACCTCTAAAGTTTATTTAGAGCTTATTTATTAGGGCTTGTGTTAGAAATTTATTAGGACTCATGTTAGAAATTCTATTTTTATTTGGGATCTAATTAGCAATACATTTTTACATTTTCACATTTTGTTCTTGGGAAATAAATTGATGAATTTTATAAAGCTTGATGTTTCTCACTCTTTTCTATTACTTTTTTCAAGACCATTTAGTCATAATAGCTGCAAATATTGCTGATAACACGTGCATTCAAGCGTTACTCGGTATGATGGGAAATCTCGGGGGTTTCTTTTCACTTGAAAATATAAAGATATATTTTTCACCAAATTCGACAATATTTCACAAATAATTTTCTGTATTTCACTTCTAAATATAAAATAAAATAGGTATATGCTTCTTTGTAAATTGCAGATACAATGGACTTTTTAGGAGACAACGACAGTCATTGTCTAAATAAGATCGAATTGTAATTTTTCTATTTTGTCAGGGAGGGGCTAGTGTGTTTCAATCTTCCAGTTTTTGTTGGGTTATTTTGTGAGAAATGGGCAGTTCTGTTCTATTTTAAAGTTTTCTGTTTCCAATCACTGTGATGATGCTTTTAATTTACTTAGTGCAGTTTTATAATTTCTTACCCTATTGTCTTTAAATTTGGATGGTAGGGAAATTATCACAAGTTCTGTAGAAAATAGCTGTCGATGAATTTGTCGATCTTGCATTCTCATGTGTGTTTGGGGGGGAGGGGGTAAAATAAAATTATCCGACAACTTTTGTTTTGCGATAGTTCGAAAATAAATTATATCAATAACATCATAGAAATGCCAAACTTCAAATAGTCCAATGCTACATAATACAAGCCTAATCAGGGTACGCCAGCTTTACTTCTTGTAAAACAGCAATATCATTGCCATCATATTGTACGCAATTGCGTAGCTGTGTAATCAGTTTTTATCTAGGAATTAAGTGGATTATTTTCAGCTTTGTTTGAAAGTAAAACGTGGATAAAATCAAATGAGAGGATATACACCAGCCTCTTTCTAAATACAGTTTGGCAGTGACAGACATTGGTAGATTTATATTAGTTTGCAAAAATAACATATGATGGTGTAACTCTTCTAATACAAAATATGTGTACTTATTTCATTATGAAATCTATGAGGATAAATACATGTTCTTATTAGGAGATGAAACTGTAAGAGCTTTTGAAAGCAAGTTTATGAATGAATTCAGTTATAAGAGTGAACAAGGTACAGGTTTTCTATCAGAAATGGTTTTAAAAGTTGACACGGGAGCCTTTATTTGGGGCTAAATTAGGGCTTTATGGAGAATATGACAGAGTTTGGATGCTGTGCTTTTTTTTAAGAAGTTTGTCACGGCGGACATTTATGTGTCGGTGCGTTGCCATGGAATAAAAAGATACCTCACATACATTTTTTGTCTCTGTTTATAACTGATTTCCTTGTACTTTGTTCATGAGACACAGCACCATATAATCTGAGAAAGGCAAACAATATCCTATCCTTCCGTGTCAATGTAGAATCTCTTTGTTACACTAATCATATGATACCAACGTTCGGCCACAATCAACAAAAAATATTTCTCATCAATATCGACCTTCCCAAACAAATTAACCAAGTGCAAAATGTATGCTGTAAGCTGTTTATCATTTGATAATAAGGAAGCTTTTGTGCTTTTAAGCAAGTGAAGATATATCTGTAGTTTCCTGAATTATAGATTATTTGGATATAATCTAATCAGCAATTATACCAGTTCTAGTCGATTTTTTAATTGAAATGAATGAACACTGAATTAATTACTTTATTTTTTTTCTTAACAAATTGGGAAACAAGAGGCAATTCTTAAAAAGTATGCACATTTCCAGTAGTGATCAGTTGAAGTAAATCTTTCAGTTTGGAAACAAATACTGATGAATAGACAAAGAAACTTGAAGTTCAATTAATATATAGTAATTCATCAGTTAGTTACTTTTTAGTCTCCATCATTATTGGTAATACTTTTTCTGTATAATCAGACTTAGAAAGATATTCTACCAGTGTAAAGGCAATGTAAAAAATGATGCGGACAAAATTCAAAGAAGGGAAATAGCCGGTTTTTATATATTTGTATTAAGAAGAAGATTAAGAAATACACAACACACACACACACATACACAGACTTTACATTTTGAGGGTGTAGTGATAAGAGTTTCAAGGTGGCTACCATAAATTTTCTTTTTTTAAGTTTTTTTAAAAATGCAAGAAATGAGGTTTATCACATGAATATTAATACTGATTCTGATACACTTTTATTGACAACAAAATTTTTTCAGCAAAGAAACATTTAGCTAGAACAGAAAATGCTAAAATGTATTTACACTTAATAGATTTACAAACATATGATAACTTCTTTTTCCAATATGATTATTGTTGAAATTTGACATAAGAGACCACACCAAACACTATCCATCCACTCTTATCATTCCTATCTTCCCTCTCATTTATATATATATATATATATATATATATATATATATATATATATATATATATATATATATATATGAATAATTATTTTTTCCAGAACTTTTGCCTACATCTTGTTAATTATTTATTGATGTTTATATTGTACAGGAACTTGTAAGGTACAAAATTTTTATCCAATCCTTTCCCTTTGCATACATACTTATA
This sequence comes from Potamilus streckersoni, assembly GCA_016746295.1. Taxonomy (NCBI): domain Eukaryota; kingdom Metazoa; phylum Mollusca; class Bivalvia; order Unionida; family Unionidae; genus Potamilus; species Potamilus streckersoni. The sequence goes on along the minus strand of JAEAOA010001660.1, from coordinate 206,111 downwards.
ATCATGGAAAATAAATATGTTTATAAAAAAAAAGAGCTTAATCTGAAGTATCTCTTTGATTAATTCAATCCTTGTCCAGGAAGATGAATTCTATAATGTTTGCTGTATGTACCAATACAAAATGCAGGCAGTATTTTGACATATTTTGGAAGACTGTCCTGTCATGATGTGCTGACCCTAATTGAGTAAAATTTTATGACATCAGTGCATCCATTATGTATCTTAAAACATCAGGAATATTTGTATATTTGTCTTTCTGCTCCTGTATCATGAAATTTAAAATAGTTTATTTTAGAAGAGAACACACAATAATTACATGTACTTGTTTAAATGGTTTAACATTTTGTTGATATATTTATTACAGATGAAGAACTAGAGAAGTTTATTGCTGCCATTGTTCAAGCTACAAATCGAGGAATTTCAGCTGTGCGGAATGTAACAATATCTGAACCAAATTGGAGCTTCGGCCAATCAATGTTCTTTGCTGGAACTGTTATTTTAACAATTGGTAAGCCTCGCCATTTTTTCATTGTGAATAAAAAAGGAAGAAGCCTCTGATTGTAAAAAGAAGGAATCTGAAAATAAATTTGATATCCTTTACACTCTCACAGCTGATATGGTAGATGAATATACCAATAGACTCCATCCTAAATTTGTTTGCAGATGCTCCATCATCTTCTCCAGGACTGCGTTAAAACTTAGCAGACACTGTTGAAATGATGTTCATGTGTGTGCAGTTTTTATTTATCTAGTGAGCTCATAACATGGTCATGTGTACATCCATTTTTTCCTCAATTGCAGTTTTTCAGCCTATCAAAAACCCTGATGCAAGTTTGGATCATATAGGCAAGAATGTCTTTTAGGATATGTTCTGCTAAATTTTTCTTTGTTATAACTTCCTTAGCAATGGTGTTGCTTCAATCTCATCCAAATCCCAGCTGAGTCATACCAAAGAATTACAAAAAATGATACAAACAGCTGCACTTGGTGCTCATCATTAAAAGGCTAGTGTTAGGACTGGTCGGTCTGGTATCAGTTTAATGTGTCTGGATGAAATATGATGTTACGTGTATGCAACACAAATTCCCATTGCTAGACATCATTATAAACTGCTACTTTGCAGACATCCTAGCCATATGACTGCAAAATTGTTAAAGTTACATTTTAAAAAATCCAAATCACTCACTCCATCTCAACCAAACAGAAACCCTATTTTCAGCCTGCTTTGTAGAAAGGCTGAGCTGCTTTTGATAAAACGTGAAAGGAATGTTTCCTAGGTTAAGTTGTTTCAAAATGGTGTCCTGATTGGGCTATCCTAGCAATGGTGTATCTTCCCTTGCATACATGTTAAAAATATATTTTCTCATGTTTTCTAAAATGACTGACCCAAACATACTATATGTATCTTTTGAAGAAATGCTCTGTCAAAATTAAGTCATAGATGGCTTTTATACTTTTATTTCTTATTGATAATAAACTCATACGAAAATATTATGCCAAATTTTTTGTGGTAATATATAAAATTGCAATGATGGTATGCCATAAAATCTACAATCAGCCAACCAAGCAACCTTTATTGCCACTAAACCAAAGTTTCAGCTTCGTCTCCAGAATGCCTGTGCTAGTTTTGATAAAACTTGGAATGAGGGATTCCTAGCACATACTATATCAAATTTTTGTCCAGGTTAGCTCCCCTAGCAAGAGTGGCATTCTCAGCAGCCAGATGGAAAGTATATTTCTACAGCAGAACATGTGAGCCAATTTTAATCATTTGGTAGAAATGTTTTATAGGACACACTTGATCAAAATCATGTCTATTAATGTTTCCATGATAACAGTTTAGCTTCTTCAGCAAACTGGCTGAAAACATATTTTTGACCATTTTTGAAAGTTTGAGCATAATTTTGTAGGACTGTTTCTTAAGACATGCTTTATCAAAATTATGCTTGTAATGATTTCTTTAGCAACCACATGCCTTCTGTTGTAACTATATGGTAACCTGTTTTTCAATTTCAAAATAGAACAGCTGTCAAACTGGAATGTTTCTCAGGATTTGCTGTAAAAAATTACATAGGCTCTCTTAGCAATAGTCTGGATTTATTAGTAACTAGGTTAAAAGTCTGTTTTCATTTTGTTCACTTGAATAACTAAATTAGTTTTGATAAAACTTGGTTTGACAGTTCCATAGGATATGCTCTATTAAAATTGGTTCTAAGAATGGTGTATGACATTTATATTGTCATTTTGGAAACCAACTTTTAACTGCTTCTTATGAACAGTTGGTCAGATTTTGATTAAATATGGTAATAATGTTTCCTAGATGCTCAATGATTTTTTTGGCAAGGTGGCTTCTGTACCTATTGTTTGGTTTCCAAAGCAACCACATGGAACATAGTATTTAAATTTTCCTCTTGAACATCTCATTAAATTTTGAATAAACTGGACAGAAGAAAAATTGTATGATATATCAGACCAGACATGTAGCATGATGTCCCACCCAATCACATCCAGGCACCATGCCTACCAGTCTTAACACTAACCTCTTAATGCTGAGTACCAAGCAAGGCAGCTGCAAGTACCATTTTATATGTCTTTGGTATGACGTGGCCAGGGTTCGAACCCAAACACCCCCCGCATAAAACATAGTTAAACAGTATGTCAGATAACACCAGTTTAGACAGAATAAGTGAAACTTTTCATGACATGGGTATCTTTCAATCTAGTTTATCTGCATTGTTGCTACTACATGTGTCTTTCAGATGAATGTGTTTCTGGTAAGCAACATTAGGAGCACTTGTAGTGTGACAGTTTATAGTGATATCTAGCACTGGGGTATCATACTACAGACAGTGCCTTCAGTGATCAATGTTGCATATCAGCAGTGACTGCACTATGTCTGCATATCAAACTTCTTTTTTTTGATAAGCAAGGCATGGTATACATAAATGTATATTATGTAAATCAATAGTGGCAGGAAGCTTCTTTTCATCCTCTTATCATCAAAAGGTCTCTTATAAAAACTGTATCTTGATGACAGTGAGTTTGAGTGACTGCTTAATCCATCAATTGTTTGCAATATGAAAATCTGTCTTCTTGTGTAGTTAACACAAATTGGCCTAACAAAAAGTCAGTCCTGTGTATCCCAATCATAGGTAAAGTTTGCTTGTGAATTAAAGGAAACTGCTAAAAATTGATCAAAGCTTCTACATATGTGAAAATTGGAGAATCAAATATGGTGTAATGTACATTAGGGATTAGAATGAGGATACAGAAATCTTGTGTGGAACTTTTTATTTTATAATTTTGTTATATTTGTTTTATACTAAATAACTACACTAAATACATGAAGCTTCATAACATGCTACTACTGCTAATACATGTAATAATACATGAAAAAAATAATGATGATACTGCTAATAATATTAATGTTAATGCTGTTCAGTGCATAGCACATGCATTTGTCATAAACCAGGTTTGAAAGCTAAACCTGCCTTTAGAGGTCACCTAAATACAAAAGCTGCTTTGGCTTTTTCCCATGAGTGACCATTGTAGACTGGTTTGACTGTTTCTTGCTTTAACACTGCCCTAAATTTTTAGGTATAAAATTCAAACATTTAGCTTTATTACTGCATTACAGTGAATTATTTGTAACATGTCCAACTTGAATGTCATATCAAGTTAGAAGTGAAATGATTTTGTACAACATCCTTGTCCTCTCTGCAGTAACTTTTTCAACATTATTTTGGTAAAATTCTACCCTCCTCAAAAGCCTCACTAGACATTGGTTATTTGGGTATCACACTAACAGGCAAAGATCACTCAGGTGAAAGATGTTTTGTGGTCCTTTTTCATTTCCATGTGTTAGTTCTTTTTCAGTTCTATAAATTGATTATGTCTGTCAAGCTCCCACTCGGACCAGTATGGTCATGCTTACTTGGCATGTTAGGTTTCTTGTGACAAAGACTATTGATCCCACTGTCATGTAATTTTGATATATTGGTACATCATATAGTAAAGAACTATGTCACTTTGACTTAATTATCATTTGCCATCTTGACCTACATTTTATGCTTTTGTGATCTATGTTTGCTAGAAGCTTAGAATGGGTTTATCATCAGATAAAAGCAGTATCTTGCAATTTGCCTCACTTGGATATCTTCTTTATATAAGTCAAATATCAGAAATAATTAAATTCTGCTTCATACAGCTTCTGCACATTTTGGAGTGTTTAACTATATAAATTTCTTATTTATTTATTTTGATATATTTAGTTTTGATACTATTTATTTCACATTTTGTTACCATTTTACATGAACTAATTTTTTCAGGGTATGGACGAGTTTCCCCATTATCTGAGGCAGGGAAGGCATTCTGTATTGTTTATGCAATGATTGGAATTCCTCTCACCCTGATCCTGTTCTCTGCAGTTGTGGAACGCCTAATGATCCCGACCACCATGTTTCTGAAGTTCATGTTCCGGAAACTCGGCCACCTCTACAAAGTGTTCCATATTCAGCTGCTTCATCTGTTCATCATCATTACGCTGATCCTGTTGTTCATTTATCTCATACCAGCAGCCATCTTCTATGCCCTTGAGCCAAATTGGAGCTATTTTGATGCTTTCTATTACTGTTTTGTCTCCCTGACTACGATAGGATTGGGAGACTATATCCCAGGAGACAGTCCAGATCAGCAACAGAGACCAGTCTATAAAGTAGCTACAACGTGTAAGTTCCAACAAATATAGATTTATGTGAAGCTGTCTTAATAGGTCAACAAAATTATGAAGGAAAATTTTAGGTCATCAATATTAGTGTTTATTAATGCAGATAAGACAATGAAAATATTTGTATGTAGCTATGTTAATTTTCAGAATCTGAAAGTGTGAATGTACTTGTTCGTTGTTTTTCTGTTGTAATTTCAGAAAATGAAATGCTGACTATTAAGATTGCATTTCTTTTGTTTAGGTGAAGTAAAGTCATATCAGAAGATAGAAGGTGTCAGACTGTACTATCTATAATATCTGAGTCATTCATATTCTCTTTGATGTGACTTTACTACATGAGAAATAATTCTGATCTATAGTCTTTATGATTGTATATATAACATGCATTTAAAGTGTTGAATGACATATAGCATATTATATGTAATTTTTTGTACACAAAAAAATTATTAATTTTAGTGTACAAAAAATTATATGTAAAATAAATAATTATCATTTGGTGGTACTGACCATGAACAAAAAATAAAGGGATCATACCAAAACAAGTTCTACAGTACACACTCTACTTGACAACCTAATGGTACAAACATACAAAGTAAACATATTTCTGTCTCATTCTGCTCTCAATTTAAGAATCTAATTACAATTAATCAAAAGTACTGTTGTTATTAGTGAATGAGAGATAGAGAGAGAGGAATATGTCTCAGTGAGCAAGTTCGTCTGCATTTAGAATTTTATGTAGCTGTTATGTTGTGTAATATAGGCAAAATGATCAAGATGGTTTGAACATGTATCAGTAATGGGTATTTATTGGTAAATTGTATGCAACGCGATGACCCCACTTCATCAAGAAATTAAGTGCAAGTTGTATTTTTACTGCAACCATAATTTCATTATCAAATTTCAATAAAAAAATAAATAGCTTGAAATCAACATTTAAGTTAATATGCATGAGTACGCACGCATGTGTGTGCATGCCTGCCAGAGAGATCAATCAAACAATTTTTCAGTGTACAAAACCATATTTATTCAGTGTAGTTGTGATTTATAGCTTTTGCAAAGAGAAAAAAACTATCTTCAGTTACCTGAAGAATGGGATAATCCTCATGTATTAGGATCCGACTATATTCCATTAGGAATAAAGACCAGTAAATCATCAGTTCATTTTTGTTTTAATTATAATGTACATTGTAACAACAACTACATGGCTATGCAGTTATTTACACAGTAATTAAACATTCTTAAGGCTTGGGTTATTCCAGTTGAAGCCAGATTGAGGGCAAGAATCAACTGAAGAGGTCAAATTAGCAAGGCTGCCAGTAGGGAAATGAGGCACTCTTTAGGGAAATGAAAGTCTATCAATGTGCTATTGAATATGTTGTCCATATAGCAGATGTGATAAGGACAATCGTTCATATGCTTTACTTGTTATTTGAACTCTCCAATAAAGATAATAGTGGGGTATATCATAGAATAGATTTGCAATAAAATGTTAATTATATTGATGTCAAAACAGAACAAGCATATAAAAGATAGTGTGTTTGTGTACATGAATCGATTTAACAGAATCCATGACTTTCAAATTTACGATGGAAAATGACAAGGTTTTTATATTTTATGTTTGTTTGACTAATGATACAATAAGACTAGTTGACCAATGGTCTGTGTGGTCTTCACAATAGCATATACTTTTGATGTAATTTTTGTTGGATAAGAAAACATCTAAGGGCTTCTGAACTCATTTTAAAATGCACGTGATGTTTTGTTACAGTGATAGACAAAATAAGGAGAAGTAATTAAAGATAATATTTAAATTTATGGTCTGTGAAGTCCCTTGTTTATTTTTTAATAAACACCAGTAAATATTGTAAAGACAAGAGTTTATACACATGGGCACCCGCATGATCTTTTACAAAAATGGGGGGTTCAGTCGGTCACTGCCAGGAGAATTAGTATAGTAGGCAGTCTGAAACTAAAGCTAATATTTACTAATTGTTTTGAATAGAATCTTGAGACATATTTTCAGCTTCATTTGCATGATTAAACATTTATCACAGTATATCTGGAGGTGGGGAATCATTAAACCCCCTTGACCTATGCTGTGGGTGCCCATGCTTTTACATCAATCATTATATCTTACATCAAGAGCCACATCTACAGTACTTAGTTGTATATATCTACTTTATATTACATGATCTTTATACAGTCACACATTCAGTCCCTAATTATATATATATATATATATATATATATATATATATATATATATATATATATATATATATATATATATATACATATATATATACATATATATATATATATATATATATATATATATATATATATATATATATATATATATATAATTTAATTACTTGTGTGTTACTTTTAAATTTTTGGCTTTATTTTTATTTTATTGAAAGTTATTATAATGATAATTTTATTCACTGGTATTTACATTTTTCCAGAAAATCCAGTTTAGTTCTTTTTAGCCTGATTAAAATGCAGCAGTGTTGTTACACTGTATATTGTATTTTAGCTAACCTAGTTTTTAACCTTGGTTCAGAATTCGTAAACACAAAGTGAATATAATTGGTCATAATGAAGGTCATTCTTGGTTTGCATCAGCTCTGTTGTAAATGTTTTTTTTTTTTTTATTGAACTTTATAGCAAGATTCATTTGGTATGATCAAATATGGCCATTGTGTACATTTGACCCCATCAGTCGTATTTCATGCGTTTTGGAGCTCAATGGTAGTTTGTGTTGTGACCAGTTGTGTTGAAATTGTTATTTAAAATAATTTATTTTTCCTGGAAATATAAGTGCTCTTCATCACATTCTTGGACAAAGACATTTATTGGAAATTATATGGAATTCTAAAGTCGAAATTTTATTATTGATTGATAAAATTCAACAAGGAACTGTTGACACATCAGTACAATACTGCATGCATCTGACATTATTGTCCTCCATTTTGGAACTTCATCGGGGTTCAAACATTGATTCATTTTATAACTTTTTAGTGATAGTACTTATGTTATTCATTCTTTGATTAATTTTTGGATTATATTCACAAACCGTTGAGTCCATTTTTCATATTTTCACCTTGTTAAAAATTATTGTTAAAATTTACAAAGCTTTTTGGCATTTTCTTTCCTTTGTTACTTTTGTATGAGCCTAAACACATAACAATTGTAAATACAAGTACATATAACTTTTTTTGCTGATTGACACTTTAAGGTTCGGCATTAGATTTATCTTTTTTTAAAGATTTGAATGATTGCTATCAGAATGTCTCATGTTGTTATATATCAGCCTCCCAACTGGGTCACTATAACTCATTTTTTGTGCTTTGGCAAAAGTGTTATCGTAAACTTTGTGCATACAATGTTATTCAGATCTGCTGCTGCCCAGGTGTTGCAGTGTGGATACACACCAAATGCAACTTCTATTTCTCATTGTTATATTATCAGTAAAGTAAAAAGGTGCAGTGACCGTGATTGAAATATGAAACTTAAGCAATCAGCTAATAAGAGATAGGTTATAAGTATTTATAAAACATGCTTTTAGCTACATTCCCTATTATAGATGTTACAAATGTTCCAAATGCATTCCACTTCGTTTTAGCTTATATACCTAGGAATTATGTTTTTATTGTCTATTTGTCTGAGACAACATCTGTATAAATTAGGTGTCCATAAAATCATTTTTTTAATGTCTCTGGTTTTCATTTCAGTATATTTAATTATTGGTCTGCTAATGATGATGCTGCTCTTGGCTGTTGTGTATGAAATCCCAGAGCTGAACATCGGTTTCCACTTCTTCATGCGTAGCGATCATGATGAGGAAAGAGCACATCTTCAACCCAGCACTCATGAATCAGGACTTAAGTATAGCAAACAGATTGATGAAGACACACCAGCGACTTCAGAATATCAAGGTGTCCCAGGATTCCAGAGAACAGCCACTTATCAACAAGAAGCAGAATCTGCTGAAATCCATTAGTTATAGCTGTATTAGTGCTTCAGATTGAGTTTTTTGTGCCATCAAGCCAACTAGAATATCAGACTTTTTTGTGCCAGCAAGCCAACTAGAATATCAGACTGGTTTTTTGTGCCAGCAAGCCAACTAGAATATCAGACTGGTTTTTTGTGCCAGCAAGCCAACTAGAATATCATACTGGTTTATTGTGCCAGCAAGTCAACTAGCACATGAGACTAGTTTTTGTGCCAGCAGGTAAACTAGCACATAAGATTGATTGTTCTGCAAGCAGGCCAGCTTGCTAGTCATGTTGAAAAATAAGGATCTGATTTTCAGAATCAAGTACTGGGTAGTAAACTAAGGTTGAAATTCTTTTTAAAAAATGTGCATGAAAAATATGGGGAAACAATTTTTAACTTGCAAATTGTATTTATTAGCAACATACATTATTCAGTGCATATTCATTTAGTAACTGTTTAATGTTTGAATTATACACATGCATTTCAATTAGAAGTAAGCATTTATTAACCTTGTAAATTTGTGTCTATACTTGTTGGCATCATTGTTTTTTGAGTTTAAAAAGCTAATAAAGCAATGAATTTTCAAAATGATTACATTTGGAGATATCATTCAAACATGAAACAGACAGCCAGATGATCAAGTTCAAGGAAATCTGTGATGTTTTCTTATTATTACAGAATTGTGCAATATTTTGGCAGAACAGTAAATTGTTAGAAATTGATGAATTATAAGTGATGAATTATTTTATAAAATAGTATTTGACTCAAAAATATGGAAATATTTCCACCTGTGCCTGAAAATTTCCTGACTACAAAAGCAGGTGTGTCAATTAAAAAGAAATAGTACAGGAATGGCAAGGGCACATCATCAATCTGAAGCACTGATTTATTACATTCATTTTGCCATCATGACTTGGTCTTTACACCCTGTTTATGTTAATGCTGTAAATTACCAATAGAAGTGGGATCTGTGGAATGTAATTAGTAATATCTTTATGTTCATTCAGTTTATCACCAAAGAGCAATAATGTGAATATAACATTTTTCTTTTATGTACCAAATTTTGTGGATTTTGTGCGTATAAATTTTTTCATAAATTTGTTTTTGCTACAAACTTTGAATTTTAAAGGCCCCGCTAACTATATCCTATCTATAGAAACATTATGGCTCCTTTATCAATCAACAAATTTAATTGACAACAAAGTGTTATTTGTCACAAATCCATGAAAATTGATGCCCATTAAAAAATAAATGAATTTACACCATTCAATCCATCATGTTTAACTTAAGAAAACATGTCATGCTTACAAATTTTCATAATATCTAAATTCTAACCAAACATCCTGCTGCTTAATTCCTGAGAAGCTGATAGTTTTCATGAGCTTTTTTTCTATCCTAATACAGTTGCCTTCATTGCCCATTTGTCTCCTGATTAGATGGCACAACAGAAAATGTCATAAGTTACTTCTAATCTTCTCAATAATCAATTCTGAAATAATTTATACTGTGATTATTTATTATACCTTTGCTGGCAGTTTAAAATAAAAGTTTGCTACACAACTATTGCTCATAGTTAGTATATACTGTCAGCAATGATATGATTTAAAGTTCATTTTTTTTTTACTGTTTTCCAGAACTGAACTAAATTTGAATTCACACTAAAGCATAATGTTAGAATTGTTTTTATATCCAAATAATCAATATCAATTTATTTCTTTTTGAGGTGTTAATTTTTGTTACAACTACTTTGAAACAATTTAAAAATTAATGTAAAGAATTAAACTAATTAACATCATTTTAATTTTATAAAAATTAAAAATACAAAAGTCTTGAGATCTATATCATTTGATTATTTTGTTTTACATACATTTCTTGTGTAAATGTAACAAGCAAATAATTTCCCATCATAATTTTCAGAGTATCATTATAATGCAATTTAAATGAAATTTCACAATCTATATTTGGATTGTTTTCTTTTGCCATCATTCAATGTAACAATAGGAAAAGATTTGTATTTTATTTATAAAGTATTCAAAGTAATTATAATACTACTAATTTTATTATTATTATTATTATTATTATTATTATTATTATTATTATTATTATTATTATTATTATTGATATTGATTTTATGGCTCCTGAGTATAAAAGTAAATGAAAAAAATAAATTTAATAAATTTGAAAAAGAAAGGCAAATTAAACTGTTGGATATTTCTAAATGTTGTGTTTTTATTTGAATTATACAAAATTTAACTAAATAAGAAGAACTTAAATACTTCAGGTTTTAATAAGAACATTTTTTTGCAGAAATTATTGTTAGGGAAGTAAGTAAGGAGACATTAACGTGAACAGCATTGGATTTTGCTGGTAGAATTAGCTTTTGAATCAAAGGGAAGTAACTAAGCTTGATTATTTTTCTTCTCCCTTTTATTACTTGGGTTAGTAAAGTGTTTCAGCTGAACCAAAGTTCTGCATTTTTGGACATTCAGAAAGATTTGCATTTGCATAGATACAAGAGTTACCTCAAACTTATAACAATATGAAATTGGAAAATCTGGAAAATGCTGATATATGTGTGAGCATAGGTAGCAGTTCATTACGGTGGTAAAGGTTAAATTTCTATCAATTTATAGAAAGTCAGATTTCAATCAATTTATATAAATCTGTACATGCATTTATATAATAAAGAGTGTAAGAGAAATATTGCCATATATAATTTATTAATGGGCAAAATGTTTGCCATTTATTTACAGTGTTTTACAATTTACTTTACAGAGCAGTTTTGTTCTGAAAGAAAAAGACAGAAAAGTAACATCTGCTGTCTAATTTTGTATTAGAAATATTTTTGATTATCTATATTCTTAAGTAAAATGGCAACACCTAATTGCAGTACTTTTAAATTGTCATACTTTAAAAATGAAGCATTTGTGCTTGTGTTGACCTTCATTGCTCTGACAATTTATGGACATGTCTTCATATAAAAACATTAAGAATAAATTATCTAAATAAGAACAAAATGTGAACTATTGCATTCCTGATCAAACTATACATTATTATTCCCTAATTTTACCCTGTGATTAAGATTTCACCACGTTCGGCCCCAAAATTTGTCATGTAATTAAAGTTTTGTATTGTCATTCTCCAAATGTATCCTGTAATTAATGTTTCACAATGTCATTTACCCGTAATTAAGGTTTCACATAGGTAGATTATGTTACATATATTGACCTAATAGCTCTAACATGACAGATGTTTGTGAGTATTAAATTTGTATTACTTACATTTATTTATTTCTTTGTTTATTTCTTTGGGTGGGAAGTACCTTTTTGTATATGGCTTTTTAAAACATTGTCTCTATATCATGGAAGATGATATCTGCTAGATTTGTCTTTGTAATAGTCATTATGTTTGCTTTAAAATTTATGTAAACAAAGTTAAATAGAGCATCTGAACAAAATTAGAATATGATCTCTTGAAATTCATTATACAAATGATATGACTATTTCCAAACATAATTTTCTGGAGTATTATTTGAAAAATATTCCTGTGAAAAGAGGATTTTTATTTAAAAGCACCATAAATATATTGCTATGAGAAAAGAACTCATTCAATAGCATCCTAAATATATTGCTGTGAGAAGAGAATTCTCATTCAATGGCATTTTGTAGGTGCAGCAGGCATATTGACAGACTTGCTTTAAAATATTAGAGAATCAGTTTGACATTTTTTTTGGTAATGACATTGGAAAATAAGAATTGATTTTGTGGCCATTCTTTTAAAGAAACATCATTACATAACATTGATAACTACTATAATGTTTTCTTTAGCAGATCTAAAGTTTGTTACAATCATGTAATATGCTAACTGTATATCAACCATTATATCAACCATTTTTGGCTTTTTTCAGTCTTTTCAAGATAAAGATCTTTGACATAATGGAGATGTTATAGGCACAAATAAAAGTCGATGATTTGGTGACCTTTTAAATTCCTGTTGCCTATTAGATAAAGCATTGTATTTCATTTTTATGGAGGTAGTCATTAGTAACAATATGTCCAGAGTATTTTATGAAGGGTTGTTATTAGTAGCAATATGTTCAGAGTGTTTTATGGAGGTTTTCATTAGTAACAATATGTCCAGAGTGTTTTATGGAGGTTTTCATTAGTAACAATATGTCCAGAGTGTTTTATGGAGGTTGTCATTAGTAACAATATATTCATAATTATTTTTCACATTTTCATTCACATGAAAGCTGCAATTTCATTGAAAAGTGCAAAAAGAGCAATCAGATCTACATATTGTTTAGTAGATCTTTTTAACCTGATTTATTGCTTTCTTTGGTGTTGATTTTTATTCCTTTTATGTAATCCAATTACGTAATAGTAGGTCTCATACCTTTGTTTTGCCACAATATTTCCATTTGTTTGTTGTTTTTCCTTTTCTTTTATAAAATATTTTCATTATTTGTACCAGTGTATTTATTCTTATACTGTATTTGATCTCATTTATACTGGGTGAAAATTGCACATTCACCTGTTCTATATTTTAATCATTTTATGCAATTATTCACCTTTGTTTTTGGTTAATATATGTATAATATTATATCAGTGTTGCAACCTTGATTGCTAAATCATGCTGAGTTGTCAGCATCAAAAAATCCGGATCATTACAAAACATTTTGCATCAAGTCCTTATTTGGATTTTTTTATGCTAACAAAAGACCCATTAAGTTGATAATTATATTGTTATTATATACCTATCAATTTTTGACATAATTATAGTATTTATAATTTCAAATTCATTGTGTGGGAAACTTACCAATTTTACCTTTCATGAACTTCCATAAACATGTTGTACTGTAATTTATTGGCACACAAAGTGATCTGATATTTTTTCAGACTAACCTTTTAGCAATATTATTCACTTTAAAAGAAATTAAAAACTTTTTTTATTGTTGCATTGATGACAACATTGCTTGGACCATTCTGGCATACAATGTAAGGTTTCTTAACTAACATTGCTGAGAGTGCTTTGTTTGCTAAAGTGTCAACATTTCATTGCTAGGGTCACTGCTTTTGTAACAAGGATACCTCAAAGATAAATTAGTTCCAGCCTCATTTGAGAGTATAGTAATATAGAATCAGAAAATGATAGTATTTTTTTTTTCAGTTTGTTGGTAATGACAGTAAAATTCTGGCTCTTTCTGATGTAGAAAATTGATAGGTATATAAATTGTTGGACACAAAGCTAACATCAGCATGATAAGTGAACTGATTCCTAAAACTTCATATTCACCTGAAACAAAAAGGTCTGTAATTGTTTCATTACAGTGCATGGTGTTGAAATTATACTTATTTCCAAATAATGAAAATGCCATTTGAACTGGATGACACTATGATGAATACATTTTTCCTAATGTAAAAAGTCAGTGATGTAACGACAGTGCAGTATTGTAAATTATTGCAAACCAAATGATTTCAGTTATTAAACAAACCTCTCTCACAGACATTATATAAACACAAAAACAAATGTTTAATTATTATAGCATCAGTGCAGTGGTGGAAACATAGACTGGTTTATAGCATTTACAACACTCAAGTGAATGCTTGGAAAGTCTCGAAACCAGTCCTGCCTAGCTTGTATGCAGAATCAACACTAAATCTTTCATTGAAAATGCCAAAGTTCATCTGTTCATAAAAAAAAGTGTTAAACTCATTTTAAATGTGAAGAAATTGGGGGAAAGTGACTTCATAGTGGTTTTGTGGTATTTTGTATAATTACCATGGTTGTTTTTTAGTTACAAGGCTAAACTCCACATAAGGTATATATTGATGTCGACTAATGTTTTGTGATATGTTAGTGATATATTAATGGTTAGTGATATATTGATGAAAACTAGTTGTTAGTGATATTTTGGTTTAAATGCTGTATGTATTTAAGTTTTAATGCAAAAATACAAGGTTTATATTGAAGAAAATGATAGTTGTTAGTAGCATATTGATGAAAGCTGTAGTGGTTTGTGATGTCTTAGTGATATATTAATGGTTAGTGATATATTGATAAAACCTATAGTGGTAAATTATATTTTGGTTTCAATAACAATAGTTTTTTAGTGATGTTGCTAAATCCACGAGACCTATATTGAAAGAAACTATATATCTAAACTTTACACACTTGGGTTTACATTATACATTGCAAAATTTGATTTTTCCTCTTCTCAGCTGCATAATTATTATGTTCAGCATACTCTGATCTTGTGTAATACACTTGGATATATTAAAGTAACATTAATCAATAATACTTAGATAAAAGAAATGTTCTTAAAGAAGGTTAGAGACAATAAAATCTATGTCATTATAACTGATTTGCAAACTGAATCAGATGTTATTCCTTGTCCATGTATTTATTACCTCTTCTTTTGCTTTATGTTATTTTTCTCCATCAAAATATTTGTATTTACTCCAAAAATCCCTCCAATTTATGTTTTTAATATCTAGTGTGATGGGTTTTTCTATATGCTGTGATTGTGCTTGTAATACAGTAACACACTCAGTATGTTTTTAATGTAATTTTTGATAATGCATAGAAAATCTACACCAAATCCCAGCTGAGAACATGGAATTAAATGGCTACTTGTATCTATTAAGAAAACTGTATTTGAATGAAAAGTGTCTATTCGTTGGTAGTTGTAAATTTGATTAGCATTTGTTGTAATGTGATAGACAATAGCAATTTTCCTCGATATCGTTATGAAATTTAGTACATCAAATTTTTTTTGTTGTTTAAACCTCATTTAAACATACATGGTTCCCAGGGCTATTGCATGTAAACATACCTGGTACCCAGGGCAATGCCATTTAAACATACATTGTACCCAGGGATGGTACTTTTAAAAAAATATATATATGCTAGGGTACTCAGATTACTCAAAGAGTTCATATGAAAACAACACAAAATTCTAAGACTAAATGCATTTGTGGGTGACTATTCTATATTAAAAGTTCATTTCCTGTGTTCCAAGTATGGCACTGATTCCATTTGCATGAATAATTATTTTTTTAATATGGGCTGCAGATTTGGTACCTTTTTTTCATACAAGAAACAACTAGTGGTGGCTACCTGTGTCTTTTTCTGTGATAATTTTCCAACTGAGAAGGTCTTAGAATTTTTACAAAGGTTCAGTTTATAACCACAAATTGGACTTTGTATTTTTACAGATTTTGCCACTTACTGGCATTTATCTCTGTTTTCTACACTTTTTCTGGTACCTAAATGTACTTGGCATGGTATATCCAGAATTCTGCTAATGTGCTGTTTAGCCCTTTATATGTGGACTATTATATGTAAACTTTCCCAGTGACAAAAATGTGCAACTAGTTTAGTTTTTCTCTTGACTGATGTGTTAGGTGTGTTGCTTTTGCAAGATGATTCTCTCTTGACAAAGAGCTGGATTAACTTGAAATGCTCCCTAAAATGCAATGTCAGATTACATATATATAGTTTCAGAGTTCTCTTAGTATTATCAAAGCTGTTCCAAAGTAAGAAAAGTCAATTGAAAACATGCATCAGGGAAGACATTGGTTTAGATTTGATGGATATTATAAAAAGAAGAAAGTATCAAAGAAATTTCATTTTTCACACTGCTGTTGTCAATACTGAATCCTTCTCATGAAACTTCTTTAACAGGCATAGCAGCTTTTTTAAACATAAGAAATTATATAAAATCCTTGTATTTCTCATCATAATTTACTGGGGCCCTAACTGATTATATATGCATAATATGCATAATGTATATTTTGTGTTAGTACTGTTATTACCTATGTGTAATATACATTATGTGTAATGTACATCTATTAATAGTACTGTTATTACATATGTGTGATGTACAGCTATTAATAGTACTGTTATTACCTATGTGTAATGTACATCTATTAATAGTACTATTATTACATATGTGTAATGTACAGCTATTAATAGTACTGTTATTATATATGTGTGATGTACAGCTATTAATAGTACTCTTATTACATATGTGTGATGTACATCTATTAATAGTACTGTTGTTACATATGTGTGATGTACAGCTATTAATAGTATAGTTATTACATATGTGTGATGTACAGCTATTAATAGTACTGTTATTACATATGTGTGATGTACAGCTATTAATAGTATAGTTATTACATATGTGTGATGTACAGCTATTAATAGTACTGTTATTACATATGTGTGATGTACATCTATTAATAGTACTCTTATTACATATTTGTGATGTACGTCTTTTAATAGTACTCTTATTACATATTTGTGATGTACGTCTATTAATAGTACTCTTATTACATATGTGTGATGTACATCTATTAATAGTACTGTTATTACATATGTGTGATGTACATCTATTAATAGTACTGTTATTACATATGTGTGATGTACATCTATTAATAGTACTGTTATTACCTATGTCTTGGATTCGGCTGGTGCTTATGTGAGAAATCTTGCCAGTAGCTTCTCATGAATCTGGTTTTTCCTGGAGTTTTCCAGGGTTCTTCCTCCACCATTTATACTGGCCACCATGTATAGCCAATGTTGTGCTGGAAAATGGCATTAAACCCTACAAAAACAACAACAACAACAGCAACAACATCTTATGTGTAATGTACATCTGTAAATAGTAAAATCCCAGATCTTGCAGCATGTTCTAAATGATCAGGCTTTCATACATTCACATTCAATTATAACTAGAACATACAAAATGGGTTCAGATTTGCAAGTACATTTTATGATGATGCTATTCACAGACAGGTTAACATTTTATATGATCAAATGAGGAACATGAGGTTGATTGTAACCATCTAATTTGAACTTTTGCATCATTTTTTTTTAATGATTCATTATGAGAACATGATGGTTGTTTTTTTTTTTTCCTATGTTAATTTAGGATATGTTTTTCATCTTGTGGTTCAGAAGAACATGATGTTTTAATGAGTGGCAAAACAGTTTTTTTGTTGTCACAAGATGAAATATATTCAGTATTTACTTGGGGAAAAAAAGCTTTTCTTTTTATCATATACCAAACTTGCATCTGAAGAATAAATTCACTCAGAACAACAGCCCACCCCCATTTTTTAAGTTAACCTCAATTTCAGTTATATATATATTGGCTGATTATTACAAATTTGTAGTAAGTTGAGAGAATGATATATTTAGCATGATTTATGGCACTACATGAAATGTTTGGTATTTTGTGAGCTATTTTTGTGCAAGAATCTATTTAATTTTAATGTACATTACACCAAGTTTGTTCAAATTTGTACGGTTGTTAAAGGGACATAACTTTGCACAGACACAAACAGTGGCCAGTCATATGTCTTCAAAAATAATTTCTCTGCCTGAAAGGTAATGCAGGATTTTTGCTGCTCAAGCTCACAAAATGCTTGTGTTTTTTTTTATTGCTGCATCTATAACTTTTATAGGAATACACAATCAAATGTCACATAGCTTGATGGGAAACTTTGTATTAGCACATGAAAATGAAAGAATATATTTTACACATGTGAAAATATAGGAATTATCACAATATGAAAAATATTATGCCAGTAATCTTCTATATTTCACACTTAAGTATATAATAATGCAAAATATTTTAAATATTAATATTCCTATCTTAATTTTTACAAGCAATAGTAATGTTTTCCTTTGCTGTAATATTTGTGATTTGAGTCATAAATATTTAAAATTGTATCTGTTGTTCTTGATTATTCTTTCATATTATTAAGAAGGATGAAATTCTAATTAAAACATTATGTATGAAGCTATTTTACATATATATCAAATAATTATATATTGTTATTGATAGCAGCCTTTGTCTTTTTTATTCCAATTTCATGGATGGATCAGTCTCCTAAGAATTTGAATCCTGCTACAAAAATGAAACATGGGCATATACAACATTTAATACTTGACATTCAAGTAAAATTCATTTAAAATCAGTAATCGAATAGAAGCTCTTTGTATCACTGACTTTGAAATAACTTGTATTAAAAACATTATAATCACATCAATGAAACATGTATTTATGTGTATGCTTATATATTGTAGATACATAGATACATACATGCATGTGCACACATACATACATACATACATACATACATACATACATACATACATACATACATACATACATACATACATACATACATACATACATACATAAATACATATGCCAGGGCATGTCAGTGTGGGAATTGCTTAAAATGTATATAGATTTGTGTGCTTGGATAACGGTAATGTGTGAGTGTGCAAGAACTTCCGCAAATTATTTTAAAGTTGTGCCTCTCAAAATATAATTTGCACAGTAGACAATTTTTATTTAACTTAAGTTCTTGTCATGACACAAATCATGACACTGGTAAAATTCTCATAGCACTTTTTGTGATAATGTTTTTGTTCAGGTTAGCAACTATTAGGTACTTCAGCTTAACATAAATGATTGTGAAACTAAATTTGATTGGCACATTTGGCCCTGGAACAAGTATTCTATCATTGCTTAACCTTGCATTCATAAAGGAAGTTTTTAAAATGCATGTTTAAAACACAGAAAACCTTAAAAACCAAAATGTCTGACTCCCAAATAGTTCATCTAAAGAAGGCTATTTCATTTGGGAAATACTGACTTATGATAGATATGATGATGTTTTAATGTTTTAAAGTGTATTAAATTATTGGATCTGGAAAAGTTGCTGGAAATACCAATGAGTGATTTTGAACCTGAAAATATGCTGAATGTGAGCATAACATACATGCAAGATAGACAAAAACAGGCGGCATGCTGGTGAACCCCCTTTTTCTTTTGCAAAAGCATAATTCTAGGACTAATTTATAAGTAGAGTTTAATTTTCAGTTCTTTTCTCAAAGAATTCAGTGATACTGTTCTGCAAAATCATTTAGCACTCTAGGGGTTAGGATAAATTGAATAAATAAGACTCTAAAATGAAATTAAAAAGTAAAGGTACTCATTTTATCAAAATACTTCAGTCTGAACAAGCAGATGATAATATTGATGGACTTAAAACCTAATACAGCATAATGGAACTGATGAGAGATCTGGCATGGTAATCATCAAAAGTCCTGATTCAGCACAGTGAAATGTTGGCTGAACACCTGTTATTAAAGAATCTTATACTGGAGCAGAGAAATCTAAGACACAATAGCTATGAGCTGTGAAAAATTGTACATACCAACCATAAAGAACAGATTCCAAACGTGCTGGCTAAGCTAGCTTTGCATATGACCCTTGAGACAGCAGACTGGTTTCATAGCACAGAACAATATACACATAAGGTTAAACTCAGAAACCATCAACCAAGTAATGCTTATACAACTAGAGGAGAAATCATTTGAGTATTTTGGTTTCAATAAAGTTTAACATGATGGAACAAGCAGAAAATGAGATAAATATTTAAGTGTTAAGTAAATATTGAATTATGGCCATTCCCTCCTATTTATTTTGGTGAGTAGAGATGAACATTTTGATAAAATTCTGACAGCATCTTGCACACATACATACATACATACATACATACATACATACATACATACATACATACATACATACATACATACATACATACATACATACATACATACATACATACATACATACATACATACATACATACATACATACATACATACATACATACATGCATAAAAATACATTTAGCTCCTAAGTCATTTAATGGGAGCTTGTTTTTTTTAAAGAAGTGTCTGGTTCACCAATAGCATAAAAATAATTATTCCTCAGATTTGTATTATTAACTAAGAAATACTTATAGCCATTTAATTTCTTAAAATATGTCAATTATTATGAAGGGAAGGACAATAAATATCCAGGTTCGAATAAAAATTTCAGCTACCCATCCACTCCCTAAAATTACTTTCCCATGAAAAATTAATTATGCAGACTGTATACACCCCTTCTTTCAAATGCTTGGTTGGTCTTTAATATTACTTTCAACACAGTATTGGCTAAATCATCCGGGGAAATGGTAATCATATGTTCTTTAAAATGGAGACAGTCGATCTGAGCTGGCTTGTTTGGGTAATGGGCAATTTAAACCCGTGACCATGGATTACAAATCTGATACTGAGTCATCTTAGCTACCTTGACTTCAGTCTGATAAGGATCTTGGGGGAATCCTTTGAAATTAAATCCACATACCAAATCAAATGTGTATTGGAAAGAAGTAGGCGACTTTTTACTTAGCTCCATTACCACTTTTGCTGATCGTTCACCAGGGCAACCATGAGACTATCAATAGATAATATCACAAGTAGTGAAAGAGGCCATTATACGGACAAGGAATAGTTATCATAAGAGCAGCACTGGACCATTATACGGACAATGGGAATTTTTTTATTAGCACACTGGGCCTGTAATACGGACAAGAAGTATGGCATAGGTGGCATGTCGCCACGTTACTGGACACTTGTCAACACTGTAGCAATGTACAAGTACTGTGACGTCAAGCATTCGTCGTGTTGGTGAATGTAGTGGGATGTATGTTTTTATAACTTATACAGGCAATATTATTAAATAAAATATTTTCGAGGTATAGAAAGTGACCCTGAAAAGGGTCTTGAATTATGATGTTAACGCCAGTTCGTTAACATACATGGCATCTCACTTATCTTCATCTCTTTCTCAAACTTCGTATCACTTCTGGTCCGTAGATGAGAACTCTCTTTAGACACCCTTGCCTCTCCACATAGATTCTTCTTTTTCAAAGCGTTGTATCAGTAATCTGGGTAATAACCCATGATGGTCTGACATACATGGGATAGTCCGGGTTAAACAGTATCGATGATACGAAGGTAAATGATTCTACGTTGGCCCGCATTGTTTTGTGTGACGAGAACAGGTGAAGGGAATGAAGTGAACCGCGTGTATTTATAGGGAAAGAGTGGATCGAAACAGATTGAAATGGTTGACCAATCCCAATACGTGCTACAAAATTTAGTCACTTCGTTGAATTTGTCTTCCGATCCAAAGAGAGCTACCTGTGACGTCATATTCCCTATATAAGTTCACTAGCATTTTGTGCGCAGTGAATTGATGCGACAGTTTGGTCAAACATGATGGAACCTAAGAAGATAATGACTTGAGGTGCACCGGCTACGGAGGCAAAAAGCCATAGCATAGCAGCAGCTACTAAAGTGAACACAGTACCACTTCCCGAAGAGGTTGATTTCAACTGGGATTTAGTAGATTTTCTCTCTTTGCAAGAATTTGTACCGGCACCAGCACCTTCGCCAATTTCTCCTTCTTTAGCACGCGTCGACGAAATTAGACAAAGACAAAAAGAAGAATTAGAGAAATTTTTACAGCAACAGAAAGAGGCAGAAGCAGCATTTCTCCTTGAACAGCAACAGCGAGAAGAATAAGAGACGGAAAGGAAACGACAGGAAGAAGAAACAGTTGAAAAGAAACTAAGTCCAGGAGATAAGGAGAACAGTGAAAGTCAAACGGTCATGATACTCTTGGATATTTTAGCTGAGTTAAGAAGTCGGAAAGAAATGTATCAGACTTCTTTTTTACGACCCAAGAGAAAACGACCGTCCGGAGCCAAACAGCCTAACCCTGTGACTACACCAGAGATACCACCTCTAGGGATGTCAACTCAATCATTGACAAGAGCAAGTCCACAAGTGGACCTGGCCGTGGCAAAGGCTTAAGGCAGTTTAAGTGAATTGCTTCTCGTTCCTGAGTTTGTTCTCAGGAAACAAAACACTCAACGGTCCTTTTCAGGGCCATCCATTTTTTCGAAAAGAGTTCATATTAATTTTTCCAAAAATCAATGAAAACTCAAAAATCCTTTTTATAACCCTAGTATGTTTGTGTATGAGTTCTACTCTTATTCTAAGAAATCAAAACCATGAGACACGTTTTTCAATATGGTCTATTCTGGTACAACTAATTACAATCCAATTCACAACAGAACACAACACAACACTTTTTAAAAAAGTTCTTAAACTTCGGTGTCTGTGTTTAGTTCTCTCTCTCTCTCTCGATCGATCGATCGATCGATCGATCGATCGATCGATCGATCGATCAATCGATCGATCGAATTACTTCACTTTCAGTTTCCTTCTCATCCTCATCTTTTTCCCTTTTTCTCTCCTTTTCTTCTCTCTCTCTTTTTTTTGTTTTTTGTTGAACGTCTCGAGGTTCTTTCTTTTTCTCTTCTTCCCCCTTCTCCTGCTCCTGTTGTTTCTTAGGGCACTCTGAAGACCAATGTCCTCTCTCTCTCTCTCTTTACAATGATAACAGGTATCTGGACTTTTGTCTTTTTTGACACTGGTTTTTTGACGGTCTGGACATTCTGTAGCCCGGTGCCCTTTATTCCCTTTATTCTTATAGATATAGCAAGTATCCTGACTTTTATCTCGAACAGAGGAAGAATAGTCAGTTGGATTGTCTGACGAAAACTTTCGTATGACACCTCGTAAAGCTCTAATCAAAAGTTCGATTTGTGTGGGTTCTAGCCAGTTATATATGCACTGATCTGACATGAATATATAAGGACCATGGCATTTCAAATGTAGTCATTTAACTTTTTGCAATCAAGATGAAACGATCGCATCAGTTTGAAAAGAAAGGTGAAAAAGAAAATAAGAGGCTGAAAGGTGATTTATCGTTTCGCAGTCGCTGATGTCTTGGCTCAAATTCATGCCAGTGATTTTGAAGATGAGATGAGTGAACCAGAATCTAAACCCAATGAGTCTACACCAAAACAAAGTCCATTACCATTAGTATACCCTCAAAATTGCTATCATATTCGAGAGACGGACAAACGTTCCTCTAGAAAATTTAGAACTATAGCCTGTACGTATACGGTAAAGTTTAAAGATTTCAAGTCCGACGTACCACTGGAGAAAGCAGAAGGATTTATCACCGATGTGTGGAATTCTTTGTTAACTAATCCGAAACAGCAATATCAAGCCAATAAAGACGATCGTTTGAGATTTTCCATTCATTACGACAATTTGAAGTCTCCCGTATGGCTCGAGTTTAGCAAACCATCAGAATTGATACCTTCCAAAAACATGGACAAAATTCAAGACATTCAACAATTCAACAACAAATTTCACATCACTGATGGAAAAGCGGCGCTGTTCATGACCCACGTTTTTCTTTCTCAAGGGACAAAAGGACATGGCAAAAAGTTTTATTGGTCGACGAACTTCGCAGCATCAAGCGTAGCGTCATCCGAATTATTAATCTTCAAGACCAGATGTGTTTTACCCGAGCCATCATGGTGTGACGAACGTATGCCGACAAGAACGACACGGCAGAATGGAAATGAGCCTGGCAAGATATTCAAAAATCTAGTCGAGCCAAACAAAAAGGAGAGGCAGAACTTCTGTTACAGCAAGCGGGACTAGCTAAAGACACGCCCTGTGGCATTCCTGAAATGCAAAAATAGCAAGACGTCTTGGCTCCACGTTATACCTTGAAAGTGCACCCTCAAGAAGTGCGTGGACCTCTGTTGTTTCGAGGCAAAAAGATTTCAAACACGGAAAATAGATTCACGTCTATCATCACAATGAACATTTCGATGCCATTACCAGTATTACTGCATTCCTGTCATACACTTATTAGTGTGAAAAATGTGACTATGGGTATAACAATCGAGAGCAAGACAAGCATTGTTGATCGAAATGCTCAGGATGTTTAGCCTCTAAACCATGTTTGGACCAAGGACAAGAACGAGTGCAATGCCCAGCTTGTCAGCGCACGTTTATCAGCCCTGCCTGTTACCAACAGCATTTGAAAACGTAAGGTTCACAGCAGAAATGTGCTTCTCAACTCCTGATATTGTGCCCTACTTGTGGACAAGGAATACGTACCAATAGTGTAAAAGCACACGTCTGTTCAGGAAAGAAAAATGTCACATTTGTCACCAAATCGTGGGCTTGGAACACCAATGCTACATTCAAAAATACCACTCTAACAATGAAGAAAAAGAAGAAGTGGACCAGAAGAAGAAAGGCAATTTTATATTTTTTTATGTAGAATGCATGCAAGAGACTGTATTTACGTTCCTAATTTCTGCGTGGCTCA
Source organism: Potamilus streckersoni (assembly GCA_016746295.1). Classification (NCBI taxonomy): domain Eukaryota; kingdom Metazoa; phylum Mollusca; class Bivalvia; order Unionida; family Unionidae; genus Potamilus; species Potamilus streckersoni. Next base: position 181,257 of record JAEAOA010001660.1, on the reverse strand, counting down.
CCGAGCGTGCGAGAAGTGCATCCAAGAGCCTATCTTTACTTATTGCCCTTACTGCAACAATAGTCCTGCAGGACGTGAAAAAAAAAATCTTTCGTGAGCCTAACACATTGACCGATTTTGCCCAATAGGTCTGAGAGCCTATCGACGAAACGTGGACCCAAGAAGATATCGAACGTTACGGAGATTGTCATCGCTATACCACGGTGATGGCTCACAATTTCTCGGGATACGATGGACAATTTCTTCTCAGATACTATACGGAACAAAGTACCGACGGAGCCAAAATTATTTCCATGCAAGTGGGACAAGTGCAGCTTAAAGATTCAACGAGTTACTTGGGCATGCCTTTGAGTCGCATGCCTAAAACGTTTGGCATGACAGAAATGGACAAAGGTTATTTTCCTCACCTTTTCAATACCGAACCCAATCAATAAGCTTTTCTACCCCATTTGCCTGAGCTCACTACTACGACCCCGACAACATGCGTACCGAACAATTAGAAGCTTTGTACGCATGGAACCAGAGTCACGCTTCGGACCCTTTCGACTTTCAGGAAGAAATGTTAAAATATTGTCGTTCCGACCTAGACATTTAACGTCGATGCTGTGGAAAATTTTGAAAATTGTTCATGGAGCACGGAAGGATCGATCCTTTGTAGAAGCCGACTAATTTGAAAATGTCAACATTGCGGCTTACGTGACAGCTCATGCTCTCTTAAAACTGTACGAAGCTTTAGAACTGTTAGGAGATCGTGTATTGTATTGTGACACTAACAGTTGCATCTACATCAGACGTTTGGTAAAGAGCAACCTAAAATCGAAGGAGACCGTTTAGGAGCCTGGGCGGACGAGCATACCGAGGACAAGATTTTAAGTTTTGCCAGTGGTGGTCCCAAAAATTACGGTTACGAATACCGTAACCCTAAAGAAGTGTACACGGTGTGTAAAGTGAAAGGATTGACTCTCAATTATCGCACCAGTCAAGTGGTAAACTTTGGTGTACTCAAAGAAGCCTTGCAGTCTGGACAGGATAGAAAGTTTAAAATGACCACTTACGAACCTAACAAGATCGTACGTTTACCAACAAATCAAATCGTCAGTCGACCCATGGAAAAAAGTATATCATATCATGTACCAGAAGCGAGTACGGCTTCCTAATCACTTTACTTTACCATACCGACAAGCCGATATTGGACAGCATATAAAAAGGGACATCGTCCAAGACTGAGAGTTCATTGTGACTACCAAGACCAAGAGAGAAAGATGAATCCTTTTACACAGCAAGTATCCAGCAAGAGTAAACTCGAGTGCGATGTTGTGCCTTGCGATGGCATAGATGCCGTACTCTGTGACCTCAGTGATTCAGTACCACATTATCGTCATGGAAACTTTACTATGACGACCACGTCTATCATGGAAAGGAGTGATGATGATAGTATAAATGTCAAACCTGACGGACGCGAAAGCGATACTACTAGTCATTATACTACTTCTCAATTTGCTGGTTTTCATTGTCGGTGTCATTCTTTACAAGAAACTCTTCGGCTACCACCCTACGGATGTCACGTAAAAATGAGCAACTTTTGCATATGTCACCTTACCCTTATCAAACTGAACTTGTACAAAGCGAATATTCGTTCCCTGTGCGCTTGCCAGAATACTGTGATTATGAAAGTTGGATTCAGACCTTCCGAGGCAAATGGCCAAAATATATCTGGGAGGACCTCCCCCCGAAAAATTAGCCAGGGCCGGATTTTCTTCTCGGGTGAAGGGGATAAAGTTAAGTGCTTCAGTTGTGGGGTGTCACTTCACGAGTGGGAACAGAAAGATTCCGCTTACCTGGAATATGCTCGTTGGTCTCCTGATTACCTACCTTTAGTGGGACCTTATTCTTCATGTAACATCAACCATGTCGTGTAAGAAAGTAGCAACATAGTTAGGAGTCAAACGTTGGATCATCCCTAGACAAGTATTTAAACCCGACATCAAAATTAATCTTCAAACATTACCACGGGAATTGCAAGATACGATCTACAAGGACATTTGGCAGATCTTTGCTAGAGCCAAATCTCAATTTGTGATTATAGAACTCTTGTGTCGAGAAATTCACAAGAGGAAGGTGAAAAAGTCAACCAACGAGTTCAATGTCTCTGGATCAAGGGTCGGTTCATTCTTTGTTTTCGCTTTAGACCATTTACATTGGAAGATTTTATTGACATTATTGACCGTTATCCTGAATGGCAGTGGACAGAAAAAACTCACTACGTTCATTACTTTCGCTCTAGGAGAAGTGTTTGACTGATACATGGTCATGTACCCTTTAAAAGAGAACATTCGTGGTTTACCTGTGGAGTTGAGAGAACGCATTTACCTTGAGTTGGTCAAAATATATGTCAAACGGAAGAAATCATTGCATCCTAACAATCATCAACGTTTAAGTTACCCGTGGTATTTGCATGCCATAAGAGACATGTTTCATTTGAACGTGTTCAAATTGTCGGACCTTCAAGAACTACCTAATCGAAATCGATGTACCGGTACGTATTTCAAGATTCAAATAAATTGTGAAATTTTTGACGGTAAAGAGCTGGAACAGAATTGCAAAGACTGTTTAAATTTACCATGGTATGTTTGTGATCGACCTGCTGACATCACACCTTTACGAGAAGCCTTTTGTGAACGAATGTTTGATGTGTCAACAAATACTGTTTGTGTAAGAATAGATTATAGGGTTATAGTACCTCAGAAGAAACTATACCCTTTTGTTTGTGAAATTCAGCTAGTAAAGAAAAGGAAACTTGAATAAAATTAAGGACATTCAGAAGTGAACACCAACGTGGGTATAAACACTGGTTAACGTGGTCATGGATTCTTTACAAGAGAATATTCGTGGTTTACCTGTAGAGTTGAGAGAACGTATTTACCGAGAGTTGGTTAAACGCAAAAGAACCATTGCATCTGGTACGTCACCGATGTTTGAACTACTGGTACCTCAATGCTATAAGAGGATTGATTCCAGAGAAAGAAGTCTTTCACTGGTCAGATATTAATCAACTACTCATGAGCAGGAAGAATAGTGTGACTTGTGCTGTGGATAGTGATTATATTTACTACCAGGTACACTTACTGAATCGAATTCCAGAAGAAGAGTCAGAGAGTTACAAAAATTTTGTACGGGATGTATACTTAGTGGAAGATGAAGACTAAACTTCTGGACAAATTGTCATATGTCAGCTAGTGACTAGAAAATTTGGATTCGAGAACGGAATAATACGACCACTTTTGTCTAGAAAGTTCACTTATAGTTGCCGAAAAAAAAAGACTATAAAAACGTTCTACTATGCTACAACCTTTATCATTGGTGATACAACGGATTCCGTGGAAGGAGATTCATGGCCATATTCAAACAGTGGAGGATTACCATTGCATTTTACAAGAACTGAATCCATTGAATTGGGGTCGACGTGTCGTGTGTGTATTAGTGACTTGCTTTCTGGGATTTCGTTTACCGTTCGATGTTTTGTGGACCCTTTACGAACAGTACTTACCATTCCAAAAAGTATGAAAGTGATCCGTTTAAATGCCTACGAGAGACTCATTCTCTTGAAAGCTTTGCGCTTTCATGTGGATACTTCTCGACCTTTACGGGAAAACTAGACAAGTCAAATTCTAGGTACTGAAGATGTTATGAGGATGTGTGTGTAGCTTGTGACTCACACCCTCACTGGACAGATGTACGTGACTGGAAAAGTGGGGGATTTGAGGCTTGGTCTAAATAAGTGGCCAGCTATGCCCGAGATTTGTAATCCTAAAACATTAAAACGTTTCGTGAAAAAAGTCAATTTGATTCCTGTGTTAGTGACAATACCAGAAAAAGATGAAGAACAAATTGTTACCGAGGAAAACCATTCTCTTCAGGACAGAACAGTCCTTGACATCCCAGAAAGACCATTCCAGAAGAACCCTTGTGTAACGGTACCAAGGAATGTATAAACGTGTAGAACATTACACACTGTCCTTAGGATACTATATCCCACTATGGTTGTTTTAATGTGTCTTCTATCCATGTGCTTGACCATTTGACTATTATGTATTTATGTCTTTCGTGTTATTTCATTTTAAAGTTGGCAATAAACGTGTCCTGAAAAAAGTATACAAACTCTTGTCTTGTCTGTCTTCGTGTGAAAAAGATGGCATTCCTGACACTACTATGGTTACTATGGCTGTCTCTGCTCCCTCCACTTTCAAAGTCATTGACGAACATTTAGATCGTGCTAGTTGGGAGGCCTTGTATCTTCGACATCCTTTTAACATGCTCATTGTTGGACTTAGCGGTTCAGACAAATCCGAATTTGTCAAACGTTTGATAGAACATAAACATCATTTGATCGATCATTCACCTCAACGCATCGGTTATTGTTACAAAGAGTGGCAATCAGCATACAACCTTCTACGAGAAAGTCAAGATGAATCCATTGTCTTTATGGAAGGCATTCCGGTCGAAGACGACGGCATCGTGTCTGATCCCAGTCAAACCCATTTGGTTATTTTTGATGACATGTTAGGAGAAGACGAAGAAGAAATTAAACTGTGGTTTACACGCAAAGGTCATCATCGTAATGCCAGTGTCATTTACATTACTCAAAATTTGTTTCAACAAAGTAAAGCCCATCGTACCGTCAGTCTCAATGCTCATTATGTCGTTTTGTTTAAAAGTCCTAGACATAAGTCGCAAGTGCAAGTCTTAGACAAACAGTTAGGAACACCTTGGCTAACTCATACGTACGAAGATGCCACTCAAACCTCACACGCCTATTTACTCGTGGATTTAATACCCACTAACCCCAATTATTTGCGATTTCGAACCCATCTGTTTCACCACTGGGTCCAAGACGGAGGACCTGTCGTGTACACGTCCCCGTCGTCGACTTAACAATGACACCAAAGAAAACAATGTATAAAAACCCTGGTCACTAGGACTCTGTCTCACACACCGTCAACAGGACGTCCCTTCAGCCAAATCGATGTCCGTGAAAGATCAGGCGTGTCAAAAAGTTTACTGGATATGTCCAATCAAGAATTGGCCCGATTTAGTCGCTTGCGAACTCCTCCACGACGCGTGTTACCTGTCATCAAGTTGATACGACGTAAAGATAATCAGTGGAGACGCATTCCAGTATAAAAAAGACCTGAAGCAAACCATACGAATCAGTGTTTTTGTGCTCCTGAACACCCCAAGATGACCCCACGAAAAAGTGCACACCGTCACCATCGTCGTTCTTCTGTGCAAAAAGGAAAAGAAAAAAGAATGGGACTGCATCCACGTTTAGCCAAACATTGGGTAATATTGTCCGTCTTGTCCAAAGCTCCTCCACTCATGCGAAAAAAAAATCATTAAAACTGCGTCCAAAGACGTCATCGATACTGTGTGCGAATGTTGCCTGAATGTTTTGAAAGGCACGATACCTTTGTCTCCACATCAGAAAAATGCTTAGCCAAACATCGACAAATGGTCCAAAAGAATATTTTCATTCGTCAAAAGAAAAAGATGTTGATACAGTGTGGAGGATTTTTGCCCATTTTCTCTATGTTGTTAGCACCTTTGATAAAAGGTGCAGATGCTCCAATGATTACAAGTTTCGTGACGAAGGCTGTTTCACAAGAGATAAAATAAAGGGATAAAAAGAACCTCTGTGTCAAAAAATATTTTAGACATGATCCTTGAAATCTAATGGAAGGACGAAAACTGACTTTAGTGACTCACAAAAGATAGATGGAATACCATCGTTGGCATGAACAACGGATTCCGCATTCACAACCCAATCATCATTTGACCGAGATGTCCCAGTTACAACATGAATTACAATCGTTAATGGATCGTAGCAATTTGTCCGAAACAAAAACAAAATCTGAACGGTACGGTCAACTGTTGAAACGACTGCAACTCTTTCACCAAAAAGCTTTAGATGAAATAGCTGTACCTACTTTGAAAGATTTGAAACCCTTGATGAAAAGTACATCACCACCACTACCCTCAGTGGTCAAGACAGAAGAAGCATCACGGATGCCTGAAGAAGAAGAGGTAACAGAAGTCTTTCAAACACCAACAGCAGCTCCCCTTCCTAATAAGATTGCAGCGTCCTTGTTGACCCCCCTCCCCTACACCTCAATGAAAATAACTTAAGTCTTGTGTTAAAAAGATGACGTTCACTCCTCCATCGACAGAAGTGAAAAAAGGAAACCAGAAGTGAAAAAAGACAAGAAGACCAAAGCCATTCCCTTACCACCACCGCCAACACTATTACCAAAACTACCTTCCACTTCGACTCCTGTGGCACATCGAACACGTAAAACCGTTTCCAAACCACCCTCTCGCTCCAATCAGAGTAGCATCAGAAGGTCTTAGCCAGCATTTGCTACGATTCATCCCATCCTGTTACGGTGGTGTTCAGAATTTGTATCGTGCTGCCAAAACAAAACTGAAAAGTGTCCGTTTACCTAAGTTCAACGATGGTTACAAAAACAAGCCACGTACACCTTACACAAACCCATTCGACGAATATTTTCTAGAAGTCGCACCAAAGTGGAAGGTATCGATCATCAATGGCAAGCTGATTTGGCCGATGTCTCTCATTTGGCCACCTACAATGGTGGCTACAAATATTTGCTTTGTGTCATCGACATCTTTTCCAAATTTGTTTGCATCGTGCCTTTGACTTCCAAATCGAGTAGTAAATTAGTGCGAGCCCAGAAACTGATATAGGAGCAAAGTGGTCGTCACCCTTTTTGATGGCAAACCGACAAAGGTACCGAATTTCTAAACCATTGAATTGAAAAAACGTGACATTCATTTTTTACCATTGAAAATCCCGAAACCAAAGTCAGCATCGTGGAACGTTTTCAACCTATCTTGAAAGAACGCATGTGGAAATATTTTACACATCAACATCGTCTCAAGTACATCGACATCTTGCCACACCTCGTTCAATTGTACAACCAATCTTACCATCGGTGTATTGGACATGCCCCGCAAGAAGTGACTGCCGACAACGAAGTGACCGTCTTCAAGCGCCTGTTTGGTACGTCCCCGTCAGTCACTGTCCCAAAGAAAAGTGGAATATTAGCTACACGAGATTGGGTACTCAGTTGGTAAAACCAAACTTACTTTCGACAAGATTACTTACCCAACTGGACCACCGATTTGTTTCGTGTCACTGAACTAGTGCTTCGTCGTTATCCTCCAGTCTATAAATTGGAAGAAGTGTTAAGAGGATCGATGAACTCCCTCATCGCAAACCTCAAGACCATCTTATGTCATCAACACGGATGACAGTCATCTTCCATGAACTCACTGGATAGCCTTGTACTTTCCTCAAGGTACATGAGTGGAACATTTTGATTGGTATGGATTACCGCCGTTGGAAGATGATATCATTGACATTATGAGAAAAAATGCCCAGACGACACGATTCAATAATGTGAAGTTACAAAGCAACGATTCCATTGTGTGTGGACAATATTGTGTGTATTTTCTTCATCATTTCAGTCTGGGATATTCTTAAGAACATTTAGTAACTTATTTTGATCGTGACGCCTGTAGAAATGATGAAAAAGTAGATCAATGGTTTTGTGATCGTTATGGTTATCTTTTGTCTTTAGCTAGAAAACGTAGAAACTGGTGTTGGCCTCATGACTTTCATCAGTGGAAATCTCATATGATTTCACAGCGTTGTCAACCTTGTCATAAATAATTTGTATATTGAATATGATTGTTCCTTGTTCTTTGTTCTATGCTCATTATGTTTAGTGTTATTTGAATAAATATGGTTATATTTTGAAAACACGTGTCTGTCGTTTGTTTAGTTAAAACAAACACACACTTTGAATATATGCTCTTTGACTTTCTCTCTATTCCTCCTCATGACATGAGCTATCATTACGTTCCAATACTAAAACCCAGTATGGATGTTTTCTATCACGTATGCGCTTGTACCATATAACGCGAGTGGATATCCAGTCTGACCACAGATTGGAGTGGCAGCTTTCGAAGAGAGAAGACGTGTTTTCTGCAGCTCACCGCCGAAACAAAAGAACAAACGAATCTCACCAGCGCACTACAGGAACAAAGGAACAAAGCAAGCCCACAATGAAAAGAAAAGGAACCTGAATTCAGCCAAGCAAGAAATAAGAAGAAAACCAATGGACTACAACAACATTGAAGAAAAGGAATGTACACCATTGTTACACAACAATGGGAAAGTGAAAAGCATTATGCTTTCAATCGAGGATTTACAGCTACAACTTCAGGACTTTATTTTTTGGTGGCCCTCAAATTACCGGGACCCTTTAGATCCGCCGTCAAAAATTTACAAAACTACTGACATCATCCAAATGAAATAAAAACAGGCGCTTAGCCCAATCATTGGCAAAATTTAGAACTAATCACGTACACATTGTACGCAAAATTCAAACTTTCATGATATCAAACTAAATAAAATTTAAACAACTCTACTATATGACTCAGTTACACAGGTGTATCACACAATATTGGAAACAGGGTGGCCACTAGCATAACTTAACAGAATTTAATCACATCAACAACGCATCCATTGCAGTCACAGTGGCGTTCTCCGGGAACACCAACGAAGAGATATGCTCGTGCTACGGCGCCTGAAGAGGAAAAGGAACTCCGAGACACGGGGAGTGCAGTGACGCCCCTCCTGACTGGTGTTTTGCCGCCCTTTCCTCGGCCGGTCGTGTTCTGTCTGTGGGAGATGTAGGTGAGCCAAATGGTCAAAAGTCAAACGCGAAAAGACCTAGCACTAGGGCTAAAGGAAAAGCTGTGTCACCCACCCGGGGTAACATCCAGCCTAGGCCAAGCGCTTTCCAACGGGGTCACCGCCCAGCCTAGGGCATGGAGAGCACCCGGCAGGGGCCTCTGGTCCAGCCCGGGACTTAAACCAACGTGCACATGCGACTATGACAACTGAATTGAATTGAACAGTCTGACCACTACCTAAACCATCAAGAAAGTGGCCGCTGAAATCAACCCTTACAGTTGCCCCAACAGACCAGTACACAACGAAAAGAGTACTATCATATGCCAATAAAGATAGGGGCAACATATAATAACACCAGCTGCCCCACAAAGCCCCACACACATTAACCCCAAATTAAATGAACCCAGAACAAGCGATTCACACCCTCTAAGGAACAGATGGGAAATTAACCTGCGTTACAACCGTGGGTCTTTTTGCTATACAAGATCCCTTTTGGTAGCCCTTACACAACCTTGATCCTTTCGAATCCGCCGTGAAAAATCAAAACTCTTACTCACCCAAAATACTACCACACAGCGCCTAGCCCATCATTGGTACATCTTTTAAAACAAACACGTACGCAAAGTACACCAAAAATCAAACTCAAGTGCATATCCAATTCTTACAAATTCAAATAATTCACCTAAAATATGACTAATTGCACAGGTGGCTCACACACTTTTGGGAAAAAGAATGGCTCCAAATAAACTGGACACATCTATTACAGCAAAGTTACATCAAATATGAAAGTTACATCCAATAAGACTGCAACGTACGTTCTCCAGGAGCACCTGAGGGAAACAACACCTATGGGATGACCACATTGTGATAAGGAAAAGGATGGTAAGACCCAAAGGAAAGCTGTAAGGCCTGCCCCCCACTGGTATTCGGTTTCCTTCCTTGGTCGGGCGTGTTCTCTCTATGGGAGGTGTAGATGAAACACAAAAGGTCAAAGGTCAAAACAACAGCGAAAAGACCCAGCACTAGGGTCAAAGGCCTAGCACAAAGGCTAAGTGCCTCCTCGGAAAAGCGGTGTCGCCCACCCGGGGTGACATCCAGCCTAGGCAGAGCGCTCTCCAAAGGGGTCATCGCTCAGCCTAGGGCAAGGAGAGCACCCGGCAGGAACCTTTGTTCCAGCCCTGGACTTAAACCAGTCGCGAAGCACAACGTGCACATGCGACTATAACAATTGAATTGAATTGAACAGTCTAGCTACCATTGTGAAACAGTTCAGATCGAGCTTCTTGAAATCCAAAGGCATCTGGAGTGTGCCAGACGACTCCTGGAGACGCTGACCAGAGAGGCCATTATAGAAAAAGAAATAATTGAGAAAGAAATAAAGAAGAAAGAGAAGGAGAAAACGATCTTGCCTCACCTCTTCATTTTACCACAGTCTGAAGTGAAACCTAAGGTGAGGACACCTCCAGTATCAGCAGCAGCAGCAGCAGCACAACCACCAGCAATGCCACTACCAGTACCACAATTTATTCATCCATGGTTGTGGTATAGAAGGGAAGCTTTCCCTGTCCCAGAGACGGACGATTGGGAGAGTGAAGCCTCTCAAACGCCGTCAGCTCTCCCAATCACACACATAAATTGGGAAAATGACTGGAGCCGACGATGTATGTGCGGTGTTCCCCCTTTAAGATGCCACCATTAGTCAGGTGCTTATAGAGTTCAAGCCAAAAACAGCCCTTTTCAGGGCTAACCAAAACTCTAGAAAAGAGAAACTATTCAATTTCCAATTCATGTGTATGTAGTTTAGTGTAACTATAAACACTCACTTCAATATTAATTTGTGTGTTTGCATGCACGTTTTTAGCTGAGATAGTATATTGATGTGTGTGTGTGTGTATGTTTGCATTCGAGTTTGTTGGTGAAATACTAAATTGTGTGTTTTATGCTTCTCGTTTCGTATTTAATGCTGCACGTTTAATTGGTGAGATAGTATATTTTGTGTTTTATACTGCTCGTTTCGTATGTGAGATAGTATATTTTGTGTTTAATGCTGCTTGTTTCGTCGGTGAGATAGTATATTTTGTGTTTTATGCTGCTCGTTTCGTTGGTGTGGATAGTATTTATTTTGTGTTTTATGCTACTCGTTTCGTTGTGTAGATGGTATATTTTGTGTTTTATGCTGCTCGTTTCGTTGGTGAGATAGTATATTTTGTGTTTTATGCTGCTCGTTTCGTTGGTAAGATAGTATATCTTGTGTTTAATGCTGCTCGTTTCGTTGGTGAGATAGTTTTTTGTGTGATTTATGCTTCTTGTTTCGTTGGTGTGGATAGTATTTTTATGTTTTATACTGCTCGTTTTGTTGGTAAGATAGCATTTTTGTGTGCTATATGCTTCTCGTTTCGTTTTTCTGGATAGTATTTGTATGTGTTTTATGTTGCTCGTTTCGGTGTGGATGGTATATTTTGTGTGTTTTATACTGCACGTTGCGTTGGTGAGGATTATATATCATATGAAAAGCTAGTGTAAAGGGATGTTTTCCTTCACGTCCTTGCTTGACATATATAGACGCATAGCGTTCGTCCTTCGCGCCATTCTTAATCCCCATTCAGGGTTCATTCTTTCATTCATAAAATAAATATTTAAGGAACTCTTTGTTGACAAATTAACCGCGCTACAAGATACAAGCTGGAATGGTTAATTGACATATATTATTATAATAATATGACAACTAATATTCTATATTTAAAGATAATGATAGTTTATTAATAGTAATAAACATAACAATCATAACAATGATTATAAATATTTTACAGTTTAATATATTATTTCTGAGGTATAATTTTAATTCTAATATTACTTATAGTGATTATTGCTATCAAATTTACAGTACTAATAATTATTATACAGATACTAAGAAAAACAACCATGAACTTATAATAATATTATAATATTAATAATATTAATTTTAACTACAATAAACATAACTAATCTAAAGAAATCATTCCTAATTCATCACCTCTTGAGTATGATCATCATCAATACTATATCTGTTATTTAATAATACCAATTTCTTCATTAAAACTAATAATACAAACAACCACAACTATTCCAATCATATTGTAATAACATTTCTATAATATGTTATTTTTAATACTAATAATACTAACATAAAAATTCTAGATAATGACAGTAATAATCATAACAACAAACACAATAATTGTAATAATAATAATAATAATAATAATAATAATAATAATAATAATAATAATAATAATAATAATAATAATAATAATAGTCATAAATATTCTAAACAAATACTATTAACTCATGTAATACATCAACAAATAATCATCACTATTATAAAATAAATTCAATTAAGACAAACATGTCCCAAATTACTTATAGATAGTAGATCTAAACTATTTATTGAATTTACTCATTCAAAATAATGCTACAATCAGACAATGGACATTATGACAACAAACCTACGTTCTTGAATCATCAAGAAATCAATCAGACATTTCAATAGCAGAAGAAGAATGGAGAAAACAAATTATAAGAAGAATCAACAACAGAAGGAAACCATCAACAAACAACAACACCAATTTCTACTAGGGAAGTTATATCAGCTTGAATATCTCTCTTAGACTTGTCTTCAATTCAAAGATGCAAGTTGGTAGCAAGGCACCCAGAAAACTCCAACATAGGTGAACAACAGTATAGGCTACACAATAAAGATACAAATGCCATAATGAAAAGATTATATAACTTTCATTGCCTGTATAAAAGAATTTACTATTCAACAATTGTCTAACATCAAGTAAGGGATTGCTCAGGAAGCTCTACCTGCTATCCCATTAAAAAAAACACCCATGCACTCACACATAAAACACCTTATAGGTTTTGGCATCGCTTCAAAGGTAAGGGACAGTCCAGGACTAACCTCCCTTCCCCTGCTGTCCCATAATCCCCTCCCTAGACACGTACAAGCATTTAGCATGGGACAGTCATGGCCGCGTGGCCAACTGTCTAGAATATTGCCTTCAACCTATGTTGTCTTCACTTTGGCCCTTGAAGATCCTAGGACAAACTTGCTCCTTTGGAAAGGCGTTGAAAATTAAACAACCAAATTAAATTAAGCGGTGATAAATTTCAAAATAGGTGATTACCACCTAATGGATTGGTAATCTTTATACCCCTATAAGTATGCTAAATACACAAAATTCCAACATCATGTATTGTATTCAAAATTCACAACTCTGAGAAATTTGAACAATTGCTTAGGTGGCAAACTCAACATTGGCTTAGGATGCCTGTAGGAATAACTGGTATTAATTTGATCTGATAGCTTGCCTGACTGAGATAAAGTTAGGTAGGGTTTGCTTTGGGAACTTTGGTAAGGTGGGGGCTGTGACCTTGGCGGGAGATCTAGTTACGGATCTGCCTATGCGTCCGGTTGGAATAACGAGCACGTACAAGGTCAGTTTAAGGTCCCTCATCCCAATAGGGTTCAGGAAAAGGCCTAGCTCTGAGGCCAAGTGCTCTTTTAAAGGGACTGCAGTCCAAGCCTGGTACTGTAAGCAGTCGTATAAGCCCTAAGGCAATAAGCGTCTTAAACACTCTGGGGTCTCGCGCCATTCTTCACAGAATACAAAATGGATCTTTTAAACCAGTTAAGAGACAGTTGGCATTGGATCATGGATGGAGCGTATGTGTGCTGGATAGACTTGAAAAGTTCCCAGGCAGTCTAGACTTAGCAAACAGACTCAAAGAAGGTAGCTATCATTTGCAAATGATAATATGGGATGAAGCAGACAAGCTGAGAGGCTTTACCTATTCAAAATATTTAAGAATAGGAACATTGAAGAAGTTTTTGACATTGTTAAAAAAGTGATATATTTTTGGAAGGTATCTCAGTTTTAACGAAGTGGCCTTTTGTCAAAAAAGTTTAGAAAATTTAAAGCAAGAAGAAGTCCTGATGAAAACGATAATGGAAGAATGGAAGAAGAGGTTAAGAAGATAAAGAAGATATGGACAAAAGAAAGAAAGGAAAAAGAAAACCAAAAAAGAAAGAAGATTTTGAAAAATTAAATCAGAACTGGATGCCCGAAGAAAAAAAAAGAAGAAGAAAGGAATCTTGGAGAAAGTCAGGAGCTGGTGGAGAAAATGGAGAAATTAGAAGAAGAAAACCAAGGCCCTTTTCAGGGCCACTTTCCATGCCTCGAAAAGATCTTAATTTTTAATATTGATTGTATAAGTTATAAAAACATACATCTCACTACATTCACCAACACGACGAACGCTTGACGTCACAGTACTTGACGAACGCTTGACGTCACAGTACTTGTATAGTGTTGACAAGTGTCCAGTACCGTGAAGTCGTGCCACCTGTGCCATTATACAGGGCCAGGGTGTGCTAATACAAAATTCCCATTGTCCCATATGGTCCCATTGGTCCAGGGTATGCCATTTGTCCGTATAAATCTTGTCCGCATAATGGCCCAGGGATGTTTTTAATGATAACTCTTCCTTGCCCGTAAAATGACCTCATTCACTACTATCACCCCACCCATGTTTAATATTTAAAAAAAAAGGTTTCAAGGAGAAAACAAGTTTGTACATGCAGTTTTTGAAAAATACATGCCAGGAAAACAAATCCCATAACCTCAGAAACTTTTCTTAAGCCTGTTGAAAACATTGAATTCCATTTCCAAAAGCTGAGATTACTGTTGAACAGTCGTTTATTTTAAAGTCTCAAAAATGGATTCGATCATCTGATCTCATTAATGAATCCTATAACAAATATATTCAGACTACCAAAACCTTTGGACAATGGACCCTTACAATTTTCAAAGTAGCAAACTTTGGAGCCAATGAACTTAAATTCTTCAAACTTGTATGCATGTATGCATGTATGGTCTGCTTCAAGTGCCATCCGAAAATGACATAGTAGCGGGATCTCACTTGATGCTTTCACTTTCTGCGGACTATTTTGAAACATAGAAAGCTGGCTATAGCACTCATACAATCTTACGAAATACTTTAAAAACTACTTTCCTCGTAAATGGAAATACAGATAAAACATAGTTTTATTGCTAAAGTTTGGAACACAAAACTAAAAGGGGAATAAGATAGAGGACGTGGTAATTCTCACCCCTATCAAGATTCAAAAATACATAGGTTGCTTAAGAAATCTCAATTTGAGCCGCGAGGGCCAACTTTGAAGTCGAGCAAGGTCTATAACCTCAGTCACGATGGAAGAAGATGAGAACATGCCTTAGGTGCCAATAACCTCCAAACTAAGTTTAGTTGCTATCCTTTTATTACCGACTTATAAAGTTTTGGAGCGGGATCTAAATTAGTAGTGCGTTTACATTATTTTAGGGGCCTCGGGTTGCCGAGTGGTCTAAAGCGCTCGCCTAAACCTATCACTATCATTTCACTCCTATCCGTGTGGGTTCGAGTCTCGGGCTTGGGCAATGTGGGTGTGTGAGAAGGCTGCCAGTACCTTCACGTGAGTTGGTAGCTCTTATCAGGGTCTTTCCTGGCTTTTCCTCCACCGCTTATACTGGCTGCCTTATATAGCCTATCTTGCGCTGAGAAATAGCGTTAAACCCAACGCCTCCACCACCCCAACAAAACAACAATAGCAATATTATTCTATGTAGGATCAGGACAACGGCTCTCTCCAAATTTCAGGCCAAAAACATTAAAATAGAAACTGACCTTAATTGCCTGTCTTTGTTTTATATTAGACGTTTGGTGTAAGTATATTTCAGTAGCAAAATCTTTACAAAGTTAAGAGGTAGAAACAAATATTATTTTACGTCCGGTATTTAGGGACAGACGTACGCATGGATCAAGTGCCATATGTCACGCAAATTGCTCATTTAATAAATGGACTATGGTGGCCGCATAGAATCACAAAAATGGAAAATTAAAGAGCACCTTCCAACTCATCTCTTCTTTCTTGTTCTTATTAGAAGCTAGATGAAATTGTATGTCATTTAAGTTCTGTGAGGAGAGTGTCGTTCTCTTTCGTTATAAGAACAAAGAAAAGCTTTTATAATGAATAGGATATAATTTCAGCTTAAATGGATATCAAATTTTGTATTCAATTATAAGCAATATATGGTTACACTGTTCAATGTCGCGCTTATATCTACCAACATTCATTTGTTCTTTCATCGATTCTAGTCATATAAAATCGGTTATTTTGATGACATTTATGATGACGATTATAATATCGTAATCTGATGCGTCGTCATTGATACCGAAAGCAGTGTTTTCCATCATAAATGCTAATTCCATATAATCAAAATAATATATCTCTCCTTAAAGGTATGCATCTACTGCATATACCTAATCTGTTTATCATTCTACAAACCCACGCTAATACGTTACCTATCTGCTTGTACATAATGTGTGCAAATTCGTCCATGAACCAAGAAACAAACCATGTATACCTGAAAACTAGGTATAAATTATATGCATTGCAAGACGGTAATATAATTTCAAGTGGCTGGTGCATTTATTGGCCCGATCATTGCTTTATACGGGGACACGAGCACGTTTTATGATTTTTATAAGTATCCTTGTTGGTCATGAGTATGTAGAATAATACATCTTAGAACAAATTTCTGAATTCATCAATCATTGTTCACCAGAAAAGCGAAAAACCTTTCCTAAAGTTAAATCTGATACCATCTCTCTCTCTCTCTCTCTCTCTCTCTCTCTCTCTCTCTCTCTCTCTCTCTCTCTCTCTCTCTCTCTCTCTCTCTCTCTCTCTCTCTCTCACACACACACACACACACACACACGTGCAATTAATTTTTTTCTAGAGAAAGTTTCAAACAAACGGACAGAAAGGCAGAAAAGGAAACAGGGAATCCGAAATCGTGCTTTGCAGTTTTAAAAGCATGAAAATAATTTTCTGCAGCAGTGTTCAAATGACACAATTTTTTTTAGTTTTTGGTATATCAGGAAATACTAGTGCAAAATGTATGTTATGCATCCACATTTTTTTTAAATTTGTGTCGCAAAATTAATATGTCCACCAAAAAGAGTCACCGTTAACATTAAAATGATGTAAATTTTAAGACAAAATGTTTTCACGATTAGCATTACCCAAATACCACGTTGAATTATCTATCAGCATGTGCGATTTGTTACATTTTATATTTTACTTCATAAGTTTTATGAAAGGGGTGCATTTAGAGAAAAATATCTAGGCACATGAATTTCGTATCATAATTTCTATCCACAGGTATACTTTGTTGGAACCTCAGGGCAATTTGTACATGTTAGAATTACATTAATGTCACAAACGTCGAGTCACGTCCGTTCTTTGACAAGACGACTTCTTGATAAAACGGTTGAAAGCGTTCTCCATTACACCTTTATGCAACAAACATGCTCAGAGTACATATTTAATACTAAATTTGGATTAACAGAACCTCTATAAAGGTAAGGTTTAACAGAACCTCTACAAAGGTAAGGTTACATGTTTTCCTTTCTTTAAAGGTATGCTAGGTCCAGAATTTGCACATGCCTGTACGGAAGATGCTGTTCAAATATGATTTTCTGCAATTCGCAAGTTGTCATTGGCGATTTTATAGTAAACTAAGTTTCCAATTATTACTTTCTGGTTTTAACATGAAGCACAAAGCCTGTTGACTAAGAAAAGCGTGTACAAGTGCGATGACAAATCTCTCTCTCTCTCTCTCTCTCTCTCTCTCTCTCTCTCTCTCTCTCTCTCTCTCTCTCTCTCTCTCTCTCTCTCTCTCTCTCTCTCTCTCTCTCTCTCTCTCTCTCTTCAATCAATACTGTATTGTATTGACTATTCATTTATTGCCCGAACCTGAATTGCTCTGCGATAATACCAAGATCTGTATACAACTCTGTGTGGTTACTAGCTCAAAACCTGAATCCAGCAGATGCAATAAGTGATGATCCACCATTAAACCATTAAAGTTGATGTTTTCTAGGATTCTCTGATGTACATGTACTTTAAAAGACCAACCACGTAATTATTGGAACTGTAGTGCGTACAATACAATTAATGTAAATCAGTTCATATTCCTAATGTTCAAAAATAAAGTTTAGTGTTTTGTCTTAAAATTATCCTACAACTGAATGTACTTAAATGTGTGTGTGTGTGCGCGCGAGCGTGTTCGTGCGTGTGTGTGTTGGTGTATGTGTGTGTGAGAGAGAGAGAATGTGTGTGCGAGAATGTTCGTGTGAGTGTGTGTGTGTGTGTGTGTGTGTGTGTGTGTGTGTGTGTGAGAGAGAGAGAGAGAGAGAGAGAGAGAGAGAGAGAGAGAGAGAGAGAGATTGGGATTTATCAAGTAGCTTTAACAATTGTCCAGTCTTATCAATATGATTTTTGCAGTGTGGCAGTTCATAGTGACGTCTAGCACAGAGGCATCATTCCGCATACATGTGGCATGATGTACCACTCAGTCATATTATCATGACACCAGGTCGACCAGTTCTAACACTAACCTCTTAATGTTGAGCAATAAGCGAGGCAGCTGATAGTACCATTTTATTAGTCATTGGTATAACTGAGCCGGGGTTAGTATCCGCATCCGAGGAGGACGCTTTAACGACTTAGGCCACCGGAACCGTCGAACGCACTTATGAAATAAATACCCTTATTCTTTTAATGTGACAATCGAAGACTTTAAATTAGACCTGATCAACAATATTCACTGATTTTATATTTTAGACAGTAACAGTGGAGAATGTTTCCGAAATCTTTTTAAGTAGCAAAGTCAAGGTTCGCTAAAGTTCATAGCTGTAACCATTGGTTCAGCGTGTTGCTCGACATAGAAAATTACATCCGCCATTTGTAATCGCTTATAACACGAATCCAACTACAAACTGTGCCGGCAGATCTATGTATGTTCAGTTAGGAGTGAGCAGTAGAATAAACAACATAGACCCTTATCTGCAGGCGCACTTTGCATCGACAGATTGGGATCTTTTTATTATTTGCAGTTTGATTGGACCTATAGGTGGATATGGATGGTATATGTTATTGAGATCCATCGATGTACATCAGAGCCTGAGGATAATAAATTAATATGTTGATTTTAAAGGGCAACTAAAAGTCAATAGCCTTGAACTATCGATCTGAAAAAGTGTATGTCTCAATCGTATGCTTCAAACTTGTACTAACTCTCCGTGTAGCCATAGTTCAGTGTTTTCTTCCGCGTGATTTAAATATATAACTATCTTTATTCAGGCATATATCTGAGTAAAACTATTTAATTATTTGCCTTACACTACAGTAGTTAATGGGAGCACTCGGAATAAAACTTTAAAATTCTTAATATAAAGGGAATTTAACATAACGCCTCTATTTTAATGTGGGCCACTCTCTGCACAAATGGAATTTAATGTTGATAAGATATATAGAATCAACAATGTGGATCACATGGGGCACCAGGGATATTTAATGTTAATGTCATCCATTAGAATAATATTATGGATCTGGGCGGAAATGCATCACGCTGAGCACAAAATGAATTTAATAGATGATTACCAATTTAATAAATAAATTGGGTTTTTATGACGGGAACGTTAATTTGAAACATTGGCTGCCATTTAAAAGAATGCATTAAACATGTGTGCTGGTAAAGGGATTGTAATTTTAGGGGAAAAAAAATTGGACTGTATAGAGTGTATTGGGAATGTAACATGGTGGGTCACTATTGGTTCAAAGGGTGATTCAATATTAAAAAATGTCCATAGGTTCAACATTTCGCAATGGTACGTCTGGGAAATTAATATTATAGGTTGATGATATAAAGATAGCAGATCACCAATAGACATGGGATGGAAAGCTCACGTGACCATGTTGAATAAAAAATAGCCGTCGTAACATTAAAGATAGGGCTTAAATATAAATTTAACATGGTGGTGCACATAGAGATATTTTATCACGCCTACTGTAAATGATGTCATATTATTCAGACTTCTAGGAAAATATTTCCTAATCACCTGTGACTTTTATATGTTATATTTTTGGACGTCTTTAACGTTAAATTCTTCAATGTGCACATAGCAACCAAAAATCTTGAATTTCCATTAAAGCCCAAACCGTTCCATTGATTCAGAATATGGCAATTTATGTTAATATCCCTTCACAGTCAACAGACCCAACATATTCCTTAAAATATCATCCCATGCTACATTCATATTGAAATGGACATTTTTCACATCAACTGGACTTTATAATCATCCGCAGATGCGACCTATTGAGTTTACTCTTCACCAACACTTACCACAGTGCAGACTGTGACAATAATCATTCATGTTGTCAGCAGAGTCAGCATTATATCACTCCTCAGCATTAAAGAGAAGGTCTTTGCCAGGGTCGTCTTGACCAGACATCAGCAACTTGCTGACAGAATGCTTTTGGAGGTTCAGGGTGGATTCTGAGTTGGTAGATAGACAGTGGGTATGATCTTCTCCAAAGCCAACTGCAATAGAAACTCATAGAGCAGCATTGGCTTTGTCGACCTACACCAAGATATTCGATACCATCAACACAACGGGTCTCTTCAAGATACTCAGGAAGATTGGCTGTTCTCCAAAACTCCTCTAAATTATCCATTAATTTCTTGGCAGGATGCAAAGGTACGAGATCAGGTGTGAAGTAAAACAGAGCAGCGTTCTGGCACAAGCAGTTTTTGGTATCTTTTTCTCAGTACTCCTTAACTACCCAATCGATGAATGAATAGAACGAGTCTTCTTGCTCTTGCACACGAGTTCCTACGTAAAGTTTTACAACCATACTAAACTAAACGTCAAGACCAAGATACATCATTTTCTGATAAGAGAACATAATTTTGCAGATGATGCAGCACCAGTCGACTCGCACAAATTCGAATCAAAACCTCATGGACTATCCATCTCATCCATGATCCATGTACTCATCCCATCAGCGTTTAGAAAAAGTAGTCGAGAGATAAGCATCACAACACATCCAAACATTACCCTGTATAGCATTTCCCAGGAGGAATTCACAAAATACACCGGGGTAACAGTAAACTTACTATACAGATGAAGATGCTGAGTTGTCCGGCCTGTGTCCATAATATTCTGCTGTATAGCAGCGAAACGTGGTTCAACAACATCAGCCAAGAGAAAAAGCTCAATCGTTTTCATCTCCTTTGCATGCAGATCATTCATGGCATTCCAAGACAGGAAAATGATGCCAACGCTGATCATATGTCCAGGCAAATTTGCCAAGTAAGTTGGACCTCCTCAAACAGAGTGGTCGCGTTGGCTCAAACACAATGTAAGCAAAGGACATGTTTAACGACAAAGTTGCCAATGCTAAGAAACCAGCAAGACACCAAAAACTCCATTTAAAAACGTCTGGAATCACAAAATGAAAGATTTCAACATCAATATGATTTTGCAGACAGCAGAACCAACTAGCGCCGCAATCTCTACGTTGGAGCTCTGCATCACGACAAGCAATTGTTGGACAGCTACAAAGTAAGCTCCAACGTAGAAAGCAGTGTGTCAACAGAAATGTCACGGTAAGAAATGAAACACAAACTAACAAACAGGTAATCTCCAACGGATATTGCATATCCATCGTCTTACACAGACTGATGGATGCCAGAAACTGTACATGTGCACATATCTATAAACTAAACTACTTTATCAACAACTATGGCAATGTAGAACTATGTAACAAAAACAAACATAAGCGTACATAACATCATACAATTGTAAGAGAATACAGAGCAGAAAAAGTATATTAATTTTTGTTCCTAAGTGAGTACAATTTGTTATACTAAAATCCCAAGCTAAACTATCATGAATACAAACTTATAACAGTACATTTAAAGGAATTATGTTATCCAAGCCTGAATAATGTACTGTCAATTAAAATCTCGTAACAATGCAATCAAAGGAATTATGTTTTTTCAAGCCTGAGTAATCAATAACTATTATTATTTAATGGGTGATGAAAATTAATCACCACCGTATGAAATGACCTCCCATGACCTAAGATGTCATTTCATAACTGATTTAAAAAAAAATGAAAAGCAACATCCGTTCAGATGCTCATAAAAATAATTTGCGTTCCAGTTTAAATGTGGAAACTACAGTGGCAGTTCAATGCGATAACAAGATGATTTTGTCTCGCTCTCTGGTTCTGGATAATGAATTATGTTAACCTGTGATTTGTACCATCTACATATGTTATTATTGTCTTCTATCTATCTATCTATCTATCTATCTATCTATCTATCTATCTATCTATCTATCTATCTATCTATCTATCTATCTATCTATCTATCTATCTATCTATCTATCTATCTATCTGAAGTTTTTCTTCAGGTCATCTTAATTTTCTGTTTCTTTCTGTGTTTCGCATGATCTCTTTGTAATACCATCCTTCCAAAAAGGTCCCTGAACAAGACTAGCAAAAAGGATTAATTGTAGTGACAATTATATTATGATTAAAACAGCTGATGTCTGTACCTGCAATTCAGATATTAAAAAGCTAAATGTTATATTGCATTCCCCCATGTTAAAATCAGTCAATAAATGTCAAAACAAACATGCATTTTTAAGTTATTTTCCCATTATTGTATAGCGTGTTAATCTTGAAAATATGGACGAATCTATATGTGACTATTAGCTTTATTTTTAAATCTATATGAGTTGAGCGCTATTTATGTACATTATTTTTACTGATGATATTTATCCAAATCAAATAACTTGGCTTCCAGCTTGTTATCTTTTGTTATTTCTTCTCTTGTTTATTTACTTTTCACCACATTTTGAATATTTTCAGAGTTTTTACTGTTCTGATTTTGGCGAGTTCAACGAGGATTCGAGCATATTTTTATCTACCCTGATGTAATCATTTCTACGACAGCTAACACCTTTTATAACCGCTTCAATAATACTCGATGGCTGTTCATCGCTTTGTCCTTTGAAATCAAATGGTTTAGACCTAAAATACAATACAATTTGTAAAATAAGTTAATTAAAGACTGGTTTAATTTCTTCTTGACACATAATCACATCTAACCATGAACCTCTCCGAAATGGCTGGAAAAAATGTAGTTCCAAATTTATCCGCGATGTGTGATTTGCCAAGACGTAAGAGCAGCGATATCCTGGATACGGCGGAGGATTTGTGTGACAACTTGGATAATCTAGCTGACATTCTCACAGAAATCGAGGCCAACTATCAAAATGTAAGTAGTGCACAAGATACGTCGACTCATATTTTATTTTACTGGGGAAATAGAAAGAAAAACTGTAGATTTTTCATCTCACCATTTATTGATATCTCACTAGTTCCAAAAAAAAAGATATCAGTTATTGAACTCGTTCCTTATATTTCATTTGAAATGAGTATTAATATTAAATCCTCTGTATAGTGGGGTTATATGGATTAATGACAGCCAATAAAATCATAGGCAAAGATGTATTCACTTTTAAATGGGATGCAGGGAATACAGACCTTTGTCACAAAAAATAGGAAAATAGTTGTATTTTGATCTACTCCAGTATGATGTTAGCGACAATGGGAATATGGAAACCAAAACCAGTGTCGGAGCTAAACTAGGTGTGTTCAGCCGTCTAAAGGATGGCCTAGATTCTGCCAAAAGCCTCATCAACTGCCTGAAGCGAGAAAAATGGCGGCTGAGCAGACGAGAACTCAGTGTGGAACTGAGGATGGGGGAACTAGAGGATTACAAATCACATTTAAAGCAAGACATGGTAAGTAAAATGTTTGAAATACATTTTAAAAACTTAGAAAATCGATTTATTCCCGACCTAGAACTAATTACTATGTTTAGAGAGCATATTCTGATTCCAGTCACATTTTAACTGAGTGACCCTTCAATCACAATGATTACCCCAAAACATCAAATTGTTTGTTAGATTGAATTAATTTTGTTGAGAATACCAATAATTAAACAAATTAAAAGAAATAATAAAATCGTCAGCTAAATTAAATTTGGAAGCTTAAAATATGAAAATAAATTGCTTTCCTTTTTTTTCAAAGTTATACAAACTCTCGGTGTCGGAGTAGTTGTTTCAAATCGGTCATCTTTCTCGTTCTGGACTGACTGTTTAGTATGACTCCTGAGCCTAGTTCTTAAAATAATGACATATACACATACTATAGTTAAGACTAGACAACTTATTCTGTCATTTATGTGCAATAAAAACCGCATCACCCATTAATAAACCGTGTAAGTTGTTTAAGATTGTCTTTTTTCATATAGGTATTAGTGAGTTGTTTTATTTCTTAAATTATAAAAGTACTTCCTTATCTTTCATACACTAGTAGAATGGTATACATACGTTCTACTACATCACTCCTTATAGACTGTGTGGAGTCGAAAGTCACATCCCATATGTCATTCCAGATTTTTTGTATATGTTCTCAAGGTGTCATAGATACTGTATAAAAACGTGATTGCAGAAATTCGATAGGAATAGATGAAAATTCAAAGGAATAATCAAAATATCAGTTAAAACTGCTTTCCTTTCAATAGCTAACTCGATAAAATACAAGTATTGATACAAGAATCTATCCAGCTAATATAAAATTAGCTTTAGTGAACCCAATCTTTAAACATGATGAGAGGTCCTCAACAACAACAAAAAAAATAACGACCAATATAAACTTTACCCAACTTTGTCTTCAAAATTTGGAAAACATCGTATTTCATCTTCGCTGATTTTTAAAGAATGTAATCTTCTGCATAACTCACGGTTAGGTTTCAGATAAGGCATCCATGCCAAACTGTCCTCACAAAGCTGGTTGATACATGGCTAGCAACAATTGATGGCAGAAAAATATCGGAGCAATGTAGTTAGAGTTTTGAAAGGTGCTGGATTTAGTAGCTCATGAAATATCGATAGTTAAACTCAAGGCAAACAAAGTCTGTAATAATTTGTTTACTTGGTTTGATGTTTACTTAACAGGAACAGGAACGCAACTGCTTTATAATGCATCAAACGTGGTGTCCTTCAAGGCTCTTTTCTCTGCCCTTTGCTCTTTCTCCTTTTCATTAATAATTTACAACTTTACAACTGAAACTTACCCTTTTTGCGGACGATTCAACCCTGAATGCTATGGCTAATACAATCGAATTCCTTAAACAAAATTCTTAACAGGACGAAGATGCTGTTATACTGTGATGCGAAACCAAAATACAATTTAACGCAGAAAAACTAACTGCATGATAACTGGATCAATGCAAAGATTAAAGAAATTAGTGATAATCAGTATATTTGTTGGTGGAACTAAATGAAATAATATAGGAAATCAATATGTTTAAGTGTAATTGTTGACAGGCAATCTTCCTGGGAAAATTAAATAAAGTGCATGTGTTCTGCAGTGTGCTCCCTAATAGCCTTGTTAAACAGACTTTCTTCCTATTTGACAGAATCTACTATACAAATGTTTTATAATGAATATATATATATATATATATATATATATATATATATATATATATATATATATATATATATATATATATATATATATATATATATATATATATTTATATATATATATATATATATATATATATATATATATATATATATATATATATATATATATATATATATATATATATATATATATAAGTCATTTGTTTGATTATGTTTTTGCCAAATAAAAAAGGCAATTAAAATACTCTCCTAATCTTAATGAGACAATAAAATTCCATAATGGAGTTGCTAGAATTATTACAAGAAAAGACTGTACATCCTCACAATTATTTATTAATTTACAGTAGTTATATTTTAATTATAGAGCAAAGTAATTTAAAACTATTTTGATATATAAATCTTTTTTTACGTGACTACACAATATATTAACGATCGAATAATTCCAGACTCAAATATATATTTCCACAATCTGCAAGCAAATTCATACTTCAATCTTCATATACCTAAATTTTAAAGGAGTCATTATAAAGGTATTTTTTATATTCTGATGTTTAGTATTACATATACCTAAATTTTAAAAGAGTCATTATAAAGGTATTTTTTATATTCTGATGTTTATCATTTCATATACCTAAATTTTAAAGAAGTCATTATAAAGGTATTTTTTATATTCTGATATTTAACATTACATATACCTAAATTTTAAAGGAGTCATTATAAAGGTAATTTTTTATATCTGATGTTTAGTATTACATATACCTAAATTTTAAAGAAGTCATTATAAAGGTATTTTATATATTCTGATGTTTAGTATTACATATACCTAAATTTTAAAGGAGTCATTATAAAGGTATTTTTTATATCTGATGTTTAGTATTACATATACCTAAATTTTAAAGGAGTCATTATAAAGGTATTTTATATATTCTGATGTTTAGTATTAAATATACCTAAATTTTAAAGGAGTCATTATAAAGGTATTTTATATATTCTGATGTTTAGTATTACATATACCTAAATTTTAAAGAAGTCATTATAAAGGTATTTTATATATTCTGATGTTTAGTATTACATATACCTAAATTTTAAAGAAGTCATTATAAAGGTATTTTATATATTCTGATGTTTAGTATTACATATACCTAAATTTTAAAGAAGTCATTATAAAGGTATTTTATATATTCTGATGTTTAGTATTAAATATACCTAAATTTTAAAGGAGTCATTATAAAGGTATTTTATATATTCTGATGTTTAGTATTACATATATCTAAATTTTAAAGGAGTCATTATAAAGGTTTTTTTGTATATTCTGATTTTTAGTATTACATATACCTAAATTTTAAAGGAGTCATTATTAAGGTATTTTATATATTCTGATGTTTAGTATTATTCGCAAAGATATCAAACAAGCACAAGCACTGCATTCTTTTAAGAACACACTTCCCAAATGTTTTCTTTCTGATTATGTTATAGCATCAAGAAATGGAGATACCTAACTTGGTTACTCCCACCAACCTCCCATTTCCCAAACCTTCGTGTATATCTATGTATGTTTCAGTCTAATGCATGTATATATGTAAGTTTGTATGTTTTACAAATGAGAGCGTCACTCACTATAGTAAGTAAGAGTTTTATTTGTGCATATATGTCGAATTCATAGTTTTAATGTTCTATTATGGAGACTTCTTTTAAGAATTTTTATTGATTCAGAACCAAATGTTATAACCTTATTATTATTATTATTATTATTATTATTATTATTATTATTATTATTATTATTATTATTATTATTATTATTATTATTATTATAGGCGATTCAAAATAGATTTACGCAAATTTTAATTCTTAAGACTAAGAGTTAAAATTAGAGACGACAACACATCCATGAGCTCTGCTCAAATAATTTGCATAAAGTTTCTCTGATTTTTTTTTAAATTTAAAATGCCTAAAGGTCGTGAATTAAATGTAACAAGGAGTGGGGAAATCGTGTTTAATGAAGGTCAGGTTTAAATGTAGGTAAGGTTTTCCTGTTTAAAATAGACTTCGAGAGAGTAAATTTTGATTCCTTGACGTTAATGTTTCACTGTAATAAAGAACCGTTTACTGATTTTCCCAGTGGGGTGAAATGGTTTTGATGCATTAGGACGAAAGCAGTTTTATAGACAGTAATGATTGTTTTAAAATAAAACAGTTTATTGTACATTAATGCATTGTCTTAGAAAAAATGCAGTTTTAACCGTTTATTTGACTGCAATAAATAAAGCAAGTCATTTCTTGTGTAATGGGATCATGGCTATAATCTCAATGTGTTAATCGAGTAAAAGTGTACTCTCTCTCTCTCTCTCTCTCTCTCTCTCTCTCTCTCTCTCTCTCTCTCTCTCTCTCTCTCTCTCTCTCTCTCTCTCTCTCTCTCTCTCTCAGTGTTATTTTGGATGGGCAATGTGCGCGCCTCAAGAAAACGACGTTGTGAGAATGAGAATAAAATTATCTACTCTTACAAGCCTATAAGAAATGATTAGAAATTTAAATTTCAATTAAAGAATAAAAAAATATGTATTTTCACATAAAATAGTAGACTTAAGGACCAACCATTTCATTCTTGCGAGGTGGGGGACTGAACTAAAAAGAAAACTTGGATTTTCATTGGATCTATTGTTTTTTATTTTCCCTAAAGAATGTCGTGGATGAAATTTATTTTATATGTGATCTAAACTTGTATTTTCTCAATGAAAGCCACGCCTTCATTTAACCTTAAGTAAATAAACTGTCGGTCTTTAAGCATTGTCAGATATCGTCAACACACAATCTTACATATGCACACACACACACACACACACGTACACACACACTTATAATGTCACATGCATTTATTAACAAAATCGAAAATACATCGTTTGTCTTTCAAATCCAGTGTGTGTGTGTGTGTAGTAGTAGTAGTAGTAGTAGTAGTAGTAGTAGTAGTAGTAGTAGTAGTAGTAGTAGTAGTAGTAGTAGTAGTAGTAGTGGACCTTACGCATATCCAGCAATCATAACTGATTTGGAATAGTACCACATTTAATTTGTATTTGCTTATAGCTTTCTTGACACCGATGATGTGATCATGCAATTTCATTTCTCAACATCCATCGAAACTACATTGCGATCCTAATAACCTACATACACTTCTTGCCAAACTGGCTATTCCAATTTTTGGGATTATGTGCAGGTCACGCAGCCATACACACCATTCAACAGAGTTTCCTGTTGGTTCATTCACAGCACATATCTTCATATATTCAGCTTTAAGAATTTAAGAATGAAAAATGAGTAAAAGTATTTAATTTGGATTGATTTCATAAATGGGAAAAGCAGCAAAAACTGTTTCATATACAGTATTTCATTCACGTTTCCTCTTTGTACAGAACAAATGTATTTATTATTTTGTATCTGCTTTCGGTTTCAGTCTAGCCTGAACGAGTTAGTAGACGTGTTGAGCATGCGGGTGATTCAGCTGGAGAACACACTAGTAGAGCAACAAGAAATCCAAGAGGTTCTGGAGGCTGAGAAAACTGACCTCCGGGAACGACTGAAAGCGTCAGAGGCTAAAAGTCATGGTGAGAATATCAGAACATTCCTTGTCTTATCCATGTAACTGAACCTTATTACTGATCAGATCTTTAATCCCTGAACGTGTATGCAAAACACTAAGCAGAGGCAGACCTTGACAGAAAGACATATCGCATTGAAAAATGTTTGCGGTCCTTTTAAAAACCTTTTTGAAACAAAAATGCCTTCAATTTTTAGATAGGGAAACATATTTTAAATGAACTGTACATATGACATTGCGATTATTGCTATAAATGGTTCCCATATAATATAAAAAGCTTATTCACGAATGTCCTCTGTAACTTTTCATCTTTGATCCTGCTTAACTTACTGCAGAAAAGGTTAGTTCTACCTTACGAATAAAGTTAAGTTCTGGTTGACATAACCCCATTGAATACTCTACGAATAAAGCTAAGTCCTTAGAGACAAATAATAAAAATACAGTATAAAAGATTTTTCACCATTTTTATTTTTTACACATTGGCTCCACTGGCCGAGTAATTTTTAGGCTTTCAGTGGATACATAATCACGTTTGAATGATCACGTAAGATTGCAGAGCAATATTAACTATCGCTATTTATCTATAATTTGCATTCGTTCAAAGTAGGTGTGTAGACAACCTGTCAGATACACTGATCCCATAGAATATAGGAATATGTCAAGTTTTCCTCATTCAATTCCAGAGCTAGAACTTCACAAGCAGGAGCTGATTACGGAGCTGAAGGAGTTGAGCCTTGAGAGATCGGACGCCAGTTACAAGAAGGAGAATCTGGAGCTGAAGACAGAGATGGAGATCATCATGGAGGAAAACAAACAGTTAAAGGAGATGCTCAGATTGAAAGCTGTCAACGAGGAGTTTGACAAAGGCGATTTGGGGAATTTAGAATCCATCGGGAACGAAACTAACAGAGGACACTCGGTAGATGACAATCTGGACCCCAAGAATAACAACAAACTAATTCTGGATGGGAGGAAACCAGACAAAGATAATAAACTATAAGTTTTGAAGAAAAGATTCATACCATTGTAAAAATAAATATTGTCACTGGTAACATATTTCGTAATACTGCAAAATTGAAAATATTGGTGTGAAGTAAATTTTGTCTTTTGGAGCAAATGGGCCATTTCATGTGCATAAAAAAATGTCGCTAGATTACATTTGTATTTCTAATATCCTTACGAATACATAATTATTGCGTAATTACATCTCTAACATATTCTCTCCTGCTAAAATATCTCCCTTGCACCTACGTTTTAGTCTTCGAATGATTAGAGAGAGAGAGAGAGAGAGAGAGAGAGAGAGAGAGAGAGAGAGAGAGTATCTAAATTTTCAACATTTAAGGACTTGCAAAGTTTTGCAATGGAACCATTGCTACCTGTTGTAAGGAACAAAATGACTTACACTTAATTTCTATGTAAGAAACCTGAACCGATGTGTTAGAGATACATATTTGCTTAAAGGATTCAAAACCAGTATCTCTCATGGCTCCAAACAAACAAGCATATTAACATATTTTGAAATACATTCAGTGGACATTAATTGATGTAGGAAAAACCATGACATTTTTTTTGCCGATATAGAGGGCAAGGGACTATCCACAGTTTAATGGAAATCGTGTGTTACAGATTTAAACAAAGTAATTCATATTTATACAAAAGGAACGTAAATTCGCATTAGACACACAAATATCTGGCGACATTTGAACGTGAACTTTTCACTTCTTGTGTAACAGTACAACATAGCTGATGCGCAGCGGCTAGACGGAACATTTAATTCTTTACACATACCGCAAAATCATATCGAGATTAGTTATTCTGATTGTACGGCGTCAACATTAAACATCATCAAGAAAATGGACTAATACAGAGTTCAATCCGAAAAGTAAAATGTTTAAACATTCTAACTAACGTGGCTATTGCATGCTCGACACTCATTTACAGCATGATGCGGATGTAGAAAGAACATTTCCTGTTCATGATGTGGTGATGATATTTGACAATGCTAATAGACCGACAATTTATTTTCTAAAGTTGGAAGGAAGGTGGGATTTCATTGAGAAAATGTAAGTTTAGATCTTATATAGAATAAATTAGATCCATGATAATGATTAAAATATATCTTTAGGGGAAAGGAAAAACAATAGATCCAACGAAAATCCCAGTTTTCTCCTCAGTTCCGTCCCCCACCCCGCAAAATTGAAATGGTCGGTCCTTAAGTCTACTATTTTCTGTGAAAATACATATTTTATTTTCTTAAACTGAAATTTTAATTTCTAGTCATTTTGTACAGGCTTATAAAAGTAGATAATTTTAATATTTCTCTCAATCGCACAACGTCGTTTCTTGCGGAGTGCACATTGACACCCAAAAGAACACTTGTCGATTCACACGCACACATAAACACACACTCACACACACACACACACACACACACACACACAGGTAGACAACTTTGCATTACTGAACTTGTATGCAATTAGTTGTTGATATTCTAGTGGGTTTCATCTTAAAAAAGAGCAAATTAAAACAGTGAAAGTATTTTTAAGTTCAGATTTGTTTCCTTTCTCCCAACATTCATTAGATGTTCAGATGTGTACCTCAGCAATCAATAAATTCGATTTAACACAACATCAAATATTCTCTCTACCTCTTCCTATCTCCCTTTCAGACCAAATGCATGTTTGTTTGTTTGTCTATATGGATGTATGAATTCATGAATGTAGTACGCGTTGCTCGGATTTTAATCTTATTAGTGTTTTTGTGTATGGTCATGATTTTTTTCGCTCTTTAGTATGAGCTTTCAGTTTTATATATTAAAACCTTAAAGAGAACACGAAGACTTAAGACCTGCATCTTCAACATTGAAGAAATAAAATCCCAATTTAAAGGACATCATTATGAATATGAGAATTGGTAGAAATTTTATTAACAAATGCATATACTATTATCATCGGTTATGTATGTATGTATGTATGTATGTATGTATGTATGTATGTATGTATGTATGTATGTATGTATGTATGTATGTATGTATGTATGTATGTATGTATGTATGTGTGTGTGTGTGTTATTCACTAATTGCTTATGTATCAAGAGTACAGAAAATTATTATTCCCATCAAACTTTGCTTTTGTGACCAGGACAGTGATATTTCGAAATTTATATATTTTCCAGAACATTCCAGATAGATTCAGTGCTAAGTAAACTTGCAGTAACTTCTAAAACTTTCCAGTAATATAAATAATAATATAAATACCGGGGCTTTAAGTAAATCAGTTCAGTTTAGTACCAGCCGAATAAGTGGATATATATATATATATATATATATATATATATATATATATATATATATATATATATATATATATATATATATATATATATATATATATATATATGTGCAAACAGATAATTTAAGATTTCGACTGCCTAGGGACCTCCACAGGGTTTAATCCGGCACTGCTACTTTTTACTCCTCGTAATTCAAATCTTTCCTAAATCTAGATCCTCCAGCTATTCTCTCTACTATGAAAATAGAAGCCTAATGTTAATTAAATTATTGAATACGTCTATGCATTAACGTTGTACATTACCTTACTATTTCTATGTATACCTTTCTAATATTAGATTTAAATTTCAATATTGTAATATTTTAATGCTGCCTTAATTAAATTTCTTCTTATTCTTGTTATTTCACCAAAGTCACTAGTGTCATCAACTTGTATCTGATTAAATGCACTTACTGAATCAATGTTTTAATTAAATAAAATGAAGTTTAGTTTCTTTAATTTTAAAGCCTTACCCGAGATATTGTTTACTTAATTAAGTTGCGAAGATTAGCAGCTGAAACAGATAATTGAGATTCGTCGAAAAAGAAAAACAAATAAACCCCATTTCTACATAATAAGAAAAGTGCAAACATGAATTGAACAAAGCTGTTGCTAATGGAAAGTATAAGGTTATAATCCGTAAAAGAAGAGATGGCAAAGATGAGAGAGAAAATGAAAAAGTGTAATAAATTCTTTATGAAATTCGTGAGTAAATAACTAGTAAAGATTGTAAATGAATATGACCTTCTTATTGATCATTTAATTCTATGATGATTACCAGAATCGGCTGCTGACATTTCTTTTATCATTTGCCCCTCTAAGTTATTTACCGACACTTAATGGCACGTGGACCAACCTTATAAATTATCGGGGTAAATACGGAATGACCCTGACCTTTGTTCTATTAATACACCTTTACCTTGTCAGTTATATCCGAGAGATATTCCTTATTTGGTTATGCATATATTTGTAGTATCTTGTTGTTGCGCTCTCGATCAAGAGAAACTTGACACAGTCTATAAAATGTTCAAGATCTATGCCATATATCTTTAAATTTGAGTAAAGTAGAGTGCACTGAATTAGAAAGCGGTGTCTAATTATAGTTTTATATACGTATATTCCTACATTCTTCAAAAATGTTACATAGTGTTAAAGTATCATTTTACCCAACAGTCTTTAGGTCAAAGACTTTATGCAGGATGAAGTGTATTTACAAAATTTCTATAGGCGGTATCGTTGGTCGTATTTTTTAGACATCATTGGCTTTGCAGTTTTAAACCTTAATTTGTCATGTACTAATTTTAATTTTGCGAGCGTACAGAAAGTGTTGAAAAACACCTACGTGCAATAGATACCTCAGCACATTAATAGAGATCAAATTGATGTAAAATTTTCACCTGACACTTATCAAACCAGTCAACGTATCTATCTAGTTTGTATTTTGATGGTCTACGATATTTTTCTGGAGAAGTATTTAAAATTGACTTCATTAGTGAGACATTCATATTTGTAATATGTAACGTTTACATTTTTACAAGCATATATATATGTATCTGTGTGTGTGTGTGTGTGTGTGTGTGTGTGTGTGTGTGTGTGTGTGTGTGTGTGTGTGTGTGAAGTTAAACATTCTATTCAATAATCATTTTCTACTGTTGGTTATGTCATGTTCAAATCAAGTCTGTAAAATCTTAAGTAAATGTTCTATGACATCACTCATTTCACCTTTGACCTTTATACTAATATGTCTTGTTGTTATGTACAATTCTGTATTTATCGTCCTCTCCATCCAGGTTTAGTCTCATCATAAGTCTCATCGTTACGACAAGCTGAATGTTTATCGTTACGACTAGCTGAATGTTTATCGTTACGACAAGCTGAATGTTTATCGTTACGACAAGCTAAATGTTTATCGTTACTACTATCTGAATGTTTATCGTTACGACAAGCTAAATGCTTATCGTTACTACTATCTGAATGTTTATCGTTACGACAAGCTGAATGTTTATCGTTACGACTAGCTGAATGTTTACGAAACTAAGTTGTCTAAGTTTACAAATGATGATTCTTTTGTGTTTAAATGTCATTAAAAATTCATACGCATCTTGATTGCTACAGACATAAACTTTTTTAACGTTTAAATTCTGCAAATGAATTTAACATTCTACAGATAATTATGTTAAAATTTTGTTTGTTTTTTTTTCATGCGTCCTGATTCTTGTTGCATCTTTTAGTGTATTGATAGTATACATGTCTTTTCCGTTTGCTTTTAAATTGTTAATTCAAATATGGACATTGTTAAATACAAATATTTTCCAATATATATATATTAACTACAATATATTCCAATATATATATATATATATATATATATATATATATATATATATATATATATATATATATATATATATATATGACTACTAAGTGTTTAAATATGTATGTATATACGGAAATAATTGTTCATAATTTTTTGTATTGTCTTTAAAGATGACAGGAATAAAATGCATGCTTGACATCAGTTCGAGTAAAACTAGAATTCATTGAATAAATTAATTTGCATTGAAATAAGTCGAATCTCGATTAATAATTATTATTTTAATTGTATTCATCATAAGGAAGTGTTCAATCTAATTCTCTGTCCGTTGTTAGCAGATGTTTATGGCACAATAAATTAGTTCAGTGTATTCTATGATATTTCTCAAAAATCACCAGTTACTCTTAGTTGCAAGCAAAAGGCTGACAAGAGTTCAATCGAATCCTTTCTATATAGATTTCGTTATGCATTTTAGAATGTTTTAACAAAGTTCCCACAAGATTCTACGGTAAGATACCAAGGATCGATTTGTCTGACGTCACACCGAAGCTCTGCCTTTACGGGTTCAAAGTTCAAATGCTTTCCATAAACGAACTGATACAAAATAAAACTGCATTACAGTGAAATGCAATTCCCTTAATATTTATGTCGCTCATATTGATTTTTTTTTACATCATACCAAAGCTCAGCTTTTTCTGGCTCAAGATCTACTAGATTTTACGTCTTCCCCATCCAACTTTGCAGCAACATGTAATGCAATAATCGAATATAAATGTCTTTCTAAGCTTTTTGAAAAAAAATCATTACTTTAAATTTTTGTAAACTCATTTAAAAACATTCTAGATTGCATCATTATATTATATCAGGACATTCAAGACTATTGGAATTATTTTTTCTAACATTCTTTATTTTTGGACGTATGATAGGACATTTACGATTATTTTGCATTCTATTCACAATATCAAAAGTGTATGTTGGAGTTTCACTTTACTGTGTAAGGAAGTAAATTTCTTGTTGATTTTAATGTCGGTTTCACTTTCATTCTGTTACAAATTTTAAGACCCATTGTCCTAGCCAAAATAAAAAAAAAATGTAAAATAGAAATGTTACATTACACACAATTATTTGTTATTCTGTAAAGCTGGAAAATTATAGTAAAGCATGAATTAGAACCCAAACGCAGCCAGTAAAAAGAAGTACAACTGACGAAAGCTTGGTTCATGCAAATGTAAACTTTAAATTCAAACATGGGTCATAACCACAGCGTAACAAGATGAGGACAGAATTTGATTTTGGTGCTGTTAATTTTCATACTAAATTTATTTGTGATTCATTCATTAATATTTCAATGAACGAGGTCTTTACAAAGTTATGAAGCGGAAACTAAATGTGTTACATTTGGAACGAACATAATGAAACATGTATAACTGAATCCTTCCACAGCTTGTTGCGGCTGCACAAAAATCACATGAGACAGAAAATGAAAAAGTAAAATCCATCTCTGTTCCTTTTTCAAAAAGGAAATGGATGAACATTTTGCCTTTTTTCAAATTTAAGCTTTCAGCTATTATCGAATTAGTGAGGGTTGTATGTTCTCATTAATGCTAAGAATAAAGATTTGTTTTTAAAATGAATCTAATAACATTTATGGTGGATATCAAGTTTATTTCGTTTGTGGAGGGATGCATAGATGGATAGAAATGAACTATTGGGTGAATTAGTAAATTAATGTGGGTTTGTGTAAGCGCTACATTAAATCGTGGTACACAATATTAGTTACAAATAAAATTAAAATTTGTAATATGATTGTTCTTCCTAACAGATATCGATTACAGCGACAATGCTGACAATGATTATGGTGAAAATTGTCGTTGATATCGACGGCATTTTTATTACCGTCGCATATATTATTCCCATATAATACATCTTATATATATATATATATATATATATATATATATATATATATATATATATATATATATATATATATATATATATATATATATATATATATATATATATATATATATATATAAGCCTTACACGTCACTCTCATTGAATATGCATAACCTAAAACCACGTGAATGCACTGAAAATATTTTCATACATGCTTAAATTCGTATATGTGCTAGGTTACATGTATAATTTTATGGATAAAACTTGGTATAAATTATACATTATAAGGCGATATATAGCTCTCCATATGGCTGGCACATTTCTTTTGACAAACCTTATCATTCAATTGTATTGACATACAACTGGACAAAAGCAGGTTTTATGATGGATCTTTTTCATAATTATGCAGGATTTTGCATTTGAGAGTACATTTATTATATCATCAATCATGGTTCACTGGCATTGATCCCATGAGCGAATAAATTTTTAATAAAATAGAATCTAAAAGTGATACTTTCCGCTGATAACCTCGCTTCCTCCCCATCCTACATATATGTGTCATTAAAGATTAATGAGAGCAATTGTAGTTAATTATTAAAAAGGCACATGTTAGACACATCAGTTTATCTTTGAATCATTATTACATTTTTACCTAATCCCACCCTATAGTTGTGTAGATGTTGGTACCAAATCCTGCTTTAAAATTTACATTCAATCAAGACGTTATCAATACGAATAATAATCCCTGATAAGTCGAAAGACTGGCTGTAATGAAGTATATACTAAATATTTTTCGCGGAGAGACTTTATTAATCCACTGTATTAATATTCGTTAATCCAGCAGTATACCTTGGCAAAATATCAGGGTAATTTGTACAAGTCAGAGCTAATTTATGATATAGAAGACCAAATTGAGTTCGTTCTTAAACTGGCGACTTCATGTACAGGAGGCAAGTAAGCTCCATTTCATGTTGCTGATATGAAATCAAACTATATTTATGGAGGCTCTGAAAAAGGTATTGACTTTCTTGAAGTTTATGCCAAGTTCAAAACGTACATATGGTCAGCGTGGTTAATAATCGTCAGCAAGTATGAGGTCATACAACAAGCATATTGTCAGCAGCAAGTTGATACTAAAAGACTTTAAAGTTTTTTTTTTTTTCTAGTAATATGACAAGAAGTATACACCTGCTGAGAGAGAAAAGCATAAACAGGTACGACGATGCAACATTAAAATCACTCCTCCCACCACCCCACCTCCATAATTTCTATCTCTCTTAAAATAGCAAATAGAGGCAAAGCGTGTCTTCAATGATAATTATGATTAGAATAAGGGAAAATACTACTTTTCTTCGCGCCATATAAACTATAAATATAATAATATTGTTCTTAGCAAAAAAAAAAATTAAATTGGTCTTAAAGAAGGCGTAAGATCTCTTGTAGCATTACATTTTCTATCACTGACACGGACATCAAGAAAATCTTTAAAAATGAGATTACTTTTGAACTACAAAATAAGGGCTAAATTTAAAAAATGTAAAGTTCCCATGTAGTTTATATCGGCAGTCACACACTTTATATTTACTTAATGGCCGTTTCAGTGCAGACTATCATGGTCACAGATGTGAACATAATTTACCAGGAAGTACATAAAATACGGCCTAATAAAAAAAAAATATTTAACATGAATGATCTGGAATAATGGATTTACTTCTAAAGATGATATCTACATGGAAAATATTAAATCTAATACTTTCTGGCTATGCAGTTCGCCAGGATAAGTTTTAAAACGACTTCGTCTCCATCACACTAAATTAAATACCAGTTTGCTTGATATTTATAATTACACCATATATATTCGTTTATAAGTCTGACCTAACTGCAAACTGAACCACTTCTGCCATCGAATTATGCGCCGACAGATCTAGATTTATGCAGTTTGTTAGGACTAATAGAACAATCATCATATAGCCTGATGTTTAGGCCCATTACAAGACGGCAGATAAGGTTATATTAGGTTTGTAATTGGACCAACGGTATTAATAGCAAACATTCAAAAACACTGTCGTGTGTTACTGATACACATTACAGGACAACTGTCTCATGTTCGGTTACTAATAGTAAACATTCAAAAACAATGTAGGATGTTACTGAGACACATTACAGGACAACTGTCTCAATTTTGGTTACTATTAGTAAATATTCGAAACCAATGTGTGTTCTGAGACACATTACAGGACAACTGTCTCATGTTTGGTTACTAATAGTAAACATTCAAAAACAATGTCGTGTGTTACTGAGACACATTACAGGACAACTGTCTCATGTTTGGTTACTAATAGTAAATATTCAAAAACAATGTCGTGTGTTACTGAAACACATTACAGGACAGCTGTGTGTCTCATGTTTGATTCACTTTTCCTACAATAAGATCGGGAAGCAATATTTGGTTTGCAGCGAGTATTGTAAGGGATGTAATTTTCTAGTCGTTGATCCTTTATTCATACCAAAATTCTTTGCGACCTCGACTGACAAATGTACCACACAACAAATGTATGCTAAACACATCTGCTACCATTCGAAATTTACTGTGCCTTTCCACATTTGAAGAAAAAAAAAACGTATCAGATCAGAAATTTAGAATTAGTTCAAGTTTTACTGTTTTTTACATTTTACGTACGTTTTTTTAAAACGGGTAATTCAATAAAGCGTGAATTTTATGTACACAGTGATATGTATATATAAATAATTGTTTAATACAAAAAATGTCTTTTACTATTAAATTCTTGAATGTTGTTTGGTAACTTTCCGATTATTATCTTGTAAACAAGTATAAATCGGAGACAATTATTCAATCACATACCCAAAATCCTTTGAATACTCTCAAAATTGTCTAATTGTAAACTTTTGACAATATCTTACCCCATTGAAAAGTGTTTAATTTCGACACTGAAGTATAAACCCTAAATTTTAATTGATTTCTATTTTTGAAAATATTTCGCGATTCTAAATACTAATCTTAGTCGAAACATTTTATGGATAAACGCAATATTTGAGTGATTAATTTTAATTTTGATTCTGGAATACCAACTAGTGTTTCTCCGATACATTACAGACAATAAAAAGCATGAAATTCTGTAACTAAATTCTGATGTGACTTATCTCATAAATACCAAAAGGATGTCTCATAGATTTATCATCATTATCATTAATCCCTTAACCCAAGAGGTCGTTGGGGCTCCACAGTTGATTTTACAACCAATTCTCTCCATCTTTCTTTGTTCTCTACTGCCCTTTGGGAATCTTTAAATCCCATGATTGTCCACTCCTTAATGTTGTCTTCCATCTCTTTTTCTTCTGTCTTCCTCTTCTTCTGCACCCTCGCACTGTGGCTTGCAAGATTGTTTTTGCCAGTCCAGATGATCTTGATCATAGATTAAACAACAATTGATTGAGACTATTTGTACATTATCTATGTAGCTGTATAAAGTATTCTGAGCTTGTATCAAGTACATAAAAAACTAAAACTGCATATCAGTACACCCGATCAGTCTATTTAAGCGTCATTGTATTCAATGTCAATAACGAACATTTCAGTCTACTTTGAATCAGAATCCAATTCGTACTATTTTGTCATATATAATCAGGGCTCAAGTTTGATAAAGCTTCGATTAATTATCAAGACAAATATTTTAAAAATTATTAAAATTGTATGCTATTTGGAATATTTAAAAATTAACCACAAAAATAGAGCTGAGAACGAATTTAAAGTGGCTCTACGTATCATTATAACAATGGTTTGCATATAGTGCTATCGTACATAAATTGTTTTGTTAACGCCTTGAACACCTCATTATTATAACCCTTTCCTTGTGTAATAGAATTGGGATTAAATGTTCGCGTGGTTAAGTTTGTTAAATTACAAAATAATAATGTGCAAGTGAGCTGATAAACACTGATGTAATAAAGAGAGAACAATAGAGAATGATTATATTTTTATATTTATATTATTAAGTTATAATTGATATGTAGCAAGGGTTCATTTGTGAAACCCACGGTTCAGACTATTGATCGACAAAAATAAAAGCTAAAAGGTGTGTTGTTGAAATGAAGGCTCTACGCGTAAAGCCAGAGGATAAAATAAAGGTGTCGACTTTAAACTGCTTGCCCGAAAGTAAAGTCGAT
This sequence comes from Potamilus streckersoni, assembly GCA_016746295.1. Classification (NCBI taxonomy): domain Eukaryota; kingdom Metazoa; phylum Mollusca; class Bivalvia; order Unionida; family Unionidae; genus Potamilus; species Potamilus streckersoni. Next base: position 140,704 of record JAEAOA010001660.1, on the reverse strand, counting down.
AACCGGGCAGTATGTATTGGGTTTGACTAAACTAGATTTCTATAATTGGCAATTAATTCAGATATTTTGAGAAATGGACTATTAGCCATGGCCCATGTTTCCTTTCATAATAAGTATATATATATATATATATATATATATATATATATATATATATATATATATATATATATATATATATATATATATATATATATATATATATATATATATATATATATAAGCAGCAATTCCCATGTAAGCAATTCCAGATTCAAGGCAGAGTTATGCACTGGCACGTACAACAAATTACATCAGCTTCAAATGAGTATAAAAAGAAATTTTAAATGGAACACCAAACAATTTTCAAGAGGAAGTTTATAAATTTTTGTGATTTAAATTCGTAGAATTGTCACAGGTCTTCCGTTGGATATTTCAAAGTTATTATCTTTGTAAGCAGCAGCAGCAGCAACGGCAGCTAAAATAAAACGAAAAAATATTATATTTCAGCTGCATCAAATTATGATTGCAGATGATTTATTAATAAATTGCGTGACAAACATTTCTATATTCTTGACAGCATTCGTTGATTTATATAATCGTGATACTTGACTTATGCTTCTCGTCTGCTTGTAGTGTTTAATTATTCTGGATATTTGCTGCAAAAAATTATCAAAATATTTATTTCGCTTTTTAATTCGTGCAAATACACGTGTCTTGCTCTTAAACTGAAACAGAATTTTGTGCATCTGTACGAAATGTATCTTCAGGTCAAGCGCGAGGTTTTCGTATTACAACCGTGTTAAATGACGCACAAGAACAAAATTGGTGAGCTAAGGAACAGCGCATGAGTGATCATGTGTAACGAAAATGATTAACATGGTTTGTGTACACAGGAGTAAATACCACTTTAAATTGAAAATTTCTAATAGACCATTTTGCATTAGACCTTCGGTTGTTCACATCAATCTGAAAATAAATCTCAGAGTAAAACTACAACAAATACCTAACATTTTAAAGACAAAGTGTTTCCTTATTGCTCTGTCTGAAGATGCATTATACCTAACGCCTGTAGAAAGAGGTGCATGATTAATTGATAACATTTAAGCCAAATATGCTAATTAACTTCCACTTTATATTATAGTTCGCTCCATACAGCATTTCGAAATTGTCAATCTGTAAGTCTGTAAACTTTCAGGTCAGCGTCATTAAATGTACCAAATTCGTTTTAAAAATTTAATGTGAAAGAAATTTGTACTTTTATTTGCATTTATTGACGCTGACCTGATATTTTACTGAGATACAGATCGAAAAAATTGGCGATGCTGTGTGGAATGAACTAGAACAGGCGCTTTTCCCACCCGCTTAAACATTGACAACGAACTATTTGAGTGCATGAAAGGTTTGTTGGATTAGACCCGCGTTTTAAGATAACCAGTAACTTGGTTATTTTTGGGGTTACAATAAAGAAGTGTTTTGCCCAAATGGCAAAGCACGGAATTTTCCCTGTCAGGTCTGGGAATCGAACCCGTCAGTCCTGTATTGGTAGCCAGCAGGCTAACCACTGCGCTACAGCCACACTTAACGTTAAGATTTGTTGTCATCCTTATCCTTTACTCAACAAATTCGTGTAGTTAGGTGTCTGACCTAGTTCAATGAGACTTGTCATCCTTTACTCAACAAATTCGTGTAGTTAGGTGTCTGACCTAGTTCAATGAGACTTATCATCCTTTACTCAACAAATTCGTGTAGTTAGGTGTCTGACCTAGTTCAATGAGACTTGTCATCCTTTACTCAACAAATTCGTGTAGTTAGGTGTCTGACCTAGTTCAATGAGACTTGTCATCCTTTACTCAACAAATTCGTGTAGTTAGGTGTCTGACCTAGTTCAATGAGACTTGTCATCCTTTACTCAACAAATTCGTGTAGTTAGGTGTCTGACCTAGTTCAATGAGACTTGTCATCCTTTACTCAACAAATTCGTGTAGTTAGGTGTCTGACCTAGTTCAATGAGACTTGTCATCCTTTACTCAACAAATTCGTGTAGTTTGGTGTCTGACCTAGTTCAAAGAGACATTTTATTAATGTAGACAATTTCATACCCAGCTATAGTAAAAGTCATAATGGTCATGCAGGCGTTTAACACTGATTATTTCAATAATTAGTGTTATTTTATAGAATTTAATTCTTCACACATTTAAAAGCAATTATTCATTTTATTGGATCCTCAGAGCTCCATATTCCCTTGGAAAGCCATTATTTGGTGTTATTCCAGTACAATATGGACAGCATGTTGCGCTCTGTGATATTATAACGAAAGATACTCATGTTAATAAACAAATTTGTGCTACCCTATCTTGTAACGATTATACTCGACGTGTTATTTTTCTTAATATCCTGTTTATTAAATGGCCACCATTGTAAAAGTCTATAACGATCGATAATTTTCGTCTGGAACTTACTAGATAACAATTAGGGTGCATATCGTTTAATAATCATGATTGGATCGACTTTGGTTAAAAAAAATAGAATTATATTTGAAAAAAATAAATTTATATTTAATTTGAATAAATGCATATGCATGACCTGTATGAATTTTACTATAGATAATATTATATTTTGTGGAAGATTGATGTCATGCCTACAAACTGTGAAAGCTACTTATGCTGGAGTGCTTTATGTTAAATTTGGTCAAACTCTGTCAAGTGATTTTAAAGCAAATGTTTAAAGGTATTTCTATATTTATTAGCAGTGGTCATATCTGATGGTGAATCAACATAATTTGTATAAAACTTTAAAGCTTTTTATATCAGGATCCTCTTGACCTAATTGGATTCAATTAGATCTTAGGTTTTTGAGAAGAACAAATACTGCTGGATGATGCACAAGAAGCAATTGGAGATGCATGACATCAGTGGATACAAGACCATATCATAACTCAGCTAACCTTGTGGCCAACTAAGTTAATGGCAAGGTTTCAAGTTTATTATTCATATTCTGGCCTTCATTTGTACTTCCAGCATTCATGCATTTGTGTGTAGGTATGTGTGAATTTCTTTTTTTTTATTCTGAATAAAAAAGCATATAGAATGTGTGGAAAATGAATTTGAGATTATGATGGGTATCTATATTTGTTTAATCAATGTTTCTGGGTTGATGGCTACAAATAATAAATTGAGGTGTGGATATTCATAAAAAAGGCATTTGTTGTGCTGACAGATGATGATGATGATGATGATGATGATGATGATGATTATGTTGATAATGGTGGTGGTAGTCATGCCAACATGATCATCATCAATGTTACTTTTAATCTAACTTGTGACTGTTATAACATAACATGTGTATATGCAGCTAAAATTACACAATTCTCAATCTTTCTAAGAACTGATATGAATGCATTTGCTTTAGATACAAAAACATTGTAAATCTGCTACAAAAAATACATTATAAATTTACAGGTCTTAAGCATACTTAGAATGTGTGAAAACTTAAGAGAAAGGATAAAAGACCACTGTCTACTATAACTTTAATATGACATAAAACCCTGGATAATTCTGCATTTCCTTAAATTCAAGTCTTTCAATGCAGTTTTAATATAAATGAAATTTGCCATTTCAAACAATAAATTGCCTAAAATTGTGTTCAAAGAGCCAGAAAGTGTAAGGTAAAAAAGAAATCATGAAAAAAATCTAAGTTACAGCATGCCCTGATGATGATTTATTCTCTTGTTCATGAATATCAAATAACTGAACATTATTCATATCATAAGGTTACATACATGCTGATGAATTTACATTTATTTACATTAATGGAGTCTTTCCCATAGATCATCCAGTGTTAAATAACATGGAGATGTTTAACAGCCATCCATCATGATTGTGCTTAATACTATTAACAATGATTTTAAAAAACACAGAAATGCCTATATGCATGCATTTTCATATTTCTTAACATTTCTGGCACTATATATCAAACATGGAGATGTAACATTTATGTTTTTCCTTCCTAATGCTATATGTATATCAAGCATGATGATGCAACATCAATGCCTTTTCTGATGTAATGATTAAAAACACCGGATTGCTCATTCAAAACAGCAACAAAGTCGTCTGCTTGCAGCAGACGAAGTTTTCAGTCAAACACAACTCCTTGTGCAGCTTTACGTTTCTTGCTTGTTGGATTGATGGCACTCATTCCTGTCTTTTTAGGTTTCAGCTTGGCTTGATTTTGACCCTTTTGGGGTCCCAGGTCCATAAATGCTTGGCCACCACTTCCCAAGTTAGCCCCTTTTTGAGCCTTCAATGTTTCTATTGTTTCATTGGCTTTGCTGAGTTTTGTTTCAAGACTTGATGCACTTTCTGCCAGTCGAAATAGCACATTCTGCATCTCAACTTTCTTATCTGCCGCTTTAGCTTCAAACAAATCCAAAGTTAGGGCAGATGTAGCTTTTCCAACTGTCAGGGTCACCTTGTTACCAATCATAGCCACATTCACTTCTCCTGCCAGAAATCCATTCCTATAATAATAATACTAATAATAAGAATAAGAATAATATTTAGCGATGTTTTGTATCCAGCATGGTGCACTTATAGGAATAAGGTAAAAATCCAAACAAATTCATTTTTATTATATTACTTGCATGTTTTCATAGATGCCAAATTTAAACAACACAAGGAAACTAAAACAAAAATTGTGATAGAAAATTCTGATCTCAAGAACTTATGTAGCCCCATAAGATTATTACACCCACACCCACTCTTACCTGAGGATTTTAGAGAGATATATCAGCTGCAAGTGCACCCCTAACTGTCCAAATGTCAAACACAGGGTGGAAAAGCTGAGATATTGATGTATGTAAATAGTGATTTTAATCATTTATCAGATTCTAATAATTTAGTGATATACACAATGAAAACAATAAAAGAGCTGATTAATTGTTGAGGTTTAAAAATGTTACAGATTATCATCCAACTCTGGTGACATGGTGGTGAATGAGTTCTCTCAGAATTTAAAGCAAATACAAAATTCTTCAAGGAAGAATAACTATACAGCCATAAAAATCATATATTATTTGAAACCTTACAACATATCACATATATACAAAATGGCAAAAATGATCATACTTTAGGCTGAGCTTAAAATGTACTAAACTGGTCTCAATTCTTCATTAAGGCCTTCTTGAACTGAATTTTAAGTAACATGTTTTGTTCACTGCACACTATACTCAGTGATTTTGGCAAATCTATAGCAAGTGCTAACACTGATGCTATAAACAAAGCAATTCTTGATCCGAGTCCTGATTAAAATTAAATTTTAATTAAATTCTTAAAATTTTCTTTGTTTATTGTGAGACATGAGGAGGTTATGAAAATGAAAAAAAAACTTTTCTCCTATGACTTTGTGTTTATGTCACCAATTATTAGCACTTCAAGAGAAATGTGTTATGAAAAAAAATTCTAAGTTTAAAGTTCCAAAACAATATGTTTAAGAGATTCATTTGTTTTGCAAACCCATATTGTCAATTAAGCTATTTTTAAAAAAGTTTAAAAATAAATGGAATGAAATGGAATGATATATCCTGTACTGATCCTTTCTAAAATGAGAGAAATCACTGTCAAAATCAAAATTATGATAAAAAACGACAAGTTTTGGGTATGTCAAAGTAAGTATCTTGAGTTATTTCCCTTATAAACATGTTTTCTATGCGTTTGGGTGGCGCTCACCAGTTATTATGTACTTTTGAGAGAGTGATGTATGTAAGGTGAAGTTGTTTGTATTTTAAACATGCACAGTGCAGAGAATGTTGGCATACCTATATACTACTTTCATGTAATGTGGATGAAATTTCTTTGGATATTGTACTTTTGGAAATTTTAAATGATTTTGGGACACTGCTAACTAAAATGATTGCTCCCTTGTGCTCCAAAAATCAACCTAAATTTGTCTAAAGTACACTATTCTTGGCAGCTATTAAAATATGGAAAATGAATTTTGCCAAACTAGATAATACCAGCTTCTAAAAGTGCAATGAGTGAATTACCAAATACATAAAATGTAAAAAAAGTTATCGGCTCTTTTTTTTACAATTTACCTCTGAAGTTTGAGAAGTGAAAATGAGCAAGTAGAGCTAGCACGTTTTTGAAAGATGCACATCTGGAGTAAGGCCAAGCTGTATATTCTCTAACCCATATTACACCCATCAAAATAAAGGGAATTAAAGGTTCTTTGAACAACACCTAAGATATACAAAGTCTCTTTTAAATAACCAGTATAACTAGTGAGGCAACCCGGGGAAACTCTTTTTCTTTAAAATTTAAACCCTATGCTAAATATGAAACTGTAGAGCGCCACCTTGATCTTGCTCTGCCATTTATTTTTTCATGAATCATATCAACATTGGTTTAACAGGAAAAAGCAGATGCATGGTTCAGTGATTCAAATCAAGTACTGTACTACACAAACCTGACAACAAGGGGTCTAATTGTAGGCATACTTAGAGAAGTATATTTTGGGAATACATTATTGATATTTGATATGCATGCTTTACTACAATATTGAAAATGAAGTTAAGGTTGCTAAAGAGTTCTACTAAACATTGGTACAAGGCACTAAAAGAACAACAAAGGCACTAGAAATTATAAACAAATAATGAGAGACTCAAACTGTCAAACCATAAGCAATATCCTGAGACTTTGGGTTTGACAAAGGGTCCTACTAAACACTACTAAGAACACTAAAAGGATACTAGCAAATACAAAAGGCACTAATATGTACAATCAACAACAAATTCAAATTGTTGTTCTGTAACCAAATTTGCAACAAAAATGGGCTTATTACTTTAAGCCAGTACATGCAGACTGCCATTCATGTCATTATAAATGTGTTCTGCTTCAATAGTGGTAAATATTATACTATCTGCACTTGGTGGTCTAAATTTATTCCCCAAAATACTACAATTATTACAATCACAATTACTACAAATAACTTGAACTTCTTTTTAATAATAATAATAATAATAATAATAATAATAATAATAATAATAATAATAATAATAATAATAACAACAACAATCTCTTTTTAAACATAAGAATTAAAATAATATTTACCCCAAACTAATAATTGAACATACTACAATTATTACAATTACAATTACTACAAATAATTTGAACTTCTTTTTAATAATAATAATAATAATAATAATAATAATAATAATAATAATAATAATAATAATAATAATAATATAATCTCTTTTTACACATAAGAATGAAAATAAAAAACCACACCAAATCAAAACAATCCTAAAACTAAACTATTGTATATTTTTAAAAGTAGTGACATTGTTATATTAAGTGAAGTTACAATGCTTTCAGTACTTAATATATTGTGTATTGTAGACACAGAAAGATAAAGAAATATCATGACATTAATAATCCAACTGTATAGGAAGACTTTCAGGATTATAGCTTGCTGACAGCTTTAATTCTAAGTAAAAAAAGTCTAGTTACATTTTATTTAATAACAAGCTCTGTCATCCAACTATTATAGTTAATAATTTCTACACAACAGGTACAAAACTACTATTAAATTATTTGGGTTTAATGAAACTACCATGAGTCCCTAAAAAAACACTATGATTCCACAAAAAGAATGCAATGATATGGTAAAATAACTGATAATTGGTTGATATTGAGTCCATTAATGTATATTAAATACATTAAAATTGGGTTCATTGTATTTATGCTATTTTATTAAGTAATATGTCATTAGCTCTTCTTATTTCTTTCAACTCAGTACATTAATATCAAAACTAACATGTGAATCAGAAAACAAAATATATAAACATAGGTATTGTCTTTTTGTGTGATTATAACCAAAAGTTTTTAACAATGTAAAACAAATTATGTGTGACCACTACACTGTCAGTGGTAAATGATAAGAAATTGAAACTGGAAAAAATAAGAATTGGTTAAGTAGTGACAAGCAAACTGAAAAAAATTTATTCTGTGTTTATAAAATATTTTTGTTTCTGCTGCTTCAGTTAGATATTGTGCTATAAAGAGTTTTATTTCTAAAATAAAATACACACTTATATCAGCTCACAATTTCAACCATTTATTTAGAATATGTTGACCATATTAACCTTATCTTTAATTGTGGCTGTGACTGCTGTGGGATCAATGTTATATCAATTATTATTTAAAGGATGTTTGAAAGATATTTACTATAGCCACAGTTAATAAAATTAACACCGGTGTCATGTCATACTAACAATAAGATTAAAGTAATAATACCACTATCTCCCTTTATGTCTTTATGTTTAAATTACACTAGTCAACAAAGTATTTCATGACAAGTGCATGATGTTTACATGAGACATTTTCAAAATTTAAAATAACTTCAACAGTGCCTTAATTAGATTCTGAAGAAGAGATCGATTGAAAATATTTCACAAACACCTTCTAAGTTTACAGGTTTTATTGATAACAGAATTAATAGTTGTTACGACCTCATGGTCATAAACCAAGTAACAGAAAGAAGCAAATTCAAATTTTTTTTTATAAAACTTAAATAATTTAATTATCAAAGTTATAAATGAAAATGTGAGAGGAATTTAACAGTATTATGAAGTGAATTCAAAATAATCTTAAAAGAATGATATATTAAAGTCCAAGAGAATAAACTTCAGAACTGGAAATGTACTGATCTGCCAAGAATTGTGACATTGTCAAAATGGTGTTGTCCAGAACTCTTTTGAATAATTCTCAATAGTAAAATAATATTACAATCCAATCAGCACTTTCTATTTCTGTTGAGCTGCACAAACATACTTTTTTCCTCCCAAATATTATCAAAGTACAACATAAAACATGTCTGTAGATTAGGTGTTACAACAGAATAGGAATGAATCTGATTGACGTTTAATTCTCTCCTTATTATAAACTTTCAATAGTCTATTACAACTATATGTTGCAATATACGACAGATCATACTACTCAATTTAATACTTACAATGCTGTTCATGTAACCTAACTCAGCCAACAGGAATTAATTTAATTCTTCTATGATACCATCTGATAAATCTGTCCAAAGGAAAAAGGCCAAATCTCATAAAAACATTTATTAATAGTTCTATTATTAGTAATTGTCAACACATAAATAATCATCTATTCATAGATCCTATGCAATTTACACTCTTTAACATAAAACTGACCCTACACATTTCAACTTAAGATATTCACTACAATCTTCAGCCAAGAATAAAACTTATAAAATTAGACAAAATCATGTACCTGTAATTTAAATAAATATAGATATCCATAACACTTTCTAAATATAAATGGACACCTATACAAATTTGTTTGCTTTTATGTTTTTAGGTGTTTGCTTTCTTTATAACAGGTGGATCATGCTACCAGGTGAAGTGGGTGACTAAGTTGCCTAATAAATGTAAATTTTGCATTCTGCTGTTAGAAAAGTGAAAACAAATATGCCCTAAGATTTTATTGAGTTAAATTCAGTGACCATAGTTTTGAAGATGCTGCCTCATTTTAGTAAGGCTAGTGTTGTAGATCATGTAACAACAAGGCATACAGACATCAAATATCTGGTACTGATATCAAATGCACCAATAAACAAACTCTTGCTGATTTACATGCATCTGTTTTGATAGCCAACTGACTATTAACCCTTTCCCAAGTAAGTTTGCAACAATCATTTCCTGATTTCTGCAAGTTATCCTTCAATGATCAAATCATGTACATGTTTTTAAACTTAAACAATAATATATAAATTACAATTAGTATTATCGAGCCATCCATAAATGACGTCATGCACCTGGGGGGAGAAGGTCACACATGTGTGACAAGGGGGAGGGGGTGTTTTAAGAAATATGACAACACATCAATATAGTGTCTTATTCCAAATAGCATTCTTCTGTTTCCAGTTCACTGGTAGTGACAAAGCAAGCTTGAAATAATCTTGTTTTCACCAAACTTAGTTCTGCAGTTTTTGCTAGACAAAGAATATTTGCAAAAGAATTTTATGCCATTTGCAGCTTTTTAGTGCCTCCTTTTAAATACATTTTCTCCTGCAATGTCAGAATACAGCTCCACACTAAATACATACTACAATGACGATAAAGTGATTTGAAATGTTAATTTTCTAATACAAAATAGTCTTTTTGGGGGAAGCTTTATGTTATCATATTTGAGAGGGTGGTCCGACTTTTTTGTGACGATGTGTGACGAGGTGGGTAGGTGGGTTAAAGATCAGCAAAAATCACATGACGTCAATTATGGATGACCCCTTTAAGAATAATTTTAGTGATCTGAATATAATAACTGCCACATGTAAATTATCTTTTTCATAAAATCAGATTGAAAACATAAGTGAACTGGTCAAGAGCAGTTAATGGTGGACTTTTTTAGAATGTCTGTTTTTCTAAACCATAGGGCAAATATATTCAGGAAAATAAACAATTATTAGATAGCAAAGTGTAAATATTATGTGATTGAAGATTTTGCTTTAGAATACAATTGTGTTGGTCAGAAGCATATCAGACAATGCTATGTTGTGAAATTCAAGAAGCACTGCTAAGCCCCAAAAAAGCCCCTGAATATGCATGCCAATAATACTTTTTCAATCAGGGTAAAACTTTAACAAAATTTCCAAAATTAGTTTGTGCATCTAACTGAGCTGGTTTTGCCCAGTACTTAAAACATTTGTATACTCTATATATACATATTATATATATATATATATATATATATATATATATATATATATATATATATATATATATTGTTAAAATATTTTTTAAACTACCCACTTACTCTAACTTTATGACCAGTACAATAGGAAAAGCAAATATTTTTGTTGCCTAAGGTCAAAGTTGTTTTCTGACTTGAAAAACTTATTAAAATACAAAGAAAAAAGCAGTGAAGCAAATACTATTTAACCTATGTCTAACATTACTACAAGCATATAAATAAATAATAAGACCTTAAACTTGTAATCCTAATAATGGATTGTTATAACGAAGCTGTAAAGTCAGTGGTTACATTTAGAAAATCACTCTTTCTAAAAATAGCTGCAATTACATTTTGGATGTTTTGATACGGTTGGAATATAGTGACTTGGCTGCTTTACTGTTGTCCATGAATAGTACAGTATTGTTTTATCTGCAACAAAAATTTAGGATGAACAGCATGGTCTAATGACACGTGTGCATTTGTTTTCTTCTATACTGTACAAGGATTGTTTCAAACAAGTTTAGACATTTTTTTAAGTGTCATTTTATAGTGAACTTTTAAAAAGTAAAAAAAAAATTCTTGATAAAAGACAGTTTTTTAAGCATTTTTACTAACTTCCAATTTCAATACTGTAATCTACTTACTCAGTTAAAATTGAGTACAATATGTAGTTCTTTTATAATAAGTTTTACATATGTAACAAGTGTTTTTTACATTATACATACAACTCAGAAAATTTTCTAATTGAAAATGAAGAAACACATAGAACTAATGTTAAATGCAAATATGTATACTAAGAAACTGAGGTCATATCATAATTGAAATAAGTGAATGAAAACACACACACACACACACACACATACACACACACACAGACACACACATACATAATGATTTGCTTCCACTTCTCCTTGCTCAGCTTTCTCTCTTCTCCCTGTTCTGTCTAAAAGAAGTCACTTCCCCCAAAAATCCAAGCCAAACTTGACCCCTGATAAACATATATTTTGTTAACAGAATTATTAATATACTTATTCAATTTTAGCATATGGAAATGATCAGAGAATGACAATATGACAATGTCATAATGCTGAAACAAGCTACAAATGATCATTTTGAAACTTATGGTGATTCTATGTGCTTTTTTATTTTCATTCTTATTTTTAAAAACATTCTCATTATCATTATTATTAATATTATTATTAATATAAAAAAAGTTCATATTATTTGTAATAATTTTTAATTTCATAATTGTGGTATTTTAAGTGTTATTAGGTGTTTGGGATATATATCTGGGCCATAAAGTACTGATGGTATAATATTTCAAACTACACCAGTACAATTGAGAAATACATTCAATAAATTACATTAATAGTAATTTGCATGTACTGGTGTTTAGTAGGACCTGTTCCATAGTACAAGTCACATGGGTCATATATTTGCATTTACTCATTTTAAATTAAATAAAAAAATTGTTCTTTTAAATTTAACACTAATTTTCATTAACCAAAGTCTATTCAATCTCGATTATTAAATGCTCTTCACCTTAATAGTCACCAAGAAACTTCCTGAAGAAAATTATTTATTGCTACAGACTTTTACGAATGGTGACAATGTATCTAACTTTGGTCAAAATAAGAGTGTGTCAAGTGGAATCATTACAAGCAAGGTTAGTATGAATTTGTTTATCGATATGTATAGCTTACACTGTGACACCACAGTGTTCCACATTCAATCCGAATTGTACTAGATCACACCTTTAGGTTCATTTCGTCCTAAAATGTCTACACACTCTAAAATATTTTGCTATATACACATCCCAGGACATCTAAATAATGACCTTCTAAAAGAATATGGATGTGTACAAATCCAAATCAAGTGAACATTTGTCACTTAAAGGTATGTAGAATAAAATCTAAAAAATGACGCCCACTACTGAAATAAATGGTGTTGAATGCCTATATGACCCATGTGACTTGTACTTTAGACTAATCTAGTACTAATATTAGTACCCTTAGTCCTACCTTGTAGATATAAGACGTATCACTTGTCATTTATTTATGGTTTGGTTCAACCAAAACAAAAATATAATGTGATACATCTTACGTTGTATGACTAGTACTAGATCAGCCAGTATATCTCCGCTTTTATTTTCTTCTGATATTTTTGGTAGCGGTCTAGACGCGTACGTAAAACCCAATGTCTTAGGATATATGTTACAGTTCGTGTCGAAATTTGGAACATGTACAATCATCCTGTTTTCAAGACATAGTACATTTTTAAAAAATATCATGAACAGTGACCTGAATCTACTTAGGTAGGCTTCTATTGTGCTAACACCTGACACATCTCTTAATGCATCCAGTTCGTCATTATCAATTTGAATCCGCCACAGAGAGATTCCATCGGTTACACAAATGATCCAGTCACCTTCCAGGCGCGTAAAACATATAAATTTTTCTCCTCCTGTTTTTATTACCCTGTGTAGCTCTTCAACTTTCGCCCCATTAACCAGTTCAGATATACTTTGCATTTCTAACAACGCTAATTTTGTTGTACAAACAAATGCACAAATACCTTCCTTGTAAAGAGTCGTCAAGGATGATAATTTATTGTTACTAATGATAAAATGGAAGAACAGACCGAGGAAACATTCATCTTTCAAAAGCAAAATACGTTCAGTAACCGTCACCAAGCATACATGTACCAGAAGCAGAACATACAATCAGTAGATTTAAAAATGTTGATCAATAGAGTAGCTTTGAAACAACAAAAAAAATGTTACTTACATAAATTAAAAATACAACAAATACAATTTTTGCTATAATCTGTATTCACACAGAGGATAACAAACTTCTAATGCCTACACATATTTTAAACTTCTCTGTCTCATTTTAGAACCATGTCCTGAATGACAGTCTGTGTTGTCTTTGCATTCTTTGTAAACTTATAAATGGTACAGCAGTCTTTAAAATCGTACTTTTGTCCTACCACCAATTGAATTACATGTATGTTTAAATATCATCCATTTGTGGCCTAGACACAGTTTCATTCAGCCTAAAACATAAAGTTTTTTTTCCCATCCAAATGAAAGTCTGTTTACCATTAAAACAAACAAAAGAAAATACTTAAGTAGATACGGTGCTAATAAAAAACTGAATAATAAGTTTGATAACTTTCATGGTGCTAAATTACCAAAATGCAAAATATAATTCACCAAGCAAAGTTCTGCTGAGCTGATACTGTTTCTTTTCTTTGTTTGTTTTTTTTTTTTTGACACTTTTTCATCATAAATGTAATGTAAGCAACATCAATGGCTTGCCATCACAAATCTGACTGCTTTTAATGTGTCTGGCCACTCGCATATGTTTTTAGAAAATATAAACAATTTAGCTAAGGCAAATATTAAACAGAATGTAGGAGGATAAACTGTGAAATAGTCAGTTATATACCCAAAGTTAAATCGAAATAATTTGTCAATAGTGGCAAATACATTCATGTCACTATCATAGTAATTATGTGGAATATTGCATGGTCTGATCTGCTGGTGCATAATCTAACAAAAGTCCCTTGATTTTGTACTGATGCTATGATGTCCATAAAGATTGTTCTTGAGAAAACATGAAGTTGCCTTCTTTAATTTTTCTTTTGATTACTGAATATCAAAACCATTAGATATTCATAAAAAAAATCTCCAGTGGACCCAATATTTTGAATATATAATTTCTTATATAGTATACTTGCTAAAATTACAATGGTAAAAGTCTAGAGTATTAGAAGATTCTACTCATGACCTTTAACCTCATGTCATGGATCAATGAATTTGCCTCACTCTATCAAGATATCCTCACATGCTAAGATTAGTTAAAATGCATAATTATATTTTTTTAACTAATGTATCATTAGTATTCAAAAGTCCCAAGTTATTTAAAAATGGACTTTTATTGTTCAAAATTCCCAAATTATGACTACTGACTTTTATTCTTTAAATGAATCTCAGATAATTCTATAAACCAGGTTTGATGACAAGAATCTCACCAAAGGATGGATACTTTCCTTACCAAAAGAAATTTGTACAAACTTGTGAGACATCCATATTTTTCTCCAAATTTATATTTTAATTTGCTGAGAATTAAAATTGTCTAAGATAATCTTGACAAATTATAACATACCAAATTTGGTATAAAAATAATTTCTTTTATGTCTTAGCTAACATGTTTACAAAATATGTATAGTACAAATACCTTTACTGTTGACTTTTGACCTTAAATTGTATATCATGGATAGAAAATCAATGAATGTATCTCAGATAATGCAAGATATAATTGTTCACTGAACAGACATTATTCAAGGTGTTCTCAAGATGTTCCAGCAAACTGGATTGGTAGATGCACAAATCACAGTGCTCAATTATGATAGCTTAATAAAATACAAAAATGAAAAACTGACCTTTGGTCAAGTTGGTCTGTTTTTAAACTTGTAACATTATATTCACCATCTTTATTCAGGACCAACTGCAAGTCATCATAAGTCTTTTAGTGAAAGCTTAAAATGCTATGTATGACTAGATCAGAGGAAGGAAGTTAGCAATACTGTCCAAAATGTGACTGCTTTCCACTACTTTGAGTTTGAAAATATTTTCAAGATGGCCATCAGATCAGTACTATTCTACATTCATACCCTGTACATGTACAGTGATATTCTACATTCAGACCCTGTACATGTACAGTGATATTCTACATTCAGACCCTGTACATGTTCAGTAATATTCTATTCAGACCATGCACATTTACAGTGATATTCTACATTCAGATCATATAAACAGTGCATAATATGCCAGCAGCCCTGGATCTGTGAAGATACATTAAGCTACAACCGATCAGGATATTTTATTGTTTCAGTTCGACTAAACTTTTAAGCAAGTATATATGATATTATAAACCTCCTCAGTATATCAATGTCTTTCATATGATGCAGTCACATTACTACTGTTTTCTATTGAATTTATTTTAATTTATTTTAGTTGCTGACTCATAAATTTGAATTATAATTTTATTTTATATGATATTATATTCTTTAGAGCACAAATAGGCTTGTCTGGAAATACTTTCTAGTACTCACAGCCATTACAGGCTTGTTTGGAATTACTTTTAATTCGCTTGCAGCCATCACAGGATGTTTTTGGAATGATGTTGAAGAACTCACAGCTTGTTTGTAATGACTTTAAATCACTTAAGGGCCCACTTGGAACATTCTCAAGTATAAAGTACCCTCAATGGTAGTTCTGTTATCTAGTATAGCCCAACAACAACAACAACATCTTCTTCTACTCCTCCTTCTTCTTCTCCTTCTTCTTCTTCTCCTCCTTCTCCTTTTCTTCTCCTTCTTCTTCTCCTTCTTTTCCATAAATGCAAGACAATGTAATAATCATAACTGATTACTGTCTTGTATTAAACAGTCAAAGCTCAGAGTAAACAAATTTTTAAAACTTAACTACAACAAAGATACATGTCATAAAGGTCACAACAAGAAGAGATATCCAATTTGGGAAACTTTACCCCTTTACAGTCAACAAAACTTCTATGTATTTAAATATAGAATCTGGCTGGAAATAAGCCACTGCACAACCTAGATAATGGGCACATGCAAACAAATAAGCCACTGCACAACCTAAATAATGAACATATACATACATCTATGCCACTGCACAACCTGGATAATGAGCACATACATACAAATAAGCCACTGCACAACCTGGATAATGAGCACATACATACAAATAAGCCACTGCACAACCTGGATAATGGGCACATGCATACAAATTAGCCACTGCATAACCTGGATAATGAGTACATACATACTAATAAGCCACTGCACAACCTGTATAATGGGCACATGCATACAAATTAGCAACTGCACAACCTGGATAATGAGCACATACATACAAATAAGCCACTGCACAACCTGGATAATGGGCACATGCATACAAATTAGCCACTGCATAACCTGGATAATGAGTACATACATACTAATAAGCCACTGCACAACCTGTATAATGGGCACATGCATACAAATTAGCAACTGCACAACCTGGATAATGAGCACATACATTCAAATAAGCCACTGCACAACCTGGATAATGAGCACATACATACAAATAAGCCACTGCACAACCTGTATAATGGGCACATGCATACAAATAAGCCACTGCACAACCTGGATAATGAGCACATACATACAAATAAGCCACTGCACAACCTGTATAATGGGCACATGCATACAAATAAGCCACTGCACAACCTGGATAATGAGCACATACATACAAATAAGCACATTAAAGGTAAATGCACAGGTAGGTTATTGTCTTTAATAATGAAGGCAAACTACAGACTTCATTTGTATCCTTCCAAGTTTTTAAGTCACTATTTATTATTGAGAAAAAAAAATTATGTAATCCACCTAAAGCAAATTTATCACTATCTTTATAAAATGAAAATCACTTTTCATTAATATTTTGGACCATATAAAAATCAGAAAAAAAGCTTTTGAAGTCTTTTCAAATGCTCTTCAAAACATTTACACAAAGCATACAATGTGCAATTACTATTTTTCATGATCAATTAATAGGTATACAAATTATATACCAAATATACACACAAAAAAACATGAACTATTTTTGTATCTAAATAGCATCAGAAATTCTGTTTGAGAACCATTGACATCACAAAATGCATGACATCAAACCAGCCAGAACAAGTCCAAATCTTGTAAATATCAAAACTAAGCAAAACAAGCCAGATCATGACATCAAACCAGCTATAATAAGCTTAATCATGTAAACATGACATCAAACCAGTCAGAACCTTCATTAACTTGTAAACTTGACATCAAACAAGCCAGAACATGCATAACCATGTAAACTTGACATCAAACCAGCCAAATCAAGAATAATGTAAACATAACATCAAACCTGCTGGAACATGTCTAATCATGTAAACATAACATCAAAACAAGCCACATAAAAACTTCACATAAAAGTGGATTTTAAATATGTAAAGTAATTAACTGTACATGGGGAACAAGTCTGGAATGAATAAAGACATTGATGTCTAACAGGTAGTCTGTTAGGAAGTATTATATATATATATATATATATATATATATATATATATATATATATATATATATATATATATATATATATATATTGTCATGGATGAGAATGGCATATGAACAAATGATAAGCCTCTGTCCATCTGAAATTCACATGCTGGAGGTATGACCAATATTTTAACACATACTCAATGGCACCATCCTACCAATGACAGACCTTCTAAAGATGAAAAGACTACCAAATTGATATGTTTATTGACAAAGTATCATATCATAGGCTGTGTATCATGAATTGTATTGATACATGGCAGAGGTTTCATGCATAGTAAATATGACATTAAAACCAGTCAAAAAAAGCCTGATCAAACATTTATGATATCACAAGCCTGATCATATAAATATTACATCAAGCTACTTTACACAAGCCCAATAATGTATAACTGTTAGGTCAAACCAGCCAGAACAGGCCAGATCATGTGAACTGACATAAACTAGCCAAGTTAAGCTAGCTTATGTGAACTAATATCAAACTAGTGGGAACGAGCCAGATTATATAAGTATGACATCAAACCAGTCAGAACAAGCCAGGTTATATAAGTATGACATCAAACTGGTCAAAACAAACCAGATTATATAAGTATGACATTAAAAAAAGCCTGAACATGCCTAATCATGTAAGCAGGACATCAAACCAGTTTCAGATGAAACCCAATCATGCGTAAAGCCTAATCAATAATAGTCTTCTAGATAAGATAGAAAGCAACTGATGTATATTTTTGCTTTGAAAGATTTAGTTTGGTTTTGTGGGGTAACTTTTTTCAGTACATGATGCCAGTATATTTAGTGGAAGTTAAAAGCCAAGGAAGATGCAAAGAAGAACCACTGACCCATAGGAGTTAATGGCAAACTTTCAATATTGGTTTAGTGTAGACTTGAACTAATACAGACTGAGGTAAGGTGAGTGAGTACCTTTAACCACTTGGCCAATCAAAGCTCTGTGCTTTGAAATTTTATCTTTACTGCAAATAATGTAGATGCCATGACATGATGCAAAGGCAAAAAAAGGGTCTACTTTTAACTCTGTTTTATAAATATAATAAACAGTGTATATAGACCCAGGTATGCAAGCACACTGCAAACACGATAGATATGTGTACATGTTTTATACAGATCCTAATCTGCTAGCATATTGTGACAGTGAATCTGGGTCTATGCTGTCTTCAGTGTACACAGACCCTAACCTGCCAGCACACTGTAACATAACATACCTGGGTCTATGCTGTCTTCAGTGTACATAAACCCTGATCTGCCAGCACACTGTAACATGACATACCTGGGTCTATGCAGTCTTAACTGTACATGGACCCTGATCTGCCAGCACACTGTAACATGACATACCTGGGTCTATGCAGTATTAACTGTACATAGACCCTGATCTGCCAACACACTGTAACATGACATACCTGGGTCTATGCAGTCTTCAGTCTACATAGACTCTAACCTGCCAGCACACTGTAACATGACATACCTGGGTCTATGCTGTCTTCAGTGTACATAGACCCTAACCTGCCAGCACATTGTAACATGACATACCTGGGTCTATGCAGTCTTCAGTGTACATAGACCCTGATCTGCCAACACACTGTAACATGACATACCTGGGTCTATGCTGTCTTCAGTGTACATAGACCTAACCTGCCAGAACACAGTAACATGAAATACCTGGGTCTATGCTGTCTTCAGTCTACAAAGACCCTATCCTGCCAGCACACTGTAACATGACATACCTGGGTCTATGCAGTCTTCAGTGTACATAGACCCTAACCTGCCAGCACACAGTAATATGAAATACCTGGGTCTATGCTGTCTTAAGTTTACATACACCCTGATCTGCCATGACACTGTAACATGACATACCTGGGTCTATGCAGTATTCAGTCTACATAGACCCTAACCTGCCAGCACACTGTAACATGACATACCTGGGTCTATGCAGTCTTCAGTGTACATAGACCTAACCTGCCAGCACACTGTAACATGACATACCTGGGACTATGCTGTCTTCAGTGTACATAGACCCTAACCTGCCAGCACACTGTAACATGATATACCAGGGTCTATGCTGTCTTCAGTGTAAATAGACCCTAATCTGCCAGCACACTCTAACATGACATACCTGGGTCTATGCAGTCTTCAGTTTACATAGACCCTAACCTGCTAGCACACTGTAACATGACATACCTGGGTCTATGATGTCTTCAGTCTATATAGACCCTAACCTGCCAGCACACTGTACCATGACATACCTGGGTCTATGCAGTCTTCAGTGTACATAGACCCTGATCTGCCAGCACACAAAAACATGAAATACTTGGGTCTATGCTGTCTTTAGTGTACATAGACCCTGATCTGCCAGTGCACAGTTACATGAAATACCTGGGTCTATGCTGTCTTCAGTGTACATAGACCCTAACCTGCCAGCACACTGTAACATGACATACCTGGGTCTATGCAGTCCTCAGTCTACATAGACCCTAACCCGCCAGCACACTGTAACATGACATACCTTTGTCTATGGTGTCTTCAGTCTACTTAGACCCTAACCTGCCAACACACTGTAACATGACACACCTGGGTCTATGCTGTCTTCAGTGTATATATACCCTGATCTGCCAGCACAGTAATATGAATTACCAGGGTCTTTGCTTTCTTCAGTCTACATAGACCCTAACCTGCCAGCACACTGTAACATGACATACCTGGGTCTATGCAGTCTTAACTGTACATAGACCCTGATCTGCCAACACACTGTAACATGACATACCTGGATCTATGCTGTCTTCAGTATACATAGACCCTGAATTGCCAGCATACTGTAACATGACATAACTGGGTCTATGCTGTCTTCAGTGTACATAGACCCTGATCTGCCAGCACACTGTAACATGACATAACTGGGTCTATGCAGTCTTCAGTGTACATAGACCCTGATCTGCCAGCACAGTAATATGAATTACCAGGGTCTTTGCTGTCTTCAGTCTACATAGACCCTAACCTGCCAGCACACAGTAACATGGCATACCTGGGTCTATGCTGTCTTCAGTGTACATAGACCCTAACCTGCTAGCACAGTGTAACATGACATACCTTTGTCTATGGTGTCTTCAGTCTACTTAGATCCTAACCTGCCAGCACACTGTAACATGACACACCTGGGTCTATGCAGTCTTCAGTGTACATAGACCCTGATCTGCCAGCACAGTAATATGAATTACCAGGGTCTTTGCTGTCTTCAGTCTACATAGACCCTAACCTGCCAGCACACTGTAACATGACATACCAGGGTCTATGAAGTCTTCAGTCTACATAAACCCTAACCTGCCAGCACACAGTAACATGGCATACCTGGGTCTATGCTGTCTTCAGTGTACATAGACCCTAACCTGCCAGCACAGTGTAACATGACATACCTGGGTCTATGCAGTCTTCAGTGTACCTAGACCCTGATCTGCCAGCACACAGTAATATGAAATACCTGTGTCTCTGCTGTCTTCAGTGTACATAGACCTAACCTGCCAGCACTCTGTAACATGACATACCTTGATCTATGCAGTCTTCAGTGTACATATACCCTAACCTGCCAGCACACTGTAACATGACATACCTGGTTCTATGCAGTCTTCAGTGTACATAGACCCTGATCTGCCAGCACACTGCAACATGACATACCTCGGTCTATGCAGTCTTCAGTGTACGTAGACCCTGATCTACCAGCACACAGTAACATGAAATACCTGGGTCTATGCTGTCTTCAGTGTACATAAACCCTGATCTGCCAGCACACTGTAACATGACATACCTGGGTCTATGCTGTCTTCAGTGTACATAGACCCAGATCTGCCATCACACTGCGATATGTCTGATCTGGGTTTATGTTGTCTGTAGTGTACATTATCATAGACCCTGATCTACTATTGTAGTGATCTATTAATGACATGTACCTATCTCAGAATAATTTACTTTTGTTCACCATATATTTGTCTACATGTATTTGTAAATTAATTCTTTTTACTTTACAGATATGCCTATCTTGAGTCATATTTAAATATTAAATATTAACTTCACCACTCCTATGGGCTAAGTGGTAAGAGTGTCCACATCTTATGAGGAAGGTTATGGGTTTGGACCCTGTCAAATCATACTTTAAAAAATGGTGCCAGCAGCTGCCTCACTTTGTGCTCAACATTAATCAATTAGTGTTAGGACTGGTCGGCCACCCTGTCAGGATAATGTGACTGGGTGGGACATGATGCTACATGTCTACAGCATAATGACCCAGTGCTATACATCACTATAAACTGCCACACTGCAGACATCATAGCAATATGACTGAACATTTTTAAAACTATGTTAAAAATCAAAATCACACACACATAAACTTCATTTGTTTATGCATTTTGCCATCTTTCTTTAAGATTATCATCAATGGCACAGTAAACTCCACCCCATGTTTCATAGTCCTCTATGTAGATAAGTGAAACTGTTTTTCAGTAAACATACTTGTTAAGCCAAAGTGCCCCAATCCTTTGACCTTTAATTCTAACAATGAACAGGTTTCTTCTTCACCTCAAATGCAAGGCATCCACAAAGTTGGTCCAGGAATATCATATGGAACCAGTATTGTTTGGAAACCATTTTTATTCTTTCAGATACATTGACTTGGACCTATTGACTCCAAAATGAACAGGGTTCTTCATTACCCAAGTGCAAACCATCCATAATATATGGTAACCATTGATGATAAAGAAGTCAAGTTTTTTTTTCTGGTTTTAGTCAGACCCTTGGTCTTTTGGACCTTTTGAACCCAACATTGATAGGATTCTTTTCTATCCCGCGTGCAAGCCATCAACAAAATCTGGTAATTCAATAGTGTACTTTCCTTAGCACACGTGCAAGCCCTCCATAAAGTTTGGTAAATGTAGATGGTAGACAACTTGAGTCATTGTGCAGAAACTAAATTGGTAACAGACAAATGGACAGTCACCAGCATGACACAATGTGCTAAGCCTTAAGGTGTGCATGTAAAAGAGACAAAGATTAAAATAATTTAAGTTAGAATTTGAGATGCACTTACCGATGCTTCCTTAAGAAACTTAAATGTCTAAATTTCCCTTACAGTGAGTCACATTAAACTATATTTGTGACGTAATTACTAGATACTTTAAAAATGGCATGCTAGATAAGGAAATAAAAGCAGTTATTCTATGATTAAATTCTCCCAAATCAGCAGGTATTGAATGTCTGAATTCAGTGGGGAAGGTATTAATGGTATTGTTTCTGAACTAATTAAGGCAGGTATTGATGGTTCTGTGTCTGAATTAATTAAGGCAGGTATTGATGGTTCTGTGTCTGAATTCATTAAGGCAGGTATTGATGGTTCTGTGTCTGAACTAATTAAGGCAGGTATTGATGGTACCGTGTCTGAATTCATTAAGGCAGGTATTAATGGTTCTGTGTCTGAACTCATTAAGGCAGGTAATGATCGTTGTGTCTGAATTCATTAATGCAGGTATTGATGGTATTTTATCTAAATTCATTAAGGCAGGTATTGATGGTATTTTATCTAAATTCATTAAAGCAGGTATTCATGGTTGTGTCTGAATTCATTAAAGCAGGTATTGATGGTATTTTATCTAAATTCATTAAAGCAGGTATTGATGGTATTGTCTGAATTCATTAAGGCAGGTATTGATGGTATTGTATCTGAATTCATTAAAGCAGGTATTGATGGTATTGTTTGAATTCATTAAGGCAGGTATTGATGGTTCTGTGTCTGAATTCATTAAGGCAGGTATTGATGGTTCTGTGTCTGAACTAATTAAGGCAGGTATTGATGGTACCGTGTCTGAATTCATTAAGGCAGGTATTAATGGTTCTGTGTCTGAACTCATTAAGGCAGGTAATGATCGTTGTGTCTGAATTCATTAATGCAGGTATTGATGGTATTTTATCTAAATTCATTAAGGCAGGTATTGATGGTATTTTATCTAAATTCATTAAAGCAGGTATTCATGGTTGTGTCTGAATTCATTAAAGCAGGTATTGATGGTATTTTATCTAAATTCATTAAAGCAGGTATTGATGGTATTGTCTGAATTCATTAAGGCAGGTATTGATGGTATTGTATCTGAATTCATTAAAGCAGGTATTGATGGTATTGTCTGAATTCATTAAGGCAGGTATTGATGGTTCTGTGTCTGAATTCATTAAGGCAGGTATTGATGGTATTGTATCTGAATGCATTAAAGCAGGTATTGATGGTATTGTCTGAATTCTGTAAGGCAGGTATTGATGGTACCATGTCTGAATTCATTAATGCAGGTATTGATGGCATTTTATCTGAATTCATTAAAGCAGGCATTGATGGTATTTTATCTGAATTCATTAAAGTAGGTATAAATTGTACCATGTCTGAATTCTTTAATGCAGGTATTGATGGTACCGTGTCTGAATTCTTTAATGCAGGTGTTGATGGTTCTGTGTCTGAATTCATTAAGGCAGGTATTGATGGTATTGTCTGAATTCATTAAGGCAGGTATTGATGGTATTGTATCTGAATTCATTAAAGCAAGTATTGATGGTATTGTCTGAATTCTGTAAGGCAGGTATTGATGGTTCTGTGTCTGAGTTCATTAAGGCAGGTATTGATGGTATTTTATCTGAATTCATTAATGCAGGTATTGATAAAACCGTGTCTGAATTCTTTAATGCAGGTATTGATGGTTCTTTGAATTCATTAAGGCAGGTATTGATGGTTCTGTGTCTGAATTCATTAAGGCAGGTATTGATGGTATTTTATCTGAATTCATTAAGGCAGGTTTTGGTGGTATTTTATCTGAATTCATTAAGGCAGGTTTTGGTGGTCTTGTATCAGAATTCATTAAGGCAGGTATTGATGGTATTTTATCTGAATTCATTAAAGCAGGTATTGATGGTATTTTATCTGAATTCATTAAGGCAGGTTTTGGTGGTCTTGTATCAGAATTCATTAATGAAGGCATTGATGGTCTTGTATCAGAATTCATTAAGGCAGGTATTGATGGTATTTTATCTGAATTCATTAAAGCAGGTATTGATGGTATTTTATCTAAATTCATTAAAACCAGGTATTGATGGTATTGTATCTGAATTCATTAAAGCAGGTATTGATGGTATTGTCTGAATTCATTAAGGCAGGTATTGATGGTTCTGTGTCTGAATTCATTAAGGCAGATTTTGGTGGTCTTGTATCAGAATTCATTAAGGCAGGTATTGATGGTATTTTATCTGAATTCAATAAAGCAGGTATTGATGGTTCAGTGTCTGAATTCATTAAGGCAGGTATTGATGGTATTGTCTGAATTCATTAAGGCAGGTATTGATGGTTCTGTGTCTGAATTCATTAAGGCAGGTATTGATGGTTCTGTGTCTGAATTCATTAAAGCAGGTATTGATGGTACTGTCTCGGAATTCTTCACAGCTTCTAAATCTTATCTCACTTCATTTTTTAAAAATTTCTTTAATACAATGTTTGAAGCTTCTTTTTTTTCAAAAGACTGATGCACTGTGATTCTTTTTCCATTACAAAAGTAGGTAATAAAAAGACATTTAGATAAAGTAGAGTTTGTTTTGCATAAATATTAATAAAAGATAATGGAAAACTCAATAGGTTAGACATGTAGTTTAAATGTTAGAAATGTCAAATGGACAGCAAAATATAAAATGTAATTAAAGCTTAAGGATTTAAATACCAGTATAAACAATCAGAATGGAGTACTAATATTTACAACTGTCTGGTGTACATCAAGGTTGCATTTCTCTGCCACTACTTTTTCACTACTTTTACAACTACAACTGATGGTATATTAAAATGATCTTTTTTGTACATAATCCATATGGGATGATGGTGTCTACTGGCAGTGTAATTATATTTATTTTAGTCATTTTTAGTACCAGCTCAAAATATGTGACACATATTACATTTCAGGTTAAACAAATTCCTAACAATAATTCTGAATAATGTGACCCTAAAATAACCAAAATTACCTAGCACCTGGTTTGCTGCATAATTACATGGCTATTGTTGTAGTTAAGTGATTTTTTTTTATCAATATATTGCTGAATCACTCATCCCATAAAAATATACAAACCAGAATCAGTTATTTCTATGATTTTTACAATTACAGCTGATTAACTAAAAACACATGATGTTTGGAATAAATATAACTTGGATAGCTTCATGGTTTATTGAAAAAAAAAGTGTATTTTTGCAGAAAATCATGTTATAACTCAGGGAAATATAGAATACTACGCAAATATATGTGATAGTTGTACATTTCATTCATACAAATTTAGTTTACTCTTATGATTATAGTGCATGTCTGAAAACATTTTATGACATTACCATGTGCTGAACCATGATTCTGTCTGGTGTGAATACTGCATACATCTTACCATGAAAAAATATGTACCATTTGAGACTCAGATTGTGAGAATGAATACAATTTTGTTTGTTAATTCAATATTTTTTAACTTCAATATCAGTTTTATTTACCCAAATATCTGAACTTACAACCCTCTGAAGAGAAATTTGTATCTAATGGTACCTCGAGAAGTAAATACAAGTTTATATTTAATTCACAATGTAGACGGATATTGTATACATGTAATGAATAAAAAGACATTTAGTATTCTTGTATAACAATCATGGTTCAAAATTTATTGCTATTTATGTTCTCATGTCACTCTCCATATTAACCAGGTATATCTATTATATGTGATAAAAGCCTGTGGCCTAAAATACTTCAATTAATACATACTTAACAACTTTGAAATAAAGTTTTTTATTCATTCAGTTCTTGTTTGAACAACTGATTATACTTTATTACCAGTATTACTTTTTGATCACTATTTTTTTTTTACTACTGATGTACTTCTTTTGTGTCCTAAATGTCCACATTAAGATTTATGACCCTCACATACCCTATTTACTTACATATTAATAAGTCCCTCTGCAAACAACATAAACCTTGATATGCCAATGTATAATGTGCATCAAGGTCTATGTCATGTGTTCTACTGAATATTCCTTACAAACTGCATAGACCCAGACTTGCCAGCATATTATACAAAAACAGACCTGGGTTAGTGCAGTTTCTGACATATAATGAATCCATTGGGGGGAGGAATATAAAAATTTATCATTGTTCAATATTCTTTCAGTCCTGAGGGAGAGAGAGGGAGGGAGGGAGGGGGAGAGAGACTTTCCAGCAGCATTAACAAACATTTAAAGATGGCTACTGTTGTGACCATATTTAATCTTTGATAGTTACCATTTCCACTTAGGACTAAACAGACATCAAAAGAAGTCTTTTGGTGAAAAGAACATGCCAATATTACTTTATTTTCATCAAAAGTAGTTGTAACAAGATTTTTGAGATGGTGCCATGGTGGCCATAGTGTACATAAGTTCTGCACATTGTTTTATATATGTGATTAAATTGCTTGTGTGTAATGTTTAAAATTATTTTTATTTCATTTTTGTTTCATTGTATTTAATTGCAATGAATATTTTTTCGGAGTCTGGATTCTTTTTCAGTAATGAGATATTTCTTATAACAAAGTTTGTTTGCTTAAGATGAAGAAGTGTTACACGAGAATTATTATTTAGTCCATCTTACCCTGGTAACAGTGTCAACAGGAAGTTAAAATGAATGGTCAGTATCACAGGCATACTTTCTTTGCGTGACCACTGTTTGTAAACAACCTTTTTTATGATTAGTTTTAAGTGGGTCTATACTGGTGGACATGACAAATGTAGTGTAGTAAGAGACCATATGATCAATCTCACAAGACTTCAAATGAGGCATTGGGGTTCTAAATATGCAATCTTAATATTTTTTCGGGCAGAGTCATTTAAAACCATGAAGGAACAAGGTGTATTTTTTAATTTGTTGCCAGAATTGTTTATTCTTCGTCTGATTCTTGGATTTAATAATTTAGTCCCCTGAAAACTCAACAAGTTGACTTTTCTATAAAATATTCTGAAAGATATGCATTTAAGTTTTTTTTTCTGGAATTATTTCGAAACAAAGACTGGTTCAAGTGAGGAATTGTCAATATTCATACATTGGACTAAATCTGACATCATAACCTTCCATATTTGTATGTTGTTGGGACTCTTACCTGGATTCTTATAGGACTATTTAGTGATATGACTTTTTTTTATTCTTAGGATCATATTTTGGATTATATTCACAGACTGTAAATTCCTATTTACCAATTTTTACATTGTTGTCTAGGGAAATAAATTGTTTTGTTAAAATATACAAAGTTTGCTGCCTTTTCTCTTTTCCTTGTTGCTGAGTACGAACCCTCATCATGTAACAGCATCTTTTTTTTGAAGACCAAGCAGGCATCATATCAAAGTATTTTCATCAACTTCATGTTGATAATGACCATTTATTCACTTTGAACTGCACAAACATTTACAAGATGACCAATGCATTAGTCAGATTGTAAATCAAATTGGAACCAATGTGATATGTGAATATAAATTAGGCTAGCGAAATTATACACTCTGACTTGTAAGTTTACACAGTTGCTAAAAAGCAATTAAATCAAACTCGTGACATTGCCATACTGCAGAAATGATAATATATGGCTGGAAATCATAGGACTTGGTGGTATGTCTTATTTTATGACTTCTAAAATAACAGAAATATCCAGGTCTGAATGATCTGGAATCCTACAAAAGAGGGTAATGTCATGGACGTTGATGATAACAACAGTGTCAGAGAAAATGCACTAAGTACAAAATATGTATGTTGACATCTATGTCAACAACAACCACCACTACCCTATAGGATAAGTGGAAGGAATCTCTCACTTGTGATCTTCTGCTCATACAAAAACTTTTCAACCAATTTATAGTTATGTTCTTTCGAAACTTGGGTCGTTAAGCCAAATCAAACTGATTGCATTTGTTTTACATTTTCTTGGACAATATCCATTTATTATGCTGTAAGCAATGATATGATGGCAAGGTATGGATAGATAACTTGAAATACGATTGTTGGAATTGGACATTTAATTCAAATATAATGCATAGATAAATGCAAACAGTGTTATTATGAGTAGTACACTTCAAACATGATACATTTAAAAGCATATCAAATTAGACTGCTTGCATGTACATCATCTATATTCTGTAAAAAATTAGGATCAAATAATATCTTTCATTTCTATGATACAGTTAATTATGGTCCATTGCTACCAGTACTGTTAACTTGAAAGGATGGACTGATAAATAGGTTGTCTGGAGTACTTAAAAAAGTCCAAAGATGGAACTTGCATAGGCCATGGGTTTGACACTAGGGTGGGGCTGCAAGAGAAAAAAAAGAAAATACTATTTTTGGCAAGAAATTCACAAAACAATGAGATAGGGTCATACAATAATCAATCTAAAGCCATAACAAGACAAAGCACAGAGTGTTGAAACCATCTCTAATATTCTTAAGTGATAGGATTTCAAATTAGCCACAAGGCTGTCATACTGGATGTAAGATGAGCACCATTTTCTCTATGACAAATTAGGTGCTATTAGAAGGTTAATGGTGAAAAGTTTATACAAATAAGCCCCAGCAATAAAGTCATGCATAAGCTAGAATATTACTACATCGATGTGTTTTATGTCTAAACATTGCTGCAGGCTAATGTTAATCTCTTACCCAATGTTACCATGACCCACCAGAGGACCAGAAACTTGAGTTGGCATAGGTGACTTCTCGCATCATTTGACAAAGGCTTGTAGTCATCACACTTAGGTACTAAAGATTAGTCCTAAGATCAGAGGAAAGCCTGCTGAATGAACAAGGCATATTCTTATCCATACCCACATTAACAGACATCAAGAGGGGCATTGTCCACTAATTTTCAATGGACCTGTTCACAGCGACATCCAATCAGAATTGAGATAGAGGGTGTGATAACAGTTTAGATCCGAATCGTAACTTTTATAACTATAAGAAAAACTTTTGTAGTCACCTGGGAAGATTGCCGATCAAATAGGGTTACTCCAAGAGAGCCACTCATAATTTGGCAGTAAAACTTATAGGTAGATTCTAAGGAAAGAGAAATCTTTGAAAAGGTCATAAAGTTATTGGCTCGATTTTTGCAGAATATTACAGCATCATATATGTAATTTTAATTATTTGTAGTATGTATACTTAATTACTGGGATCATTTAGTATGTAGAATTACCATTTCAGTGTTTCATTTACATGCATAATTGAGAAATGGGCCTGTGTATTACATAGAGAATTATGTAGATTGTTAGCTTGTGGTCAGAATTAATTTTGTAATTCACTATTAGGTTACTTCATAGTAAACCAGTGCGTTTTTTAATGTGTTATGTTAGAATCTATGCATGCTTGAATTATGGGTTTGGAAACTGGTTTAAGTATGTAAGATTAGTTCCTATGGACGTACAAGTTTATCAGAACATGGATATTTGAATATTTGTGTGTTTTACATGAGTGAGAGATAAAGGAATGCATCTGATTATTACAATATTATTTAGTGTAATGGGATTAGGATTATGTACTGATGTGACAGAATTTACTGATGTATGTATAGGAAGTAATTTATACCATGCTGTATTATGACGATTTACCATACAAGAACATATGGGTATCTCGATGTGAATGAATGTGTGTCAAAAAAAATTTAATAACCATTATCTGATGATAGGCTGTGTGCACTGTGAGATGAGAGGGTTAAGGAAAAATATTTTACCATCCCTGTGTTTTCACAGGAAGCTTTTAGTGGACTGAGAACTTCCGGTCCAATTGAGTCCAGAATCTCCAAGATGTGGAGATGGAACAGAGACTAGCCGAACAATTGAAGTTCACAGAAGTCTGGTCAGTGGAGAGAAGGTGGAGGAGGAGTATAGAAAAGTGGAAGAGAAAGTGGAGTATAGAGAAGTTGAGGAGGAAGAGGAGTATAGAGAATTTGAGGAGGAGGAGAAGAAATTGGGAGAAAAAGTATACCACAGATGAGTTGAATACAAAGACAGGTGGAAACTGATCTCACACTGCTAATCAAGTAATGCAAAGGTCAAGTGAAAGGAGTGTAATTGTAAATTTGAAGCATTTGATTATTTAATTCTTACTAAATTGTTATTCATGTGTGTGTATGCATGTGTGTGTGTGTGTTCTGTCAGACGTACCACAGCTTCATAACTTATAAACTTTGGTTGAAGATTTGTACCCCCTATCAAAGTGATGAAGGCTCCTTTGTTCCCCATAGTATCACTGTGAAAAAAGCAAATAATGTGAAACCAAACAAATCTCTGCAGTAAAAAAATATAGCTATCCATGTGACTTAATTTATATGTGGTGCCAGTGTTTCTAAATTTGATAGCTATTATAAACATCTTTGAAAAATCAATGAATAATGATTTACCTTTATAGATGACAGAACAGTACCTGTTCCATCATTAGATTTGAGCCTTTTGCCAAGTAATAAATTCTAATACCCTCAAAATTAAATAGATTCACAGAACTCGTCTGTTATGAGATAGATACTAGCTAACTATTAAACAATCATTATATAATGACTGCTTTCTAACATTGTTTATGATTTTTCCATTTAAACAAACACAGTAAGGAGACAATACAGCTACATTGATTACTCTGAAATTTGATGAAAATCTTAACAAGAAATCAATGGTGTCATGGCTGATTGAATAGCTACAACAATGATGTCAAGGCCTGATTGGAAAGCAACAACAAAATGGTGTCATGGCCTGATTGGAAAGCTACAACAATGGTGTCATGGCCTGATTGAATAGCTACAACAATGGTGTCATGGCCTGATTGCATAGCTAAACAATGGTGTCAAGGCATGATTGCATAGCTACAATAATGGTGTCATGGCCTGATTGCATAGCTACAACAATGGTGTCATGGCCTGATTGCATAGCTAAACAATGGGGTCAAGACATGATTGCATAACTACAACAATGGTGTCATGATGGCCTGATTGCATAGCTAAACAATGGTGTCAAGACATGATTGCATAACTACAACAATGGTGTCATGGCCTGATTGCATAGCTACAACAATGGTGTCATGGCCTGATTACATAGCTACAACAATGTTGTCATGGCCTGATTGCATAGCTACAAACATTATGTTTTTTTTTCATGGCCCGATTACATAGCTACAACAGTGGTGTCATGGCCTGATTGGAAAGCTACAACAAAATGTTTTAATGGCCTGATTAAATAGCTACAACAATGATGGCATGGCCTGACTGCATAGCTACAACACTGGTGTTATGACCTGATTGCAAAGCTACAACAATGGTGTCATGACATGATTGCACAGCTACAACAATAGTGCCATGGCCTGATTACATAGATACAACAATAATGTCATGTACTGATCACATAACTACAACAATGGTGTCATGTCCTGATTGGAAAGCTACAACTATGGTGTCATTACCTGATTGCAAAGCTACAACAATGTTGTCATGGCCTGATCGTAAAGCTACAATGATGGTGTAGTGCTCTTAATGGTACATGTATCAGACCTGCCAACCCTAAAGAGGCCTGTCAGACAGTCAATATTTTTCTTTATGATGTAATAAAATATCATTTACTGCCATGTTAACATGAAAAACATGCATTTAAAAAGTTCAGAAGTGTGGTCCAATATTGTGAAGGTACAATTTTTTGTATATTAAAATATACTGTAAAGTACACTTCAGCTGTAATGACCTAAAGTTCAGTTTCATTAACTGCAGTTCCATAACCTGGAGTTCAATTACATCTTGAGATCTCTGCATTCAGCATAACTTTAAGGCTGTTTTTTTTTCTCAAATTCTTGTTTCATTGGCAATCATTCTCTCACTATGAACAGTGTTCCAATCAACACACTTCCAATAAATTAAAATGTTTCTTTTTCTGCTAATTTTGAAAGCACAGAAAAATTTCTAGAAAGCTTTCTTTAAATTTCTGTATCAATTATTTGGACTTTTTATACAGCTGATTGTTCCATTTGCCTTGATAGTGCTTTTCTTGCTGGATAATATTTGCAGTCTAAGATTTAAATGCAAAGACCTGACCTTGTGTGCATTCTGCATGGCCAACATAAGTAGGTTACAGCACGTGTGTTAGTCAAACTCCTTCAATAAATCCAATGCTTAATATGAAAACCCAGATCTGAACCAAACCCACACAAGTTAAAATCCATATCTGATGGAAGGAATCATAATTTTTTAAAGTTTTACTCTTGTTTCAGTAAGCCTAACAACTAAATCATAAATGTTTCCTATTAAATGTATGTACTACGTTATATTGGTCTGAATGCATAGCAGACCTGCCAACATCGAAAAAATAAAAATCAGGAGAAACACCATTAAAATCAGGAGGCAGGGTAAAAAATCAGTAGGTACAAGAGTAAGGCATATAAAGCAAGATAAAGATGTCTACTTTTGTTATTTTAGTTCATTGTGTGTTGCAGATTTGCACTTCTGCAAAAGTGCATCATTTATTTATCCTTGGATGCCAAATTTGCTAACAAGAATAGCTTCCAGGGTTGATGCTGACAGGCTGGCTCTTTGGCTAGTTCTGTTTTTTCTGACCATTGAGAATGCTCTCTCAGCATTGCTGTTGCTAAGCAGTATTGAAAGTATTGATAGCATTACTCTCCCAAGGACTGGAAACAACAGTTGGCTAGAGCCATCCTTTTTTTTTTCATGAGAGCAGCCCACTGCTGATCGGCTCCTTCCACATTCAATTCTGCATCTAAATTGTAGCTTCGGTAAAGCTGAAATTCTCTATAAAGATCAGAGTTGATTCCTTGCATTCGGCTGGAGAAAAAGGCCAGGTCCTTAAACGATACTACAGATTGTTTCGACACATCTGCAATGCTTGCATGAATAAGTAAATTATACTTTAGTGAAAATGTTTCCTTCATGTATTACAGTGATTTATCAGAAATGCCCTACAGTGCATTCTTGTCTTTAACTGTGCTCTAGTATTCATCTTCTCTAAAAGTTTGTTAGTTGCCTTACCCATGTACAAGCCTGTGAATGAATGTACAAACTTTCTTTTTTCACATCAATTTCTGTGATGCCTGTCTTGTCAACAATGTACTTTGGTTTAATAATAGAAAGGAATTTTCTGTACATGGAGAGTAGAATGTCTCTGGCCTTGTGAATTAGAAGCTTGTCATGCTGGAGAGTTTTGTTGGGTCTGTCAAAACTGTTCTGAATCCAGCTTAAAAACTGGCAGTATGCAAGGGTTCATCTCGAGTTCAGGTTGGTTGTCTCTTATGCTTTTCAGCCTGGCATTGCTGAGACTTGCAGCAGGTGATGACTTTGTTTCCTTCTGCCTAAACCAGCTGTCAACAATTGCAGCGCCTGCATTTGGCCCTGCCTTCTTACAAGCAGCACTGAAGCCTTCTGTGCTTTTACATTTTCTTCTACAACATTTTGATAATTCACATTAATGGTAATTCTGACAAAAAGTAAGAAATTGTTTTGTTCGCTGTATACCAAAAACTTTCACCTGTATTCAAGGTCTCAAGAACAGGTCATATTGGGAAAAAATTAAACGTTGCTTGGTATGTAAGCTGGTCATAATTAATTTTATTTACTTCACAAATACCTACTCTTGTAAAAATAGAATCTGCTCTGATCACCGACAAGTCATCCTTCTCTTTGACCATGGAAAACTGCAGTGGATTCATGCTCCTAATATCTTTCTCGCACTGTTTGTGCTTTGCAGTTGCACTGTGCTTATTAATGTCATCTAGACCACCACATCGTCTTGAGAGATGCTGTGAGCAACATTGGCAGAATGCTTGATAGACCATGCGAGTCGATGGACGAATGTATGCAAACTGCTTCTCCCAATCATTCCTATATTTTTGCTCCCATTTCTTTTTCTTGGCTGGTGAAAATTCATCTGTTACTTCCTTTTCTTCTTGTTTTTGCTTCCTGCTGAGGAACATATCTATTACATTGCTGAGATTTGCTGATATGGTCGGGTAAAGAGAACTACACTGTGTTAAAATCTCTGAACGGCAGACGAAAACCAGAAATCAAGTGGGATATGGTAAAGTACCAATAAATATAGAAGACACATAAAAACCGGATACAGAAACAGGGAAATGTAAAATGATGATTTTGTATTTAAAAAAATGGATTTTTTTCTCTAAGAGTTGAAAAATCGGGACATTTTATTAAAAATCGGGGAATCAGGAGATAGGTCAAAAAATTGGGATTCTCCCGATTTTTTTCAATAGGGCTGGCAGGTCTGGCATAGGGTCCACAAAAATAAACTAAATGCAAAAGGTCATGCAGATCAGCTGAGAAAGAAATATGGGTTACTGTGATCTCTATTTAATTGAAAGGCACACTACTCTTCATGATTCACACTACTCTTCATGATTCACACTACTCTTCATGATTCACATTACTCTTTATGATTCACAATACTCTTCATGATTCGCAATACTTTTCATGATTCACAATGCTCTTCATGATTCACACTACTCTTCATGATTCACAATACTCTTCATGATTCACAATACTCTTCATGACTCACAATACTCTTCATGATTCACACTACTACTCTTCATGATTCACACTACTCTTCATGATTCACACTACTCTTCATGATTCACAATACTCTTCATGATTCACAATACTCTTCATGATTCACACTATTCTTCATGATTCACAATACTCTTCATGATTCACACTACTCTTCATGATTCACACTATTCTTCATGATTCACAATACTCTTCATGATTCACAATACTCTTCATGATTCATTTAAATGAGTTACTTGATTTTGTCCAATAATCTCCTCATGAAATAGTTACAAACTGGCACCTCACCACATTCAAGGCTATTGGTACATCAGCATAATCAAAACCTGGAATTCAATCAGAGCACTCTATTCATTTGGAATTGTGACAGAACCTATATGATTATTTTGGATTTAATTCAAAATACTAAAAGTTCTTCTTAAATTTTCATTATATAACTTAGAGAATTAAATTATTTGCTAAGTTTTACAAAACTTACTGGTTTTGCTTCTTTCAGTTATTTAATTTAAGACCAAAGAAGTCATTACAACTGAGACAAGAAAACTTACCAGTAATTAGGAGCTGAGAACACAGTTATACACTTTCCATCATGAGATACCTCATAACCCTCATTCTTCACCTCATGACTGCGGATAATGTAATCCAGTTTGTTTTTCTGAAGAAAACGTTTTGTTACATCTGGTCCAAACTGTGTTCCCACACCTCGTTTACTTTGAGATCGCCCACACTGCGGCTGAGGGTCTGACCACAGCAACTCGCACATCACACCTAGAACATAACAAATATATACACTGCAATGCTAAATTGGATTTTACACCAATGTTTGATAATTGGATAAATTCTAATGTGCTTGCAACACATTGTGCATTTACATCGAGTCAAAACTCTCTTGAAACACCACAGCTATGAGAGATCAGTTGTCTTTCAATACCTGATTCTCACTGTACAGATGTATGTATTGATATACAGTGCTACCCGCTTATGTCAACATGGTTGGGCACGAGGAAAATTTGTTGACATAAGAGGATGTCGATATAAGTATTTGAAGGGGGAAGCCAAAAAAAATCACCACTGTTTTTATAATATTATATTATTATAATACTGTTAAGGTGATATCATGTCAGAAATTTTGTGCTTTATTGATAAAACTTCAGACTCATGTGGTTAAACTCCAACAGAGGCGAGATGACAGTGATCCATAATCATCATGAGCGCTTTGACCACTCTGCCATGCCAATGTACATGAAGACAAAACCAGTAAACGCCACTTGTATTTTGCTTACCTTTGTGTAATAATATCCACAATAAAATATTGCATTGGTCACATCCAAATATGAAAAGCATTACGATATTCAATGTCGGCATTATCAGTTATTTACATGCTTCAGGTACATGTACTTGTATTTAAATTGGCCTACATTTTGGTCAGTCTATTTCCATCTTATTGAGGCTACCAAAGGGATGGGGCTATTCACGGGAAAATAAAATCCTGTTAACAAGTTGATTTAAACAGTTCTTGTATTTAGTTACAGAAGTCATCGTGAAAAGTACAAATGCAGTGAAATCCATTGTTACATAAAAAATCCTTATTTCATATTGATAAACCAACCTAACAGTGCATTGTTATACTGTATCATAATCCACTTATGCTAATACCTGGCCTTATACTGTATGCTGTAATATAATCAAAATAGCTATGCAACTAACCAGCTACAATCGATCATATCTGAGGGCAGGAATGTGAAATGACTACAGTCGAATATATGATGGCAATTTTTTAAAAAAAATAGTTTTGCTGCAACTTCAGTGAAAATGGATTACCTCTGAAGCACCAATGTATACCAAGGAATTTTTGTTAAAAAAATTTTCTCATTATTCTACAATTATTTGGTTTTGCCGCAGCAATAACAAACCTGTATTTGTTTAGTCCTTGAAAGGGAGCCCATAGCTGTGCCTTCAATAACAAATGCACCTTCATCAAATTAAGTCAGCAACCTTTGATCAAAGAAGTCAGCAACAAACTAATATAAAAGCATTGCTTCAGTTTTCATTGTGATTAGAACATATTTATTCTGCTGCAAAACTTTCCTGTTTGCAACAAAAACGTACTTACGGATGACTCCTGTGTGGGTGATTTTCTATATCCCAAATAAAAAATTTGCATCCAAATACACATAATTAAGTTAAGAATTTAAGAGATTTCAGGTTTAGTTTCCAGAGACTGTAAATTTAATCTGCATTTACACTGCTGTTGGTAGCCATCATAAATAAAAATAAAAGTTAAAAAGGAAACTTTCATAGTACAATAAACCTGTTTTAATCACAGATCACTTTGGAAAATGCAAGAATCAGATCAGATTTAATTGTTTTTATTTAAGTCACTGCAAGAGGCCAACATGATAGGACTAAACAAAAGACTGTTTTTTGTGCCTGTATTTTTAAAATCTGACTGTGACATTGAAGTCTGCCGTTAAGATCAACTAATTGTTGAATATATGTCAGAACTAGCCATTTGCCGACATAAATGATAAGGTGGTAAAATTAACACATGGCAGCAAGATCAACTAATTGTTGAACAAAGAATGGGTAGGAACTTGAAGCTTGTCGACATAAATGATACGACAAAGGATCTGTTCAAGCTGGGACCAAGGGTTTCTGTCGACATATATGTTCATTTTTTTTATCTCAACACCAACATAAGCATGAGAATTTTGGTAGTAATAGTAGACCAAGTGACTGGGACTTTGCATTTTTGTTGAGATAGGCGACTTGTCAACATACGTGATGTCGACATAAATGGGTAGGACTGTATACATAATGTCATGACCTGTCGTAAGAGATGACATGTCTTGAGAAACTAAGATATTTTGGCATAAGTGATGTCGACATAAGTGGGTAGGACTGTATACATAATGTCATGACCTGTCGTAAGAGATGACATGTCTTGAGAAACTATGATATTTTGGCATAAGTGGTGGTATTTCAGGGAATGTTCTAAGATATTAACACTTTTCTACCAGATTGTTTGACAAAACTTTTATAGGTAGATTTCCTCCTCCCCACCCCTTCTGCAACTTATCCACCTATATGTATATATATCGATAAATTTATAAACTGACATATCAGCATTTCATTCATCTATCCATATTTTCTTGTCCCTGACAGTCTTTTTTTCACCACAAACTGATGCAAAATTTTGTGTGTGTGTATATATATATATATATATATATATATATATATATATATATATATATATATATATATATATATATATATATATATATGTATATATGTATATGTGTGTGTGTGTGTTATTACAT
Organism: Potamilus streckersoni; assembly: GCA_016746295.1. NCBI lineage: Eukaryota > Metazoa > Mollusca > Bivalvia > Unionida > Unionidae > Potamilus > Potamilus streckersoni. Next base: position 101,874 of record JAEAOA010001660.1, on the reverse strand, counting down.
GTACATACAGTTGCATAATATGTAAATGAAAACTGATATACCCTATTATTTTGATGTATTGGACAAGATGCCATTTTCTACTCTGGATTTGCAGATCCTTCAATTATAGTATTATCCTTTACCCATTTCTCATTTATTATATTTTTTAGAAAATTGTCCAGTAAACATTGACCCAATAATAGAATTTTTATGCAACTGTTTCTTCAAATTATTTATTGTCACACTGCAGATTAATAACCTCAACATTAGTTATTTTAGTTATTTATTAAACTATTCTTGATGTTTTAAAGTAATATTCTTTACCATGGTGAACAAAAGTGTATGATAACCTGAAAGAGCTCGGATTTGTTTTGTGAAGCATTCTTTTTCAACCTCGTACCTATTCCACCATCTCTTGATTTTCAACACCTGAAAGATCCTATACTAAACAAAATGGAGGTATTACATTTATAGTATAGTGATCACTTTCTTTGAAAATTTCCATAAATGCTTACATAAAAGGAGGAAAGAGATGATTGCTCATAATAATGTAGGGATGAACTTAATCTTGAACCCAGCTTTCACAAAGGCATTTCTGTACTAGAATCATCCCTCAGTACATTCAAAAATCATGCCTTCTTGCAAATTCACTGTAAATAACAAGAGGGAGGCATAAAGGATAGATCTCTCATGAGTTAAAAATGTACCCATTAGCCTGTGATATGAATCAGTTTAGTGCTGGCTTAAGTTTTACCATCAAGCTTGATTGTTATATTTGTCAGTTGAGTGTTATGTACACCTTAAAGAATTTGTTTGCTGTTTCTGATGTCTCAACTAAACAAACTCTGCTGGGCATCTTTAATTTTCTTAAGTTTTCTAATTCTGTCTTAATTTTCATTTTCAAAGAAAATTTAAACTTGAAATCTGCAGCAAATCAGCATCTATCCACATATTTTTAACTAACTAGCCTAAACTCAAAATTGCCAGACCAAAGCAACTACAAATACATGTTATGAAAATTTTTTGATATATGCATATTTATGTTCATAAAGTCACATGACATCAAAAAAGCCAAACCATCTGAAATCCTAGCATCAATTTTCCAAATCTGTTCACAATGGAGGTCTATAAAGGGAGTAGTAATCATACAAAGAGCAAAGTAGTAATCATACACCTATCAAAGTAGTAATCAAACACAGATCAAAGTAGTAACCATACACAGATCAAAGTAGTAACCATACACAGATCAAAGTAGTAATCAAACACAGATCAAAGTAGTAATACACAGATCAAAGTAGTAATCATACACAGATCAAAGTAGTAACCATACACAGATCAAAGTAGTAATCATACACAGATCAAAGTAGTAATCAAACACAGATCAAAGTAGTAATACACAGATCAAAGTAGTAATCATACACAGATCAAAGTAGTAATCATACACAGATCAAAGTAGTAATCATACACAGATCAACTCTGCATAATATCTTTTTATTTATTTGCTTTTACCACTCTCTGACAAGTTTAAAAGTATATACACATTCATGGTTATGGGTTTTTACTTGACTTCAATGGTAAAAAGGTACTTTTCTATCTTGCCCATAACTGAAAACTGATTGGTGCTACCTTTGATGGTTAAGTCCCCACACACAACTACAGAAGTATGATAATACAGGTTAGTTTTGCAGCTAGAATATTTTCTTTCATTTTAATCAGGTTCTAAGGTACATGCACATATTTTAAAGGTATGAGAGCCTACAATAATTGGGAATCACATGATGCAAGGGACTGATGCTCTTACAAAACCTAGAAGTAATTGTTCAACTAAAGAATTCTCATTATTTTGCTTACTTGTTTCAGACATTTGACCTAAGGTGCCCTTTATTATCCCATGCAATTGCCTGGTCATTATGTTTTCCAGAATAATTAAACACTCTACAGACACAAATCATATGACAAAAGAGGTGTGAATGTGTGTCATATATATATATATATATATATATATATATATATATATATATATATATATATATATATATATATATAATTTACCCTCTTCAGGTGGCTGCCTATGTCTGTCTATCTTCCTGATGTCATCCAATGTCACATTGTCATCTTTGAATAACCCACCATGCATAACCTGCAAGAAAGATAATCTATTTACTCATTTCAGCTTTATGTGAATAAACCTATTCCAGAACAGAATTTGACATTTAAATTCAGTGTTTTTTTAAACATAGTATGTGATTAATAATAAAACAGTCCATTCTTCCGTTTTTATGTACCATATATACTGGTTTGTTAGAGAAGTCTGACTGCATACTTCATAGACCTAGATTAGCCGTCAATAATGTGCATATCCAGGTCTAAGCAATTTTTAAGAGTATTCAGTAGAGCAAACAACATAGACCTTGATCTGCAAATGCATTATGCTATGGCAGATCAGGATCTTTGTTGTTTGCAGTCTGACTCATCTTATAAGTAAGCATATATGGTACTTTCTAAGAAATGTAAAACTGAGTAGATGTCATTTCACTAAACAATCTTTCAAACTAATGTATAACAATTAAATTCATTAAAAGGTGATAGCAAACAACCTGATACACTTCATAAAAATATCTTTCCAACTGATGTACACAATTAAATTTCATTAAAAGAAAATATCAAAAACAACCAAGGTAACGCAAAGCAGACTAAATTTCTTTTCTTCTTCTAAAATTATATATAGGAACTCTATTTAAATAGAGGATACTACTTACAATAGTTGTCATTCAAAAAAACTGAATGAACAATAAGCACAAATATTTAATGTACAATAAGCACAAAGACTTAATGGACAATAAGCACAAATATTTAATGTACAATAAGCACAAAGACTGAATGAACAATAATCACAGATATTTAATGGACAATAAGCACAAAGACTTAATGGACAATAAGCACAAATATTTAATGTACAATAAGCACAAAGACTGAATGAACAATAATCACAGATATTTAATGGACAATAAGCACAAAGACTTAATGGACAATAAGCACAAATATTTAATGTACAATAAGCACAAAGACTGAATGAACAATAATCACAAATATTTAATGGACAATAAGCACAAAGACTTAATGGACAAAAAGCACAAAGACTGAATGAACAATAAGCACAAAGACTAAATAAACAATAAGCACAAATATTTAATGGACAATAAGCACAAATACTGAATGGACAAAAAGCACAAAGACTGAATGAACAATAAGCACAAAGACTAAATAAAGAATAAGCACAAATACTTAATGGACAATAAGCACAAATATTTAATGGACAATAAGCACAAATACTGAATGAACAATAAGTACAAAGACTAAATAAACAATAAGCACAAATATTTAATGGACAATAAGCACATATATTTAATGAACAAAAAACACCAAAACTGAATGAACAGGCATACATATTTAATGGACAATAAGCACAAAGACTGAATGGACAATAAGCACAATGACTGATTGGACAATAAGCACAAAGAGTGAATGAACAATTAGCACAAAGACCAAATGAACAATAAACAGAAAAACGGAATGAACAATAAACAGAAAAACTGAATGAAGAATAAGCACAAAAACTGAATGAATAAGCCTAATGAATGAATGAACAATAAGCACAGCGACTGTATGAACAATAAGCACAGCGACTTAATGGACAATAGGCACAGTGACTGAATGGACAATATGTTCAAAGACTGAATAAACAAAAACATAACCAGCTTAAATAAATGCTAATATGCTAATCAGGACAAGAAAGCTACACCAATTAACTGAGTAGACAGTGTACCGGTATGCTCAGTTATATATTCTCTTACCCAATACACATGCAAATTCCGGACAGAAATTACCAAGCAATTTAAATAGTTTACCAGCTTATTCAAGAATCAGTCCAGACAAGTTTTGATGTATTTTTTTTTACTCACTTCAGGAAGAGTATTATAGTTACTGCAGTAACCTGGCATGACAAAATTGTATCCTACCAATATTTTGTTGTTTATGCAGTGTGCAAGAGGCAGCCAGTTGAAAACCTCTGTAAACAGATCTGCCATCTGGGCTGTGAATGTAGTAACAGTTAAGGAATCATCATAACAATAGCAAACAACAGTACCTGTACTTATCAGAATGAAAGAAATCAAACTGAAGAAAAATATAGATCATAAAGTGGGGAATGAACGGATAGAGAACAAAATAGTACGGACTGTGAGAGCATGTATAATAAATAGGAGATAACTTGACAGAAGAGCAAATTATAAATGGTACTCCCCCATTATCATGCTGTCCATTGGAGACATACAAGTATCCCTGTATTATATGTCAGTGAACTCTGGGATGTTTCAACTGATAGTCAGCTAATAAAATATCTGTATAGTGTTGGTGCATTAAAAAACAAAACTAGTATTATATGTAAAGAAGTGAAATCACAGTGTATGCAGTAGCATTTAATGGCACATCATGATATTAATTGTCATAGGGTTCTAATTAAAAGTAAAGTTGTACAAATGTTAAAAAGAATTAAATCTAACCAGAAATGAGCAAACTGAAGCAAAATAAGTAACAATTATAAAATAAAATCTGACTAATTTGATGGGACACATGATTATGTCTATAATGGGCTGACTAATTTGATGGGATTCATGACTGTCTATAATGGGCTGACTAATTCAATGAGATTCATGACTATGTCTATAATGGGATTCATGACCATCTATAATGGGATTCATGACTATGTCTATAATGGGCTGACTAATTTGATGGGATTCATGACTATGTCTATAATGGGCTGACTAATTTGATGGGATTCATGACTATGTCTATAATGGGCTGACTAATTTGATGGGATTCATGACTGTCTATAATGGGCTGACTAATTTTTATGGGAGTCATGACTATGTCTATAATGGGCTGACTAATTTGATGGGATTCATGACTATATCTATAATGGGATTCATGACTATGTCTATAATGGGCTGACTAATTTGATGGGATTCATGACTGTCTATAATGAGCTGACTAATTTGATGAGATTCATGACTATGTCTATAATGGGCTGACTAATTTGATGGGATTCATGACTGTCTATAATGGGCTGACTAATTTTTATGGGATTCATGACTATGTCTATAATGGGCTGACTAATTTGATGGGATTCATGACTATGTCTATAATGGGATTCATGACTATGTCTATAATGGGCTGACTATTTTTGATGGAATTCATGACTATGTCTATAATGGGCTGACTAATTTGATGGGATTCATTATTACTATTATTATGACTACATGCATGGTATAATACAGGCAGCTGAATACTGAGGGGTTTTAGAATAAAAGACCAAGATTTAAAATGTACTGAAATGTAATTCATGATACTGTAAAACATGCTGGAAATCTGATGTACGTTCACCTGTCTTGAACCCCATTTTTAAAAACTCAATCAAACAACACGTAACAAAAAAAAGCTATATTTGAACAAATGTCTTAAGAGACCAGTTTTATCACATACATCTACTTCAGGTAGGTTTGCTTGTCCAGATAAAGCTTAAAATTCTAAGAGATAGTTAAATGAATAATACTGGATATATGGATTACAAGACACAAGAATGCTTATAATGAAAAAAATAAAAAAAATTATTCCATGCGAATAACACGAAATACATATCATTAGTAACACTTGCTTTTCTTTGTAGCAATTCAAAATCATTTGTGCACATTTGTAAGGTTTATTTCATTATGCTTTTCTGTATAATTTGACCCAAGTCACATTTTTTTTAAAAGGACAAAACCAAGTTCTCTCTAAACTCTGGTCCAAATTATTCATGCAGTACTTCAGAAGTTATTTAATGATTTTATTTTTTAGGAACTGTACTCTTCAATGGGTCAAAAGGAAGACCTAATGGCAGATTCATTGAAATTGTATACTTTTAGTGTTCTAATATAAGGAGGATACGTAAAGATTTGACTTTGATAAACTATGGATGTATGGCAATTACAATATTCTCACTTGGTCTTATGGCTAGATGAACTATGGATGCATGGCAATTACAATATTATCACTTGGTCTTATGGCTAGATGAACTATGGATGCATGGCAATTACAATATTCTCACTTGGTCTTATGGTTAGATGAACTATGGATGCATGTCAATTACAATATTCTCAAATGGTTGTATGGCTAGATGAACTATGGATGCATGTCAATTACAATATTCTCAAATGGTTGTATGGCTAGATGAACTATGGATGCATATCAATTACAATATTCTCAAATGGTTGTATGGCTAGATGAACTATGGATGCAAGGCAATTACAATATTCTCACTTGGTCTTATGGCTAGATGAACTATGGATGCATGACAATTACAATATTCTCCCTTAGTCTTATGGCTAGATGAACTATGGATGCATGTCAATTACAATATTCTCAAATGGTTGTATGGCTAGATGAACTATGGATGCATGGTAATTACAATATTCTCACTTGGTCTTATGGCCAGATGAACTATGGATGCATGGTAATTACAATATTCTCAATTGGTCTTATGGCTAGATGAAGTATGGATGTATGGAAATTACAATATTATCACTAGGTCTTATGGCTGGATGAACTATGTAAGGCAATTACAATATTCTCACTTGGTCTTATGACTAGATGAACTATGGATGCATGGTAATTACAATATTCTCACTTAGTCTTATGGCTAGATGAACTATGGATGCATGGCAATTACAATATTCTCACTTGGTCTTATGGCTAGATGAACTACGGATGCATGGTAATTACAATATTATCATTAGGTTTTATGGCTAGATGAACTATGTAAGGCAATTACAATATTCTCACTTGGTCTTATGGCTAGATGAACTATGGATGCATGGTAATTACAATATTATCATTTGGTCAGATGAGCTATATAAGGTAATTACAATATTCTCACTGGGTCTTATGGCTTGATGAACTATGGATGCATGGCAAATACAATATTCTCACTTTGTCTTATGGCCAGATGAACTATGAATGCATGGTAATTACAATATTCTCACTTGGTCTTATGGCCAGATGAGCTATGAAAGGCAATTACAATATTCTCACTTGGTCTTATGGTTAGATGAACTATGGATGCATGTCAATTACAATATTCTCAAATGGTTGTATGGCTAGATGAACTATGGATGCATGGCAATTACAATATTCTCACTTAGTCTTATGGCTAGATGAACTATGGATGCATGTCAATTACAATATTCTCAAATGGTTGTATGGCTAGATGAACTATGGATGCATGGCAATTACAATATTCTCACTTAGTCTTATGGCTAGATGAACTATGGATGCATGTCAATTACAATGTTCTCAAATGGTTGTATGGCTAGATGAACTATGGATGCATGTCAATTACAATATTCTCAAATGGTTGTATGGCTAGATGAACTATGGATGCAAGGCAATTACAATATTCTCACTTGGTCTTATGGCTAGATGAACTATGGATGCATGACAATTACAATATTCTCACTTAGTCTTATGGCTAGATGAACTATGGATGCATGTCAATTACAATATTCTCAAATGGTTGTATGGCTAGATGAACTATGGATGCATGGTAATTACAATATTCTCACTTGGTCTTATGGCTAGATGAACTATGGATGCATGGTAATTACAATATTCTCAATTGGTCTTATGGCTAGATGAACTATGGATTAATGGAAATTACAATATTATCACTAGGTCTTATGGCTGGATGAACTATGTAAGGCAATTACAATATTCTCACTTGGTCTTATGACTAGATGAACTATGGATGCATGGTAATTACAATATTCTCACTAGGTCTTATGGCTAGATGAACTATGTAAGGCAATTACAATATTCTCACTTAGTCTTATGGCTAGATGAACTATGGATGCATGGCAATTACAATATTCTCACTTGGTCTTATGGCTAGATGAACTATGGATGCATGGTAATTACAATATTATCATTAGGTTTTATGGCTAGATGAACTATGTAAGGCAATTATAATATTCTCACTTGGTCTTATGGCTAGATGAACTATGGATGCATGGTAATTACAATATTATCACTTGGTCAGATGAGCTATGTAAGGTAATTACAATATTCTCACTGGGTCTTATGGCTTGATGAACTATGGATGCATGGCAAATACAATATTCTCACTTTGTCTTATGGCCAGATGAACTATGAATGCATGGTAATTACAATATTCTCACTTGGTCTTATGGCCAGATGAACTATGGATGCATGGCAATTACAATATTCTCACTTGGTCTTATGGCTAGATGAACTATGGATGTATGGCTATTACAATATTCTCACTTGGTCTTATGGCTAGATGAACTACGGATGCATGGCAATTACAATATTCTCACTTAGTCTTATGGCTAGATGAACTATGGATGCATGGTAATTACAATATTCTCACTTGGTCTTATGGCTAGATGAACTATGTAAGGCAATTACAATATTCTCACTTGGTCTTATGGCTAGATGAACATGCATGGCAATTACAATATTCTCACTTGGTCTTATGGCTAGATGAACTATGGATGCATGGCAATTACAATATTCTCACTTGGTCTTATGGCTAGATGAATTATGGATGCATGGTAATTACAATATTATCACTTGTTCAGATGAGCTATGTAAGGTAATTACAATATTCTCACTGGGTCTTATGGCCAGATGATTTAAGGAAGGTAATTACAATATCTTCACTTAGTTGTATGGCCATATCAGTTATTGATGCATGGAAACTACATGATTCTCATTTGTTGTGTGTGTGTGTGTGTTATTTGGATTTTTAGTGCAGCTTTTACAAACATTTCAGTCATATCACTAACATGTCTACAGTGTGACAGTTTATAGTGATGTCTAGCAACAAGGTTTCATTAAAAAAAATCCTACATCAAAAATTCAAATACTGGTTCAATGGCCTGAAATGTATGCTGTCTTTGCATATCAATACAAAATAACTATTCAATTTTGTCTACCTCAGCTGATTTTGGCTTCATCTTTCTAGCAAGACATTCTTAAAAACATGTCAGTTAGAAACATTTAAAGATGTATAAAACTTTATAAATTATAAAATAAAATGGGTTACGGTAGCTGCAGCATAATTAACTACTAAATTTCAGGTCATTTTTAATGCAACAGTTATACACTGTTAAAGGATATTTTGATTTTACTTCCCCTTCAAATCCATACATTTGATTCATTGTTGCACTTTCATGATTTCCTGCAAATAGAGAACCAAAATAAACAACTGTGCACATTTCAAACAATAATGAGAAGTATCAAAACCGCTTGTGACAGCTTTGTAAATGGTACATAATGAATACTTCGTGATTACTGGATTACATTTTCAACCTATATTTTTGTGAAATATCTAATAACTGTATTCAAAAGTATCCAATAATTATATTTAAAAATATCCAACAAGTGTATTCGGTGCAAACATAAAGAAAAAACTTACCACAGATGTCAACTTCCAAAAATATAAAAATCCTTTTCTTGTATTTGTTAAAATTAAATGAGACTAAGAACAACACTAAACTGGTGCAATACAGCTAAAATGATCTATAACTGGTCCAATAGAGCTAAAATAATCTATAACTGGTTAAATATAGCTAGAATGAACTATAACTGATCCAATATTGCTATAATGATCTATAACTGGTCCAATAGAGATAAAATGATCTATAACTGGTCCAATAGAGCTAAAATAATCTATAACTGGTTAAATATAGCTAGAATGAACTATAACTGATCCAATATTGCTATAATGATCTATAACTGGTCCAATAGAGATAAAATGATCTATAACTGGTCCAATAGAGCTAAAATGATCTATAAATGGTTAAATATAGCTAGAATGATCTATGACTGGTCCAATATTGCTAAAATGATCTATAACTTGTCCAATATAGCAAAAATGATCTATAACTGGTTAAATAGAGCTAAAATAATCTATAACTGGTTAAATATAGCTAGAATGAACTATAACTGATCCAATATTGCTAAAATGATCTATAAGTGGTCCAATAGAGATAAAATGATCTATAACTGGTCCAATAGAGCTAAAATGATCTATAACTGGCTAAATATAGCTAGAATGATCTATAACTGGTCCAATATTGCTAACATGATCTATAACTGGTCCATTATTGCAAAAATGATCTATAACTGGTTAAATAGAGCTAAAATGATCTATAACTGGTTAAATATAACTAGAATGATCTATAACTGGTCCATTACTGCTAAAATAATCTATAACTGGTTAAATATAGCTAAAATGATCTATAACTGGTTAAATATAGCTAAAATGATCTATAACTGGTTAAATATAGCTAAAATGATCTATAACTGGTCCAATAGAACTAAAATGATCTATAACTGGTCCAATACAGCTAAAATGATATATAACTGGTCCAATACAGCTAAAATGATCTATAACTGGTTAAATAGAGCTAAAATGATCTATAACTGGTTACATATAACTAGAATGATCTATAACTGGTCCAATATTGCTAAAATGATCTATAACTGGTTAAATAGAGCTAAAATGATCTATAACTGGTTAAATATAGCTAAAATGATCTATAACTGGTTAAATATAACTAGAATGATCTATAACTGGTCCAATATTGCTAAATTGATCTATAACTGGTTAAATAGAGCTAAAATGATCTATAACTGGTTAAATATAGCTAAAATGATCTATAACTGGTTAAATATAGCTAGAATGATCTATAACTGGTCCAATATTGCTAAAATGATCTATAACTGGTTAAATAGAGCTAAAATGATCTATAACTGGTTAAATATAGCTAGAATGATCTATAACTGGTTAAATAGAGCTAAAATGATCTATAACTGGTCAATATAGCTAATATGATCTATAATTGGTTAAATAAAGCTAAAATGATCTATAATTGGCTAAATATAACTAGAATGATCTATAACTTGTCCAATACAGCTAAAATGATCTATAACTGGTTATAATAAAGCTAAAATAATCTATAACTGGTTAAATATAGCTAGAATGATCTATAACTGGTCCAATATTGCTGGAATGATCTATAGCTTGTCCAATACAGATAAAATGATCTATAACTGGTAAAATAGAGCTAAAATGATTTATAACTGGTTAAATATAGCTAGAATGATCTATAACTGGTCCAATATTGCTAACATGATTTATAACTGGTCCATTATTGCAAAAATGATCTATAACTGGTTAAATAGATCTAAAATGATCTATAACTGGTTAAATATAGCTAGAATGATCTATAACTGGTGCAATACAGCTAAAATGGTCTATAACTGGTCAATATAGCTAAAATGATCTATAACTGGTTAAATATACCTAAAATGATCTATAACTGGTTAAATATCGCTAGAATGATCTATAACTGGTCCAATATTGCTAAAATGATCTATAACTTGTCCATTAGAGTTAAAATGATCTATAACTGGTCAATATAGCTAAAATGATCAATAACTGGTTAAATATAGCTAGAATGATCTATAACTGGTCCAATATTGCTAAAATGATCTATAACTGGTTAAATATAGCTAAAATGATCTATAACTGGTTAAATATAGCTAGAATGATCTATAACTGGTCCAATACAGCTAAAATGATCTATAACTGGTCAATATAGCTAATATGATCTATAACTGGTTAAATATAGCTAAAATGATCTATAATTGGTTAAATATAGCTAGAATGATCTATAACTTGTCCAATACAGCTAAAATGATCTATAACTGACATGACTTCTGGAAATTGAAACTGAAATCATATTTTGGTCAAGTGATATATTTATTTGATACTAATGACCTGAATTTGTTATGATAAAAGCAAACAATATTAATTTACCTTTAAAATTGTCCTCAAATCTAATTTTAAACACCAATCGACAGCAAGCAGGTAAAAATAGTAAAATTGTACAAGCATCTGCTATATTAACACAAGAGTTCTGCAAAATGTTAACATGGCCAGTAAAGAAATGATCACTATATTTTGTATATGCTGGACAGACATGACAAAACCCAGGTAAGTTAATTAAAAATACATACTATAGCACTGTTTAATCATCTTCACATACCTCTGGCCATGTAGAAGTGATCCGGATAAAGAAGTTTAAAACTAAAGAGAACAAGTATACACTCCACAGAGAAGGATCCTCTGTCAACAAAATCTCCATTAAAAAGCTGATACATGTGTCAAGGAAATAAGTGTTTCACAGTAGGAGTCATCTTACCCACAAGTAGACTAAAATAATGAAGGTTTCTAATTATGCATAATTTTCTAACAGATATATTACACTATGTAACACAATTTTTGTTCCTGGGGAGTAAGTTTTATTTCATAATTGCTTATGCCTAAAATGGCTAATAGTTGCTTGAGTGGTCAGTAGGTTCCTGTCAAATTCTTTCGATAGTGAACTTCATGGGTCTCATTTCCCTTCAATGCCATCCTACAAGAATATATTTATTTTTTCCAAGACTAATATGTAAGAGATTCTTGCAACATTTTTCATATAATTTTACAGTGACACTAAAAAATTTAAAACATTTTAAAATTGTAAAAAAAAATAAAAATGTATCCTAAACTTTTGAGCAACAATTGTCAATCTCATATTCCAGAGATTTTTTGCAGTGCTCGCAGGTGAAATAATATACTCAGGGTTTGTCTTGATGCTCGACAGGCATGCCAAAATATGCCTTGTAGGCCTCACACATCTTAGCAGATGCTTCCAGAGTACTTTTTTGCTCTTGCAGATATGTATCTGCACAGGCAGCTGGAACTAAACAGTACTGGTGGGCTTAAGGGCACTGTATTTATACTACCAATTATAATACTGGAAAATTCTAGAAAGTTCTAGAAGTTATTCCGAGTTTACTTAGCACTGAATCTCTCTGAAATGGTCTGGAAAATCGGTAAATTTCAAAATATCGCTGTCCTGGTTACAAAAGCAAAGTTTGGGGGAATAATAGATATTTTCTATACTTCTAAGGCATAATCAATTACAAAACAACACTTACTAACCAGGAACAAAAAAAATTGTTACATGGCGTAACATAAAAGGTAAAGATATCTAATTTTCTAATACATAATAACATAAAAGCTTTAAGTATAAAAGCTAAGACCTCAAAATAAAGAATCAAAATTTGCAATGTACATGACATTCTTTATAACTACTATCAGGATGAATCTTCCATTTAGAAACAGGTGCCTGCAAAGTTTGGCTGCTTAATACTCTCTTATTACCCCTATTATGTTGAACCTGATGGTGCATGCATCACACAAGCAAAAGGATACATAGGGGTTTGACTCGGAGGGTATACCATTAAGTTCAAATATATTCAACAAATCATAATACTGGCCATGAATATCACCACACACTGTGAACTTCTTACCCTGAAAAACAGAAGAGGAACAAGAGTTATCTTAGGTGAAGAAATTACAACTAACCATACACTGCAAGATAAGAACATAGTGTGAATAATCACTCTTGCATGAACAGCAGATCACTGGACCAATTTTACTAATGAAGCAGTGCCAAAGATGTATATTTTGATTTGTTGGAATCATTTCTAGAAGCTGATATTCATGGGATTGAAAACTAAAGTAACAATGCCAAAAGATCAATGCCTGCCAAAATGAAGAACTAGCCTAGGGAACAAATGCTGGTTACAAAATTGCTAGATTTAAACAGTACCTAAAAACCTAGTATCTTGAAATCTGTGGTACATTCTGGACATACATAACACGCACTTTTCCACCGCTGCACAGTGATCAGTGAGGTCTTTAAAATGGTCCTAAAATTAATGTGAGTTTCTCGAAGGAACTGATGCTTTAATATCCAAAAAGAATATACAGAAATTCAAGATAAAAATAATTTCTTTTTTATAACTACTGAGTGCTAAAACCATCTCTGAGAAGATTATTTAAATGAGTCACAGGAAGGTTACTCATGTAAAATTAGCACCATTTTCACTTTAAACAATCAATAACACATCAGAACACTTTGGCAAAAATCACATGGAGATATGACCATTCATTCTCGGTTTTTGAGCATTTTATTGGTCTCTGTGGGTTTAATGCTGTTTTTCATTGTAGGTTACACATAACATAAAGTATACCTGGCAGTGAATGAACCCTGGATGACTGCAGGAACAACCACCGACCTATGGGAAGCTACTGGCAAGCTTTCTCACAAACCCATTTGTCTGAGTCAAGACGAAAACCCATGAAGTAACACATGACTTATAAGGGCAAGTGCCTCAGACCATTTGGCCATCCAAGGCCTTGTCATCCATTCAAAAGAATTACGGATAAGAATTTGAATCTGTTTATTAGAGCTGTCATATCTGAGGTTAAATTGGCACCATATTGTTTCAGGACCTATTAGATGTCATAATCAATTTTCTTGTGTAATCATTACATATTGGATGTAATGACTTTATTATACTAACATATGTCATGTAGTGACTATAGTATAATAAGTCTTACATCTAGGACATAATGACTATATCATACTTACATCTGGTATGTAATGACTATATTATATTTACAATTTGGATGTAATGACTATATTATACTTCCAACTAGGATGTAATGACTATATTATATTTACAACTAGGATGTAATGACTATATTATATTTACAACTAGAATGCAAAGACTATATTATATTTACAACTTGGATGTAATGACTATATTATACATACAACTAGGATGTAATGACTATATTATATTTACAACTAGGATGTAATAACTATATTATATTTACAACTAGGATGCAATGACTATATTATACATACAACTAGGATGTAATGACTCTATTATACATACAACTAGGATGTAATGACTATATTATACTTCCAACTAGGATGTAATGACTATATTATATTTACAACTAGGATGTAATGACTATATTATATTTACAACTAGGATGCAATGACTATATTATATTTACAACTAGGATGTAATGACTATATTATACATACAACTAGGATGTAATGACTATATTATATTTACAACTAGGATGTAATAACTATATTATATTTACAACTAGGATGCAATGACTATATTATACATACAACTAGGATGTAATGACTCTATTATACATACAACTAGGATGTAATGACTATATTATACTTCCAACTAGGATGTAATGACTATATTATATTTACAACTAGGATGTAATGAATATATTATATTTACAACTAGGATGTAATGACTATATTATACATACAACTAGGATGTAATGATTATATTATATTTACAACTAGGATGTAATGACTATATTATACTTCCAACTAGGATGTAATGACTATATTATATTTACAACTAGGATGTAATGACTATATTATATTTACAACTAGGATATAATGACTATATTATATTTACAACTAGGATGTAATGACTATATTATATTTACAACTAGGCTGTAATGATTATATTATATTTACAACTAGGATGTAATGACTATATTATATTTACAACTAGGATGTAATGACTATATTATATTTACAACCAGGGTGTAATGACTATATTATACATACAACTAGGATGTAATGACTATATTATACATACAACTAGGATGTAATGACTATATTATACTTACATCTGGGATGACAATATCCACTAGACTAGGTTGTTTCATAAATATTTCACGCACATTCAACAGTATCTGCAAATAGAAACAGAAAAATAACAAGGGCAAATCAATGAACATAAAAATATGAAAATAAAATAATTCACATCCAATAAAATAATATACCATCTGGATTATAATCAAATACATGTACATGAAAATAAGCATAAACAGATAATACAAATATACAGGCATATATATATATATATATATATATATATATATATATATATATATATATATATATATATATATATATATATGTATATGTGTGTGTGTGTGTGTGTGTGTATACATACACACACACACAGTGATAAGTAAATATACATATACATGTATTGACAGTAGAGATAATCTGATTACTTTCCTTATATCATGATATGAATTATTCTGGGCACATATGATACAAAAAGTGGCCACTTGCGAGGGGAACATTTTACATTTTTGTACTAATACGCTGGCTGCTGGTCACATTAGAGGGGTGGCCATTCTTGAGGTGTTCTTTTGAAACCAAACTCATTAGTGTCAAGGGATTCTGGCCATAAGAAGAGGGTGGTCACTGTTTGTTCAAGAGGGGGTCTAATGTAGTAGTTTACTAGCACATTCATTGCTTCCATTTTCATGTAAGTCTGAACAACCTGCATTTGTATTATAGTTAGTGTATCGTTATATAAACAGTGTATTTGATGGAATAAAAGTTTCGATTTGATTTGCAGTTTCCTTTCCAGAAGCCAGATCTAATTTCCCTAATTATCTATGACAGCAGATAAGACCTTGGCTTATACAGGCAGCACTTACTGTGTTTTCAAGTTGATAATCCTTTTGATCATGCCACAAATTGATACTTGATCATTGCCAAGTAGAATTCTACAACTCCCTGTGCACATCTGACCTTAATTTCTTAGCTTCTTAAGGCAGCAACCTTTTGGTTTTCTCACATGACAACCCTTTAACTGAGTTGTTTGGTGCAAAGTAAAAAAGAAGGTGGTTATTTGAATTCCCTGTGATCTGGCAGCACAGCTAACACCTGTTCAGTTGCATCCTTACACAGAATGTATGATCATTGTTCATTTACAGATCCCAATCTCAGTCTCCACATAAGCAATTACTTTCTCAACAAGAACACTTTCCTTTCAAGCTAGTGCTTGTATTGGCTACATGCAGTACACATTCTGTCAGAGACCTAAATCTGTTCTTTTATGCAAGAAATCTTTCATCTTATAATAATTAAATACACATTTCCAGATGCCTTCTGAGCTTCAATTTTTCCATATGCAACTTCTTTTGTAGGTGCTGTTCCCAACTCTTCCAACCATGCTTACCATAATTCAGATCTTTATTGCAGAGGTCACAAAATGCCAGTCCTCTAGCATTCAGTTTTCTTACAACTGACCAACTAAATATCCATTAAATCTTTTGCTCCAGCCATTCCCATTTCCATAGTGTTCTTTAAACCTTTAAACTTTTTGTGTCATGGACTCTCTCAACAACTCAGAACACCATGCTCTGCATATATGCTTCTTCTTTCCATTGCCATATGTTTCCAATACACAAAGATTCATTGGATGACTTTAAACTTTTGACCAATCAGAATACTCTTTACGAGAGTCGTGTGCTAACTGATATATGGAATGAACACTTTAGAAGGGTCATTATGGAATGGGACCAGACAAACCATTTTTTTCAGAGATAATATTAAAAATGGACTATATCAAGAAAAATCTGATTCATGGTCTGAAGAAAAGCAGAATTCTGCCTAAAAACAGAATCATGTCTGAAACAAGATAGATTTTTTTGGAGGTTGCATTACATTTGTGGTAACGGAGTAATGCTGCCGTCCAAGCATGTGTCAGAAATTTTAAAAAGGGTCAATGGACGATAGAGACACAGGTGTTCTGGTCTGATGACAGGGATTACTACAGAATATGTGAATATGCTGAAGAATTTAATTCTGAGTAAAAAAAAAGACCCCCAAACCCCCTTTAAAAATATTTTCAGCTTTTTTTATGGGAGACCAAAATCATGTCTGTGTGAAGGAGTTCTCTTTTCAGTGTTCTACATTTTCATTTAGAAGTGTTACTGCATGACTTTATTTTGGCTGCAATACTTTACCAAGACTTCTTTAAATTTCAGACCAATTTGGCATGCAACTTTCATGTCTTGAACTTAGGACATTTGTTATCTAACCCATGGAACTCTCATACTATTTTCTTTGATCATATATAATTGTGCGCTCTCTTGCCATCATCTATACTTAAAGACATGCTGGTCATGTAGGTGTTCATTGCCAGTTATTTCAGTAATGGGATTCATTTTTTAGAATTTGATTCTACATGCCTTTAATTCACTTTTTTTCGATTCTCATACATCAGAATTCCTTTGGAAGGTCATCCGGGGGGTCCAGGGGGGGAGGCTGAAGGCCCTCCCCACCATGCACTTTTTAATCATAAAAAAAACTGCTTCTGGTGCAACTTATGATCATGATATAAAACAAAATAATCATTTGAAAAACAAATAAATTTACCAAAAATGTTCAACTTGACTTGAATAATTTCACAATAATTATGGTCACATGTGCATGTCAGTGTTCACATCGTAATTAAGACACAATAATTTATAAATTTTTGCAAACATATTATACTGCTCTCTTTTCACAACAAATCTGTAAAATAAAGACCAAAGTACATCAACTATATAAAAAAATAATCCCCTACATTCACTTGTCTTTTTCTCCACTGGACATAGCCTGTTGATAAGCCAGTCGAAATCTTTTATCAGCTTTGGCAAAGATTTCCTTAGCCTTCCATTTTGTCACCAATGACTTTTTGGGCTCAATGAGCATTGGCATTTTTCCTTCTCAATTAGAGCCTTTTTCCTTTCAAGCTCCTGCTTGTATTGGTGACATGCAGAGTGCATATTCTGACAGAGAACTACATCTGTTCTCTCATGCAAGAAATCTTTATTCTTAAAGTAATTTACTGCACTTTTTCCAGATGTGTTTATTTTATGCTCTGGATTGAGTTGTAGGCTTCAATGTTTATCCTTCCTGATTTAGAATCAATAATGTCATTCATTACTTTGAAGGAGGATTCAACTTGTGGGCCATGAAAACAACTCAGTAAAAACATTACCATTTTTAACAACAAGGGTATCTGGAACAAATATCACCACTCCCCCACCAGTTATCCATGTGCTGCTCCTTCTTAAACTCTGGAAGTGAATCAGTTTGGAATCTTCTAACTTCAAAATCATACTTATCCAACTTATCTTCTGTTAAGACAGTTGATGCTAGAGATGGAAATCTCTGAAGATATGTTAGAGACAAGGTGTGACCTCTGGCATATGGATGGATTGTTGTTGATAGCCAGCTTGTTTTGCAGAATCTGGCCACAGGCAACATGATTCTTCAACCTGCAACCGTAACATGTGGTAAAATAAATCAACATACATAAAAAACAATAATATAAAAAACAATAATATAACCTTCAGATTTGGGTTTAACTTTAGCAAGAAACTCAAGTGAGAGCTCTGTACGCATTCAAAACCATATATATTAATACATAAGGACTGCTTCAAATTTATTTCATAAATATGTACAATTAATCAAGACACTAGGTGTCTTTACCCTTGCAAAATATTTCTTGAAGAAAAGAAATAAATAAATTAATATATATATATATATATATATATATATATATATATATATATATATATTAATATATATATATATATATATATATATATATATACATACACACACACACACACATACGATGATGCAATGTTCCTAGTCTGTTCATAAAAATCTGACTACCAAAGCGGAAAGCCTTCAAAATTTCTTCAATAAACAAGATCCTATTTTCCTGCGGAAAAGATATATAAAAGAAATACTTACCACCAAGACTGTAATTTGTGCTTCTGAGCTTCAATTTTTCCATATGCAGCTTCTTCTGTAGGTGCTGCTCTAAACTCTTCCAACCATGATTGCCATCTTCTTTCTTGCAGAGTTCACAAAATGCAAGTCCTCGAGCGTTCAGTTTCCTAATAAACTGAACAACTAAATTTTCATCTGCTTTTCTCTCCAACCATTCTCATTTCCATACGTTTTTAAACCTTTATCCAAACTCTGTAACACGATCTCTCTCAACAACTCTGGATGCCATTTTTTACAAGCATGCTTCTTCTTTCAATTCCCATCAGTTTCCATTATACAAAGATTCATTGGATGAATTTAAATCTTTTAACCAATCAGAATACTCTTTACGAGAGTTGTGTACTAACTAATATCTGGAATGAATACGTTACAAGAGTCGATGCGGTATGGGACCAAACAGACCGTTTTTAAAAAACCAGATCGGAGATGATATAAAAAAACCAGGCTATTTTTAAAAATTCTGATTCAAGTCAGGAGAAAAGCAGAATTTCGCTTTAAAGCGGAGAAAAATCATGCCTGTTCACAGTCTCGTAAAGTTTTATGCCAAAACTGTTTGAAATCCAAGAATCTTTGGTTAAGTAATACTACAAAAACCACAGTAAGCTAATCAATATAATGATGAATACTAGATCTGGTTGGTTGAAATCCAAAAATATTTAAGTGGTTAAAAAATAAAATTTATGAATGCAGAAAATAAAGGGCCATAACTCCTTAAAATTATGACAAAGATGGCTAAAAGTCAAACCCTTCTGAGGTCTCATCGATATAAAGATGTATACCAAATTTACCTAAAATAAAACAATTCTCATCTTCATAAAACCAAAATTGCTGATGGGTAGACAGATGGACAGAATATGTATGTATATTATTTAATGGCATGTCATCAAGATTTTGGACATACAATAGAAATACTATACTGCTCTGCCAACATCATAATAAGGTCTTCATACCAGGTTTATATCTATTGCTCATGCAGGAATATTATACAGTATCAGTATCATATAAAAGTTTCCCTCTTTTATAGGCTATTTCTTCAGCAACTCAAAGATAGCTTTATACAAGGGGAAATTTTACCTCTAATTAGCGAGACAAGATGGCAAAATTATACTATTTTGGTGACAGTCAAGGTGATTTTTGATCAGGGAGGAGTCTTCTTGATTAAGGCATCACTCTCTCTCTCTCTCTTTGAAGAGGGAGACCACTGTATATTTCACTATGCATACCTGATAAGCATATTTTCTGTGCAGTTTCTTCTGCTCTTTGAAGGTCTTTAAGAGATCTTTAACAAACTGAAGTGTAACCACCCCATTTTCAAGCCTTGGTCCATCATAGTCATCGTCAATTGCTGAAATGTGACACAACAATAAAGTGAGTAATGTGGAAATGTTACAATAAATGCATTTTATTTTTGTTATCCAATAATTCTGGCATATCTCATTGTACAACTCAACAATAACATGCTTTCTTCCTCTACTAAAGACTGTTTTGAAACATGAACATGAATTTCTTGTTTAATTACATTGGACAAAATACATTTGAAGGTGATGACTAAACATCATATTACAAATCTAAACTTTCATCCATATATATGATAAACATACCCATGGTTTCAATATCTATAGAATCCAATACTGACTTCTGGTCATCTACAGCTATTGCCTTCTCAAATGCTATCCTTTTGACAATCTTGTTACATTCTGTATATTTGGCTTTTGCATCTTTGTCACTGGGATGAACTTTTGTGACCTGCAAGTATAAAATTACACAGAAATGTGTCTACAGGACATGGATGCCTCTGATATGAATCCATCTGAGTTGTTTATGTAGACAAGAGAAACAACTCTTGACAGAACGAATGTATATGAGCTTGAATGTCTAACAGAAACAGCTTTAGCAGAATTATGTCAGTGTGTCTAAATATGCAAAAAAAAACATTCACAATGGAGAAAAATAGAGGGAATAACTTTACCAAGGTTCAGAGTAATTTAACAAATATGGGGAAGTATTACAAAAATGATCATATATAGATATAAAATCAATGTCAATGGGACATAACTAAGGAAAAACATCAGTACCTGAAAAAGAATGTTTCCCTAATGTAAATGGTTTGAATGAAGATGCATGCAACAACTATCATGACAAGTCTATATTTGCATGCATAACACCAAATGGGACATAACTATGGGAGGGAAAAAGACCCATAAGGGTTATAAAAAAAAAATCCTTAATAAATATGGACAATATCTGTCACATAAATCACATTCCCTCATAAAATCTGAGATTTTCTTGGATGATAAATCAACAAAAGTTCCTAAACTGAGTACTTGTTAAAAACTTATCTCACATGGTGGAAGTTGATACACTCAACAAGAATCTGTTCTACTGGCAGTGGATACTAACAGGGTATGCACTCTACTCAAGGTTTGTTCTACTGGCAGTGTATACTAACAGGGTATGCACTCTACTCAAGGTCTGCTTTACTGTCACTGTATACTGGTTCACTACTGGGGATGCATTAATGAGTCTAGTATGTATGTTCAATACACTGTTGGCACAACACTACATCACCTCTGCAATCTGTTCTATAAATGAGATGCTACTCTTCAATAATGGGTTTGATGTTACTAAGGTAGTTTGCAAAGCTCTCACACTGCACATTTTGCCAAGTATATAAAACATGCTGATTTATATAGTATCATATTTTACGTCAGTATGTGATATAGAATCTTCCATTTCGAACTAGATGAGTACTGGGCAGCTTTTACTATTTTATCTTCTATTTGGTAGTATATGATTGCCAGGCAGCTTTTATTTCATCTTCCATTTCAGTGCTGCACAATGAGTGCACAATTTTTCATCCCATGTTTCTCAAAATATTGACCCTGTGCATGCCCCCATTGAACTTTTTCATTAAAAACAAGATAAAAAAAAAAACACCTACATCGTTTTGATAGTGGATTTGTCATGTTCTTCCTTGTCATGGTTGGTACTAGAAGTGGCCAAAGTCATGACAGGTGATAATAACTGTATGAGGGTAGAATCATTCAAGGTTTGTTACAGCCAACTGAGTATTAATTAAAGTGTCTGATGGCCATTAGTGTAACCCATTTTTGAGTAAAGTCACTTTACACCAAGAAACATTTAATTGATTTTGGAGCTGAATTAATGACAGAGACTAAATTTATGCTGATACACAATTTGTCATTTAGTTAATAATTTGTTTTTTTAGGAAAAAAAGTGTCAAAAAACATAGGTATCTATTACCAGTATAATAAACGTTGTCAGATAATGAGTGTACACTAACTTCTGATGAAAACAAAAGATCTGGAATGGAAAATTCCATGGTAAAGCTCAATTATGGTTAATCCAACATTCAAACATGTTACTGTCTTAATGAGTTCCTTGTTCACATAACGTAAATGTCCATATAAAATATGATAGTACAGTGCAGACAACAAAGGTAAGGAAATAAAACTAAAAAGCAAAGATTATCTCAATTTTATAATACTAACAGTGCATTATGTACTATTATTTTTCTTTGTTCCTAAAAAATAAATGTGTCCCCCCATTTGGGTGGAGTGGACATCATGTCCGATGCCCTTGGGATCTTATGTGCAACACAACATTGGGAAATGGTTGACTATGGAGCAGTTTTAAATTTTTTTATTTTCATTTAAACTGCCATAATACCAGTTTGACTGGGCAACTTCATTATTTGAAATAAATAATATCAATATTATGTAAAATGTATAAACACATTAAAATCCAAATGTAAAAATTACAAAATCCTTATAAATATACAGTCAACTATTTTACTTACATAAACCAAATTGCACTGAATGCCCATGATTTTATCTGGAACATGATCATATAGATCCTTCATGCAGTTCAAATCAAAATGTGAGTGCCTCACAGGGTGGAAGCAGACACACTCAAAATGAATGCTTTCCACTGTCAGTGGACTTTGGTAGGGCATACACTCTGTTCAAGGTTCAAACTTCGGGAGACATGCACAAGTCATGTATATGTGTTTAAAACACACTCATCACAGTAACATCTCATCTCTGAGACTTTAAGAAGAATGCTGATCTCCGATGACTGGTTTCATGTTCTGAAGCTTGTTTGAGGAATTTTTGTTCAGTTGGTTGTTTTTGGTTGAACACCATTTTTCAGCACATGACAGGCTATACATGGTTGCCAACATATCTTGTGGAGGAAGAACCCAAAAACCATAGAACCATTTACCCACAGGTAGTTACTGGCAAGCTTTGACACATGCCCAAGCCTGTGATTCAAAACTCGTGCAGACTGGGGTGACATGTCTGATCTGAACATACAAGTGCCTTAGATAGTGCTACTCAGCAATCCAAATCCCCTTTGAAAGTATGAGGAACATGCTAATTTATATATTATTCATTATAAGAATGTTGAATTTTCCAAAATTCTTAAGCAGGGGAATGAACCCGACACCTAAAGGCAAAGACCAGCAGCCTGAGAGTAGAAGTAGACCACCTCATCTACTGCCTGGCAGATACTTGGTCCATGGCAAACTTCTGCACAAGAGTAAGACCCAGAAAGCCTCTCTAAACTGGTGATAATCTTATTGTCCTCAGCTAAGAAGGCTTTAAACACATTTGATGGGCAGTTAACAAAACTGCCTTATCAAACATCCAAATTTCCTCTTCATCCAACACCTGACCTGACAGCTATTAAGGAGCAGGGGACCAAAATGAAAGAAAAGGACCTGCCAAAACCATCTCTTCCTGATCTCATCTGAGTTCACCAGAGTGGAAAGGGCAATGCTCAATACTTTGAAGAATATATAGTACTGTCTTCCCTGGCATCACTTCCTTGCAGTGGAGACATCAAATTAGAGTCTGTATCATCCATTAAACTCTCAATAGGGAGGGAGTTGGCGAGTAAAAAGACTTAAACCTAGCAGCTGTCTGTCTAGGTAGATGGGATGAATGATCCCTTCCTGACAGTCTGGGAGAAAAATGGCAATTTGCCTTGTTTTTCTTTAGCAACATCAAACGTGACTGAGTAGATCCCTGGCCTGTCTCATCTACCATACCTTTAAACCAAGGCAGGGATAGCCATTATGTCAAGTGTGGGATGGGAAAGAAGATTCATGCACAGGAAAAGGGATCCCCAAATCCTATTGAAAGTTTTAGGTATCTGTGCTCACTAGGTAAAAAAGCAAATATTTGGGTACCAATATTCTATATATTGATTTTAGTGCTTGATTTTCATTTAAGCTCTATTGGCATAATCTATACAGTCAGAAGAATGTTTTCCACTAAATTTGAGCATTATTTATTGCTGTTTTTGAGAAAAAGTGTTTTTAAAGTTTCTCTGTTTGAAGAGTATGTGTGTAAGAGATGTGGTTTTTTAAAAAAAACTTTCAGTCATATCACTACTATGTCTACAGTGTGGTAGTTTGTAGTGATGTATAGTACTGAAGCATCATGCCACAGACATGTAGCATGATGTTCCACCCAGTCACATTATCCTAACAGCAGGCTGACCAGTCCTAGCACTAACCTCTTTCAAGCAAGGCATTTGTTAGTACTGTTGTTTATAAGTCTTTGACATGACTTGGCTGGGGTTCAAACTCGTGACCATTCTATCTTAAGTAACCGTGGCTATATTTGATAGCGAATCAGCAGAAAGTGTACAGTATGCAAGATAATTTTTGCTATATTTGGTCAAACTGTTGTTTTCTATTCAAAAGTAATATTTTTAAAGGTTTTTCTATTTTTTTATACCTCCAGCATATCTGATGGTAGATCATACCATTTGCCCAATCTGAAAGGCTTTTATTCCAGTCTGCTTTTCTGTTTGATTTTGGTCATAATCTTTGCAAAGAAATTGTTTAAAGATTTGCTACTTTAACCAATGGTTAAATCCAGTTGAATTCTTTCCAACAGTTCTGAAGAAGTATTAAATTATAGACTTTTCTATTTTTAGTAATTGCAGATCACCATAACTGGTATCAATGTGAAAGGTTGCAATGCCAGGATACTTCTATTTTCAGTAACTATGTCTATATTTAATGGCAGATCATCATTACTGATATCAAAAGTGAAAAAAGTCGTCAAGCCAGGATACTTTTTTTGGACCACTCCGCTGGCCTAGTGGTTAGAGCATCCGCCTTGGATGCAGGAGGTCATGGATTAGATTCTCGGCTGAGTCATACCAAATATTCATAAAATTTATACTAACAGCTGCCTAGCTTGATGCTCAGCATTAAGAGGTTAGTGCTAGGACTGGTTGGCCTGGTGTCAGGATAATGTAACTGGGTGGGACATCATGCTACATGTCTGTGGCATGATGCCTCAATGCTAGACATTACTATAAACTGCCACAGTGCAGGCATTGTAACGATATGACTAAAAAATTATTAAAGCTATGGTAAAAATCCAAATCACACACTTACACACACACATACTTAAACTTTTTGGAACTGTGGCTATATTTGATATCAATGCAAAAAGTCTTCCTGCAAGGTTACTTTTATTTTTAGAAACTGGCTATATTTGATGGCAGATCATCATTACTGATATCAAAGAGAAAAATCTTCATGCCAGGATACTTCTATTTTTAGTAACTGTGGCTATATTTGATGGAAGATCATCGTTAATGATATTAAATAGAAAAAGTCTTCATGCCAGGAGACTACTATTTGTAGAAACTGTGGCTATATTTGATGGGAGATCATTGTTACTGATATCAGAGAGAAAAGTCTTCATGCCAGGATACTTTTATTTTTAGTAACTGTGGCTATATTTGATGGCAGATCATTGTTACTGATATCAAAGAAAAAAGGATACTTCCTATTAGATTCAGGTAAATACTGCTCAGCAGTTTTGGAGATAAATTCAATGACCATTTTTTCAAAGTTAATGGCAGACTTTCAATATGTTACCCTATATATTTTTTGCTTTCTAGCGATAGACTTACATCTATGACCAAAGACATTAATAACATCAAGCAATCAATAATGGTACTGCCATGCAAATAACACCAAAACATGCACACAAAAACTAAGTGGGTTTTTAATGTTGAGATAATGACACAATTTGAAGTTGTGATAGAAAGAAATAATGTCATATACACAATATTTCCTGTAGCTGCAGAGATACATACTGTTTCAAAGTCTTTGAGTGCTAATTTAAACTTTCCAAGTGCCATGTACGAAGATGCCCTCCTGTAATATGCCTGAAAAGAAAGAGTTGCAGATTAAGTCAATATACAAAAGACACTGAGCTTCTCTTGGACAGTAAACTAAATTATTGTAACCGTATATTTTATGAATTAAAACAGTCTGAGAAGCACAAAATTCAAGTGCTTTAATAAACACAATTTGAGTAATTAAAGTGTTCCTACAACATTTGACATTTAAAGCTGTATAAATCTGACCACTTATAATAATTATATTTCTTGATGTTTAAATATGTTTACATGTAATTTTATCAGCATCAAATTCCATGGTTTTGTGAAAAATAAGATTTTGTTTCAATACTCACTTTTAATTTTTGGAAATGGGATCAATGAAAGGTTACTATTTTTTGGGACAGGATTTTGAAACCAGTTGGTTATACCTGTAAAAGGACAGGTCTGACTATCAATCAAAAAATATAAATGATCATACAGATCTATGTTACGAGATCTGTTCACTATTACAACCAGAGAGAAAATGCCAAATGTTCAGACAGTTATTCTATGTTTCATATCCATGTCATGTTATTTAATTCCTTGCTAGTGGCAACCGTGTGATCCAAAACACTGTGACCGACAAATAAATAATGAATTCATTGTCCTGCCTACCTTGATGTATTTGGGATCAATTTCCAAGGCCTTATTGGCATCAGCAAGGGCATAACCAAAACACTCGGTACGGAGGTATGCAAAACTTCTGTTGCCATAATATGCTGCCACTGTGGGATCTAGGTCTATGGCCTGAGTGTAGAACGTAATTGCCTGATTGTAGTCTTCCTCTGTATAAAAAAAAGAAGTCATTTATTGTCTCATGACTGTCACATTTACCTCAGTAAGACACTACCAAACTAAACCTGTTTCCTTGACATTTTAACTTTTCAGTATATACTGTCAAGAGTGTTTATCTTTACATAAATAAACCAACCCCTAAAGAATTCACTATCTGACATAACGTAGGAAGTTCCATGAAGATATAGCATCATATATGGTTCAAACTCTGACACATGTCTATTGATAATACTGATATGTACAACTGTGTCAGCCTATTCTGTTAATCTGGCAATTCTTCACAATGATAAGTCATTTCTGCAAATGTTGGATCACATATTGTTTTGGTTGAAATCCAATTTTGTCAAGAATGATATTCCTTTAATTAAGGAAAGTGATATCCATAAAGTGTACAAAAATAACCCACATTTCTATTCTAAATGAATATAAAAATGTGATTTCCAAAATGTTAATGTGAAGACCCAATCTATGACCTTCTTGAAATTGTAACTCAGAGAAAACTTTTTAATATTTATCTTTTAGAATTATACAAATAAATACATTATTTAAATTTACCATCTGTTATCCAATTTGTCAACTTGCATCTCTGATGGATTCTCAAGAAAATCTGGGGAATACAGTCTGTTTCCAAATTCTTAAGTAATTTTTTTTAACCATAAATAAGACATTCTAAACACATTATATATTCATTGTTGTTTCTTTTCAACATAATAACTTATTTTTTAAAAAAAAATAATGAACTTTTACAAAACTTTTTTACAAGATGGGTCTAGCTTGCTTAATAGCTCTTGCCATTTTTGGCATTGTTACATTGAATTCTGTAAAATCAGCTATAAACATAACCTAGAAATTTGCTGAAATGCTGACAGAAAGAGTCTAATGTAATGTATTTCAAAATTTCCAGAACCTGATGCATATACATCTGTTCAAAGCCATGCGCATAATAGACAACCATATCACTGTTAATGAAAACAGGGATGGTATTCTAGTTGTCCAAAATTAATGTTGTTTTGAATAGAATACTGTGGTGACAAATGTCACTTTTCAGTTGGTAAGCATTGCTGAATTTTATTTTTGTATGCATTAATATTGGTGACCTTAGATGAGCAAAATAGCCCAACTGTGGTGTAACTCTTGTTCGCCCATCAGGGTGATGGTGAATTTTGTGAACGGTCTTATTCCATCACTAAGCCAGGCATCATACCTTCTTATACTTGGTTACTATCCCATCCAAACTATCAGTTCTAGCAACTTGAGCAATCTTTTAAATCTTTGTCAGTTCGCTGTTGAACCCCAAATTACTTATCAAAATTTGCAAACAACATTTTGTCCAAGTCTTGATTTGTCTTGATTTTGAGGTGGCATGCAAATTTTATTTGGCTGCAATCAGAAATGAGCACAATACTGAAAGCTAAAATTCTGATGTATTCTTATAATAACATTATGTACGTCTTGGGGTCTCTCTGCCTCTTAATTTTGTCATTGTAAATATCAGCACATTTTCCCACCCAAGCTGCTAGTTGAAGTCTTTGAACTTGCTGCCCAGCTATAAGATTGTATTCTTTTGATGTACATCGTGTTCTTTTGATGTACTCTTATAAAGACAGCAGGTACATCTTAGAGTCTTTAAACCAATAAATTTTGTCATTGTAAATATCAGCACAGCTAAAATGATCAATAATTCAACATGTTCTCCCACTCAGTATGTGGTTGAATAAGGACTGGCAAGTTTTTAAATTTGCCACCCAGCTATTTACATGAATATGGACTCCTGCATGGGTGATCTTCTGCATCCCAGATAAGATATTAGAGTCCAAATAGGCATAATTAAGCGTTCCTGAGACCTCAGGAGCTCATGGTAAAATGTGAGCTTAAAGCCATCAAATAATTGGTGTTGATATCAAATGAGGTGACAAATTCTTGCACATTCACTGACACTTGTTTTGAAAGCTGACTGACCATCAACTCTTTCCCAAGTAAGTTACAGCAACTATCACTGCCCATTTCTGCATGTTTTCCTTTGATAATAAAAGCATACAAAATTCAAAACTTAAATTGATGTAAATAGCAATTTATTTTTTAAAGAACAGAATCAGTAACATGAATAGTTTAACTGTCATGTGTACATTTTTTCTGCGAAAAAATCAGTTTGGTACCATAAATGAACCTGTCATGGGAAAATAATTGCAGACATCACTGTCTAGGAAGTAACACTTTATAGATTGTCTCTTTTTGTAAACCACTGGGCAAATATATTCAGAAAAATATATAATTCATAGAAAGGAGAGTCTAATATTATGTTACTGAATATTTAGCATTAAAATGCAATTATGTAGGTCAGAAACATGGGAAAATGCCATGCTATGGAATTCTAGAGTCTGTACAGTCAAGGTTGTATTCTGAGTTCCTTCATTTCTGTGAAAAAACAAAGAAGAAAAATGAAAACATGTTGTGTGTCTTGCTTTGCTCCCACTTCTACTTTTCTGTCCAACAGGAGAAGTCACTTCTCGCCAAAATTCAAGTCTAGCTTGGCCCCTGTATATTTGGAATCCATGTAAAATCTTTGTATACTCCATCTTAAAATTAATCTAATTAATGATACTAATTCTTATACAAGCTATTGCATTGTAAAATGCTACCTTTGAAGGAATGTACAAGTCATTTCCAAATTGAAATTGTGGTTTCAACAAAAAAAACAATTTTTTACTGACAGTATAAGCTTATCTTCATATAAAATTTAGTAACAAAGTCCATCCTCCCCCCAAAAAAACAATATTTAACATCAATGATCTCATCATATTTGTTTAACAAAAGAAGCTTTACAAGTTATTAGACTATTTAAAAGAAGAACTGACAAAGTGACAATGATAAATGTACCAGCATATGCAGATCCAAATATGAACATGAACTCCATGACCAAATATGCCTCATAAATATAATCAATAACCAATAGTTAATTTAAGATACTTAGTCACATAAAAATGAATGATATACAACCTTATATTTGTCAGGGACTAAAACTACATAGGGGTATACCTCTCCTTCTCTTCTTTACTAAATGTCTTGCCACCAGGTCTTCCATGGCAGCTGACACATTACCTAAAGATGCTTTATTTCCTTAACATCTTTATTTATTTGTTTATTTCCAATGATTAAACAATCTTTTCATCTGTAAAAGATACAAAATGTACTTAATTTATTTTGACTTTATGTGCTAGTTAAAATGAAAAATTAATTTAAATCATAATAAAAGTGAAATGTTTGAGCAAAATCAAAATTCTACTCACCAATCAATGCAGTTATATCAGTAGTGTGATGAAAAGGGCAGTTATGTGTTCACTAAGTAAAATTATAATTATAGCCCTCTGGTCAAGTTGATTTCAGTGGTAATAGGGTACATGCTTCGAATAGGATGAATTATCACCTGAAAAAGTTGATTTTAATTCAATTCATTTATGTTAAAGGGTTAGATAGGTTTCTAGATTTAAATGAAAAAAAAAATGGAATTTCTCTCTATTTCTGTTCAAACAATTAGGTTCTAATTCAACAGAAATTAGGGAAATTTCTTGTGTATTGTAACACTAAGGTAAGGAGTAATTATAGTGTAAATTGTAAATAAACATGAAAGAGATTAACTTTTTATGGATTTATTTCTGAACTCATCATGTTATAGTATATGCATTTTTGCACTGGTTATTTTTACTCTTTAATAGAGAAATGAAACTTCCATTATATGTAATAATACCTTTATTTGTAAAAGGTGAGAAATTAAACCCCTAAAGTTATTTTTTGCAAGTTATCTCCCTTTAATTATAAGGTACATGCTTCATTTCATGGCTAGATAGAGTTGTTGAACAATGAAAATGTAAAGAATTTGTTAGCATAACATCCCTTTCAATGATAGCTTTCAGTTTTCTTTTGCATACATTCATACCAATATTGAAATTTGTAAAATGGTAAGTGGGCTCTTAAATACCTTCTTTAGAAACCTGCAATGGGATTTTCATGGGGTAAAAAATAAATCCAGTAAAAAAAAAAAAAGCATACCTCCAAAGTTAAAATCCCTTAGGAGATTCATACTTAAATTTTATTTCTTGTACAAGTTGTTAAAAAAGATATGCAAAGATGCACAGCAGTGTTTTATACTGAGGCAATGTTTAAAGTACCTTAACAATAAATATTCCCTCTATCACAACACAAAATGTCACCTTTGAAAAAAATAAATCACCATGGGTATAGATATCTTTCTGTTGCTTTGCTGCACTTTTGATCTCAAGCATGTAAAACAGTTACCAGGATCTCTTTTGCATATCGATAGGAAATCAGACTAACCCAATTATGCAATATACAACAAATTTCATATTCCAAATTTTTCAATTTTTATGCTATTTTCGGTGTACCTTCCTCAAAGATTGCAAACACATCCTGTAAATAGTAAAAGTTCCTATCAAACTGGTCTGCATCGGATGTGGGAGGTCGTGGGTTCGAACCCCGGCCGATTCAAACCAAACACTTTAAAAATGGTACTAACAGCTGCCTCGCTTGACGCGCAGAATGAAGAGGTTAGTGTTAGGACTGGTCAGCCTGGTGTCAGGATAATGTGACTAGGTTGGACATCATGCCAAATCATGTCTGCAGCATGATGCCCCAGTGCTAGACATTACTATAAACTGTCACACTTCAAACATCGTTAAGTTATGACTGAAAATGGTTAAAACTCTAAATCACACACAGTGACAACCTATGAAACTGTGAAATTCATTAAATGTTGACATAAATGTGTGGAGTTATATATCGTATACCGAGTTTACAAGTTTAGAAGAGGTACTGGTTAGAGACAAATTCTGACAGAGTACCAACTGTCGTCATATTAATAATAACTCCCGAAAGTTTTGGTTCCTGTTTAAAAAATAAAAAGAGTGATTCTAGCTGACAAGCCCGATCGAAAATAAGCGTCTGGTAATTAT
Organism: Potamilus streckersoni; assembly: GCA_016746295.1. Taxonomy (NCBI): domain Eukaryota; kingdom Metazoa; phylum Mollusca; class Bivalvia; order Unionida; family Unionidae; genus Potamilus; species Potamilus streckersoni. Next base: position 69,257 of record JAEAOA010001660.1, on the reverse strand, counting down.
TAATAATATTATTAACAGAGTTATTATTATTATGGCGACAACTGGTACACGGCGAGAATTGGTCTCTAGCCAGTACAGTACAGATCCCATTCACTTATGTAATTCTAACCCCCGTTACGATGCAGTTTTGGTTACTTTTAAAAAACTCATTTGCTTTCTCTTTGAGTTGATCTGCTTTCTGTTTATCGTCTGGTGAAACTGGGGCTCCGTTCATTTCAGTCTGACTCTCGTTTGTCTGATAACTATTCTCAATTTCCGGAACGGCATTCGGCGTGTTTCCAATGTCAGCCATTTCTCTACTACCATATAACATTTTCAAAAGAAGAGTAAATTAAAAAGATTTTTTTGTACCGAGTTAGTTCCCTTGAATCACATAAAATACTACTACTACTACTACTACTACTACTACTACTACTGCTACTACTACTATTATTATTATTATTATTATTATTATTATTATTATTATTATTATTATTATTATTATTATTATTATTATAGTGTATAGTATAACTTATCCTTTTTTTTATCGTAGAGCTATAAAAGAAACTTATTTGTAATCGAAGCTAATTTTTTTATTTGGATAATATGATAAGAGAGTTAAACTGTAAAGAAGAGTCCCAAAGAAAGGGTATAAGACAGAGTAGATGAAACAGAAGGAAATAGTCATACAATGTAAGCATCTGTGGAACCACGTGATCATCTTGGCCCTATCATGAGAATCAACATAAATTTTCAAACTTATACAGAACCCACTAAACCAGGGCACTCAAAACTCAAACCACTGAGGACTAAAGTTTTTTTTGGTTTTTTTTACTAAATAAACTAAATAAACTTTGATATAAAGAAAAAATCTTTACGATTAAAATTACTTAATAAATATCAGTTTATGACATCAAAGTCACACGCGCGACGACTGTCAGTCATATGTGGATAGTTCCAGCGATCTGTGAGGATTTCAGTATGTAACGTAGATGCTGTACTGTATATGGAATCTTTATAACTTTAACATCTTGTGCCCAATCCTAATGAAATATTATCTGTCCTCTATCATAATAATGTTCAAGGAGAAACATATGGTGTTCTCAAACAAAAATATTCTAAATAGTGGGCAGAGCATTCTTCTAAAAGCGTGTTGGGGTGCTTTCATATTTTTGGTGTTACAGTGGGCCAAGATTTTGAACCTAAAAAACAAAATATATCGCAACAATGAGCATAAAACCACAAAACAAAAGCCTAAAAAATAAAACAGAGAAAATTGTCTAGTCCCTTCAACCTCTTCCGAAATAATGCAGACGTTTCATCTCAAACCCATATAAATAGCAATTACATGTGCAAAGGAACTGTTCAGATCTCATATTGAGTTCCTTCCCGAGTAAAAAAGAAAAATAATTAAACATTTTACGGTGGCGAGGGGAGAAAGAGGGGAGTGAGTTGGTAGACCTTTTAGAAGAACGTCTGATTCATAATCCATGGGTCTGGTTCGATACCCGCCCATGCCAGCCAGCGTTGGCGAACCCAGCACGTCCTTAAGAAATTCACGCTGCTTTCATTTTCTCTGCATGATATGGTCAATAATGTATTAAAGTTGCCGTTTAATCCTACAAAAAATTGCTGGTTTTATAAATACACGGGAAAGGTGGGAGTGGTTAAGTGTTTTAAAGCGCTCACCGTTCCGGATCACTGTCGTCTCATCTCCATCTGCGTGGGTTAGAGTATCAGGCTCGGCTAACGTGGGTACGTGAGAAAAGTTGCTAGTAGCTTCTCATAGGTCAGTGGTTCTTCCCGGAGTTTTCCAGGGTTCTTTCTCCACCAGTTATACTGGCCGCCATGTATAACCTATCCTAGTGCTGAAGAAATTACGTTAAACCCTGTCTGACGGTATGGCTACAACCGGGAAGTGTCATGGTAAAACTACACCTACTGTCCAGTACATTATGTGTAGTGACCGATACTCTCTCATATATTGTTCAGCAACCTGTGATCTACAATCCATTATCCCACATTTACTATTCAATACAAGGTGTGTAGTGAACAATAGTCAATCCACTACTATCAAAGCACCCTACATGTACAATCCAACACGCCGTTGTAGTGACTAGTACAGCAGTTTCTATCTAAGGGTAATGTGAAAAAGACGCACGTTGAGATAGTAGTGCGTAAAAACATTACAATACTATCACACTGGGGTATAAATTTTCGTTTATGGTTTCATAAACAGACAAAGACGTACACAACCTTAAAACATGGAGAGACAATGATTGAATAATATCTCTGTTTATTGGTTGTCATCCTGGATCGAAGATTTTTTTATGCACAGAACATCCACACCACTAATGCCAGGCTCGACAGCAAAAATAAATCTGCTCCAAGTGATTGTTCGGCGGACAGAGACAATTAACATAAAATCATACTCGTTGGCTACCATCTTCCAATCCTCCACTTCAGTAATTACAGATGGTTCCTGCTGTTTCTCTATCCACCTCTCCAGAAACAATTTTCCAAAATTTGAAAATCGCTCTCCATTTTTTGCTTCTCTCTCTCTCTCTCTCTCCAGGTTTTTCTCTGTGCAATCTCTATTAGTCTTCACTTCTTTCTCCATTACTCTCTTACCAAATGTTTTCCGTCCTTAGGATGACCTGCTTTCTTTGTTGGGATATCGCTCTATTTACTCCACCAGATCCATAAGGTGCTCGACTCTATCCAATAAATACACATCCTTTCAGTTTTCAATCTTGTAAATAATGACTGGTCATTCTTATTTCTTGGTGACATTACAAGGATTGACGATAAATGGCAAGACTGTTCGATTGACTGTCTCAACTAGAATTAACCATGTGTGTGGCCATTCGGTCATCAATGTCAATATACCCTGAAACAAAAGTGAAGAATATGCGCTCAGCACACTAATTAATTGCTCGTTGTCGTTGAGTGGGAAATGAGCCACCTTTCGAATCTTTAAAGCAAGCACATCATACTTCTTAATTAATCGTCAAGTGGGGAAACAGGAACTACCACCCACCAACACCCCAGATGCGTGCAACCACGCTTCAGGGAATGAGCTGTATGCACCTGTTTATATGTGGAGTAGGAAACAGAAGCCACCGTTCAACGTTTTACTCCATGCACATTAGCTGGCATCTCCGGACGCGGCAAAGGAGTAGGTGGTGCTCTACAGTTTCATATTTAGCATAGGGTTAGAATTTTAAACAAAAAGAGATTCCCCGGGTTTCCCCACTAGCTATACTGGCTATTTAAAAGAGACTTTCTATATCTTAGGTATTGTTCAAAGAACCTTTAATTCCCTTTTTTTGATGTATTATTGATGGGTGTAATATGGGTTAGAGAGTATACAGCTTGGCCTCACTACAGATGTGCATCTTTCATAAATGTGCTAACTCTACTTGCTCATTTTCACTTCTCGAACTTCAGAGGTAAATTGTAAAAAATAGAGCCGATAACTTTTTTTTACATTTTATATATTTGGTAATTCATTCATTGCACTTTTAGAAGGTGGTATTCTCTAGTTTGGCAAAATTCATTTTCCATATTTTAATAGCTACCAAGAATAGTGTACTTTAGACAAATTCAGGTTGATTTTTGGAGCACAAGGGAGCAGTCATTTTAGTTAGCAGTGTCCTAGGATCATTTAAAATTTCCAAAAATACAATATGCAAAGAAATTTCAGCCACATTACATAAAAGTAGTACATAGGTATGCCAACATTCTCTCCACTATGCATGTTTAAAATGCAAACAATTTTACCTTATATACATCACTCTCTCAAAAGTATATAATAACTGGTGAGCGCCACCGTAGGCCGGTTGGAGCATCCAAGCGTTAGCGAAAACTCTCTGACATGCCATAGACATTCTTAGTAACCAATTCTGCATAGTAACCAATTCTGCATAGTTATCTAACTACAATGACCAATTGTATGTAAGCATCTGTGAAGTTTATATATATATATATATATATATATATATATATATATATATATATATATATATATATATATATATATATATATATATATATATATATATATATATATATTATTAGGCCCTTTCGGACAACGTAACCCTTTTCGAGGAAAAGGGTCCCCATCCCCTTCTTTTTTCTTTCTATTTTCAGGAGCAGGCTAGACTAACTGGAAGATGATTTAACGAAAAACAGCATCAAGAACAACAGAGGAAGATTTAACGAAAATAAACAGAACTACATAAATACCAGAAGAATTAACAAAAAATAGTTCAAGAGCAACAATAGAAGAAGATTTGACGAAAATATAGATGCACAGAAGAAGAATCAATTCAAGGGGCAGTTCAGGACAGCTCTGCCTACTGCCCCATAAGACCCTCCCGGACAACGTAACCCTTTTCGAGGAAAGGGCCCACTCCCCTTCTTTTTCCTTTTTTATTCTCTTTTCAGGTGCAGACTAGACTAGAAGGAAAAAACAGATGATTTAACGAAAGACAGCATCAAGAACAACAACAGAAGAAGAGTTAACGAAAATAAACAGAACTACACAAATAACAAAAGAAGATTTAACGAAAATCAGTTTCCAAGAAAACTACAAAAGAAGACTTAACGAAAATACAGATGCACAGAAGAAGAAACAATTCAATGGGGCAGTTCAGGACAGCTCTGCCTACTGCCTCACAAGACCCTTCCGGACAAGGAAACCCTTTTCGAAGAAAAGGGCACCCTCCCGTTTTTTTTACGCACTAGGCTTTCATTCCGGCCTACGAAAGCCTTCCTTAGACCTACAACTTGCTGGCCCTGAAAATAACGATTGGTTAAAAATCCCCAACTCATCATCATGTTATCCAAATAAAAATCACTAAAACGAAGATATTCTCCTCAAGCCCACGCAATTAGACGACAATTTTGAACACACTGAAGGACACAAAGTGTACAAAATCTAAAAGAACTAACAAGAGTTAGACAAATTCACAATTCAGAACTATGTGGCTCGAATGTGACACTCACATGTTTGGCAATACAATAGGATCAACCTAATACGGTAAGACACGAGACAAGAATTTGAAATACCTAAAATCCACCTTGCTGCTGGTATACTAGGTTACAATGTCGGCGAAGGCGGGACAAATAACAGTGGTCTACACCATCAACATCAATTGCCTCACAGAAAAGAGATGCTGACTTTGATTGCCTTTTGAAAAGAAACACCCAACAACAAAAGGGATGTTCCGGACAACGATCTGTGAATGGCGTGCTTTGCATCCAGCGGCCGGCTGTGGTGGGCGATGCTCTTTCTAGCTATGTGGCAGTACGGACTGGCAATACACAATAAATGGTCAAGGGTTTTTAGGTTACGAAAAGGCCAAATATCATGGCCAAAAGCCAATCGCTCGGGCTAAGCACCTCTCTGGAGAGCAATGCCACCAAAAGGGTACATCCGGCTAGGGCTGTAAGCCATCGTCTAGCACTGAGGCAAACGGTCCTTTTAAGGGCTTTAATCAAGTCATGCAAGCTACGAAAGTAGCTTACACTACTATAATCATCATCGGCATAATTTATGTTGTCATAATTAGATAAAATGTGAGTACTCGTTTCGAACGGTGGCAAATAAATCATATATCAAAGCAGCTAGTATCAAAATTGGTTTTGGCATAAAAAGCAATTGTGTTTAGCGGTTTAGCGGCCTTTAGAGGACTGAGGTCTGCAGTCTCATGATGGAAGTAGAAATGGTTTCAGGTGCTTGATATGCTACTACCAGATCATTCATTAGAGGTCTAACTCTGATTGGCGGTTCAAAGACTATCTCATCTCACTGTCAGCCTCCTTTAAGTTGCCTGATTCCTGTTGCCTATTTCTTTCTTTATCTTTCTCTTCTTTTCCTCCTCCCTACATTTGCTTTGTCCATTGTTGATCTAGTCTCGAAATTATTGCAAGGCAAGGTGTTCTTTCCTCGGTACTGTCGTTTACTGGAGCTGTTGTTTGTATTTTTATCGGTGGAGATGTCTTTGTCCGGGATACCTTGAGATGGCTGCATGGCTCTGTCGAATATGCGTTGGTCAATCATGATGTCGTACCTGCGTTTTCTCTCCTTTTCCCTGCTTTCTTATGGGGCTGGTTCTCTGCTTTCTCTCGTAGTTGAATTACCCTATATAAGCAGAAGAGTGGTTCTTCTTGTCTGGGCATGTCAGATCCACCCTTATGCAGTGTTGATATTAGTCCTTTAATGGCATTCATGGTTTGGTCATCGATTATATCTCTAGCTGTTTTCTTGATATGTAATATTCGTTGCCCTCATATATAAAGACTAAACTGATCGACTGTCTGTCTGTCGCGTACAGCCATTTGGCCATGCGTGACTTTTCAATGTTCGCACGGCGTTCTACTTAATTTTTAAATGTGGGAAGCTTTTCAGCACCCACCAACACTTTAATGCATACGCTGCATGCTTCTGAATTGCATTTCCGGACGATGCCGGGGAGGGAAAGGGCCGTCAAATTCTGCACCTCGTCATTGTATGATGGTTCCGAGACATTCAGGGATCGTTGGTCCAATAGATTTTTAATGTATGCGGTCTGTGCTTTTAGTAGCTTTGTTAATACAAAATGAGGAAGAGGTAAGAGTGACATACAGAATTGGATCACGTCCCTAGATTATTTGTTTGAATATGCAGCTTTTACGTTAGTTTTTAATGTGGATTATGATTTGATTCAATTGTTGCCACATTCTGTGGCAGGACCTGATTATAATATTTGATAACCATCTTATATCATTTATTTTTTGTAGACATTTGGTCATGTGCAAATATTGGTGCATTTGTGTGATTATCTTGAAATCGTGTTATTTTACAGTTTAGTGTGGTTCAATCTGGTGGTTTGGAATTTTGACTAACTTATAAGTTTACTAATATTTGTTCCGTTTATTGGAACCTACTGTAATTTTCCTTTTAGTTAATCTAATATTGCAACCTTGTCTAACAGGGCCCGATGGCCTGGAATAAAATGACCTTATTAGTATTTGTGGTCAGCTCAGCTTGGTTGGTTTTTTAAGTTGGGGTTTTTATAATGAACCTATCTTTTGATACCTTACTTAGTGGGACTTTGTGCTCTGGACTTGTGACCACCTTATATCATGTAAATATTGGTTGAAGCAATAGTTTATCTGAGTAGTTTATTCTGGCATTTCTCTGACACTTAATGAAGAAAGACAAAGAGTTTGTTTTAAGGTTTGAGAGTAGGTAAGTCTAGAACACGGCTGTTTGGTTAGTGAATTTCGGAGCAGAGATGTCTGATAATTTAATATTGGTTATAAATTCTCGTGGATGTTCTCGGTTTATACCAAATACAAACACGCGCGCACACACACACACACTATTTTTTTTAAAAAAAATGCAATTTGCGCCAAATCAAACATTTTAAAATGATCCAAATTATATCATTCCTGTTCGCATACTTTAACATAAATTATAATTCGTGCAAAACAGATATAAAACACAATACAAGGTAAATACTGTGCGTAGCAGCTACATGAAGAGACATTAATAAATGCATGTATGTATGTATGTATGTATGTATGTATGTATGTATGTATGTATGTATGTATGTATGTATGTATGTATGTATGTATGTGTGTGTGTGTGTGTGTGTGTGTGTGTGTGTGTGTGTGTGTGTGTGTGTGTGTGTGTGTGTGTGTGGATGGATGGATGGATGGATGGATGGATGGATGGATGGATGGATGGATGGATGGATGGATGGATGGATGGGTGCGTGCGTGCGTGCGTGCGTGCGTGTATGTATGTATGTATGTATGTATGTATGTATGTATGTATGTATGTATGTATGTATGTATGTATGTATGTATGAATGAGTGTGTGTGTGTGTGTATGTATGTATGTATGTATGTATGTATGTATGTATGTATGTATGTATGTATGTATGTATGTATGTATGTATGTATGTATGTATGTATGTATGTATGTATGTATGTATGTATGTATGTATGTATGAAGATCTTGGGTTCGAGCCCTGTGGGAGTCATACCAAAGGCTTATAAAACTGTTACTAGCAGCGACCTGACTTGGCATTCAGCATTATGAGATTATTTTTAGGGCAGGTAAGGTGGTCAGCTACATTTCGCGACCATTCCTAAATGAATATATGTATGTATGTATGTATGTATGTATGTATGTATGTATGTATGTATGTATGTATGTATGTATGTATGTATGTATGTATGTATGTATGTATGTATGTATGTATGTATGTATGTATGTATGTATGTACGTACGTACGTACGTACGTACGTACGTACGTACGTACGTACGTACGTATGTATGTATGTATGTATGTATGTATGTATGTATGTATGTTTTGGGTTCGAACCCTGTCGTAGTCATACCAAAGACTTATAAAGCTGTTACTAGCATCGACCTGATTTGGCGATCAGCAGTATGAGACTATTTTTAGGACAGGTAGGTGGTCAGCTACATTTTGCGACCATTCCTAAATGTATGTATGTATGTATGTATGTATGTATGTATGTATGTATGTATGTATGTATGTATGTATGTATGTATGTATGTATGTATGTATGTATGTATGTATGTATGTATGTATGTATGTATGAAGGTAGGTAGGTAGGTAGGTAGGTAGGTAGGTAGGTAGGTAGGCAGGCAGGTAGGTGGGTAGGTAAGTAGGTATGCGTCGGTGGCATAAGTGGTTATAGTGTCCGTCTCGGTATCGCAAGATCTAGGATTCGAACCGCGTCGGAGTTGTAGAAAAGACTTGAAAAAATGTTACTAGCTTCTGCCTGACTTGACATTCAGGACTAAAGGGTTGCTTTTAGGAATGTTCGGCCTGGTTTTCCGTAGTAAATAATGCTACATGTCTGCGGCATGATGTCCCAGTGCTGGAAATCAGTATGAAATGCCACATGAGTGTAAAAATACTAAAGCTAAGTAACAATCCAAGTCATGAACACACAGACAGACATATAGACAGACACAAATGCAGACATATTGGCGATATGAGTGTAAAAATACTAAAGCTACGTAACAATCCAAGTCATGAACACACAGACAGACATATAGACAGACACACAGACAGACCTACACACACACACACAATCCCAGGCCACAGTGGCAAAGTTGAAGGCGAGTCATTGATGAAAATGTTGACGCTTATAACATACATGCACAGAATTCATTAACTTTGCTTGTTTGGGAACAACGTCATACAAACGGGTGATGCAAATGATGATGGGAACAACGTCATACAAACAGGTGATGCAAATGGTGATGGGAACAACGTCATACAAACGGGTGATGCAAATGATGATGGGAACAACGTCATACAAACAGGTGATGCAAATGATGATGGGAACAACGTCATACAAACGGGTGATGCAAATGATGAATCTTGCAAATCGTGGGACAGTGACATTATCTTACTGTTTTCGGAGGGGAGGCACCAGACAGATGCCCCCCCCACACACACACACACACTTAGCCGGAAAAAAATAAACAGTAAAGTATTGTATGTATTTCTGTTTGCCCCATTATGTGTTGCTATGTGTTTATTATTTAGAAAAAAGAATCTCGATCAAAAAATTATTTCAGAGCAATTTTTGATGTGGTATTTTCCTAGTGTATCTAAAGGTTCACTCTTCCGTTAAGGTTTCATTATCCTTATCGGGGTTGTTCCCCTTGTTTGTATTCATGTGACCTTGACTAAGGATGTCCTATGTCCTATGTGTGTGCTATGTGTATTGTGCTATTGTGTATGTTGCTGTAAAGTGTATTTGTTAGGACAACCACTAAGTCAAATTTATTTTCCCAGTTTTCTAATTAGGATAGTATATATGTATATTAATTCTTTCATTCGTTATTAATAAACTCACCGTCTCCTTGCATTCACTCATTCATACTTATTGTATGCATATATTTTATATTAATTTATTTATTTTTTTTAGAATGTTTACAAAATTTTGAATTTTGAAACATTTGAGGGCAAGTCGGTGTAATCGATATGTTCATTAAAAAAAAGCCTAATGTTTTAACTGATATGCGTAGTGAGTCGTCTCCCCTTTATATATTTATATTTTTTCTTCTTCTTAATTTGGCTTAAATACAGAGTGTACACATTTCATTTATTAATAGAGATATCAGAAGTTTGTTTATAGAATATTTACGTCACGAATGGACACAATAAACAGAGTTGCAAGACGTATCTAATGATAGAACACCAGGAATCGTAGATGTTATTGTGACACTTAAGGTGTTAAATCCGGAATATATAAAGAAAATATACTCTATCAACCGGAAAGGGAATAAATCATACATAATGAGGCCGAAAGGAACACAACCGATACTACCGTACGGAGAAATGCAACTTAAAGTTTTACCAGCAGTTGTAAAAGTACCAACACCATACAGACGGACAATCAAAAAGCAAAATAGAGAACTACACCTATATGACATCCTTTTGAAATACCGCTGCAAGCCACGAAGGGGAAATTTGAGGAGAAATTTAAAATTAATGTCATATCAGCACGTTTGGATACTATCCCCCTTACGAGTCTATACAACAGCATAAGGATTGTTGAAATTGAGAAAAGCACGCTGATAGAAATAAAAAAAAGCCTTTCACCTATTTGGGTTTTTAACAAAAACATGATACAAAGAATGTATATATCACAGAACTTGCAGCAGATGCGGAAAGACAGGACATACTCCACACAAATGGCCCAAAAAAAATCAAGATTACCACGATTAGAATTTACTTTTAAATATGGGAACAATTTGGAAAGCCGCCTCGATAAATTTTATTGTAACAATTTTAATTATAAAACATATAAAGAATCAAATATAACAAGTTTTAAATCATCAGATCACAGATTAATAAACTTAAAAATAACAATTTTAAATAGGGATAGATGGGGTAAGGGTTTTTAGAAATAAAATAAGAGAGTTTTAGAAAATAAGGATTTTATAGATGAAATTAAACAGAAAATAAAAGACTTTTTAAATATAGAACATAAAGATATACTAGCAAAGTGAGATGGTTTAAAGCAAAAAATTAAATTAATAGTTTTGAAACATTCAAAAGGATTAAATGAACTACAAAAATGGACGAAATAGAAATTTATTTACTATTAAATAGAAATATTAGGGATGAAATAAAAAGAGAAATAGAGGGAAAATTAAAACAAATCAAGAAGGAAAGAAATAATGGAAATGAAATAGGACATAAAAATTTTCGGATTTGTACGCACAAGCAAAAAACATTTATAGAAGAGAAGAATTAAGAAAGGGAGGGTTGAAAACAATGGAAGAAATATTAGACGAAAAGGGACAAATATTAAAATATAAAAAAGATATCTTAAATAGAAATCAAGTATACTATAATGAATTATACACTAGTCAAGAGATAGATACTAAACTAATAAATGATTATTTAAAAGATATTAAATGTGAGATGATCTCATCAGTACATAAAGACTTATGTGATGATTTCATCTCCATAGACGAAATTAAAAATGTAATAAAACAACTCTCGATAGGGAAATCCCCAGGTAGAGATGGACTCACTGCGGAATTCTATCACAAATTCCAAAGTGAATTATCGCTGATTTTGAAATTTTTATATAATAATATATTTTTAAATAATAATAAAATGACAAACTCAATGAGGGATGGGATTATAACATTAATATATATGGGGAAGGGAAAAAAATTACTTAAAAAATTGGAGGCCCATCTCCCTTCTAAATGTGGATTATAAGATACTAAGTAAAATTTTAGCGAATAGGATAAAAAAAATTGCATGCCTACCATAATTAAAGAAAAACAAACTTGTGGAGTTAAAGGGAAGGATATACAAAGTAATGTTTTAAATATTAAAACCATACTTGAGTATTTTAAAACAAATAATAAAACTGGTGCTATGGTGCTAGTAGACCAGGAAAAAGCGTTTGATAGAATTGAACATAACTACATAGGGAAAGTATTTTAAAAAAAATTGGATTCGGAAAAAAAAATTTCGATATTGGACTAAAATCCTGTATAATAATTTAACTGCCAGAATACAGGTAACTGGAGCAATCAATGAAAAATTTGAAATAAAAAGATCAGTGAGGCAAGGATGCCCACTGTCCATACTATTATATGTAATAGCTATCGAAATTCTGAGTATTAAAATATGGAACAATAACCAAATAGAAGGAATACATATACCTAATTTAAAAGATGCATTTAAGATGCTACAACATGCAGACGATTGTACGAACTTTATAAGAAACCCTAATCCTTTCCAACACTTAATGAAGGAATACGAAGATTTTGGTAAAGCATCAGGGTCAAAAATCAATCATGATAAAATGGAGATATTAAAAATAGGAAACTGGAGAGGGAATCATCCACAATACATAAAGGAAACGGTAAGCTCTAGGCATTTTTTGGGGGACAAAATGAAGAACTCAAAAACTATAAACAAATAATAAATAAAAACAAAAAAGCACTAGAAATCTAGGCATCTATGCCAATTTGTTTAATGGAAAGAGCACAAGTAGCTAAAACGTATTTATACTCAAATATAATCTATGTCCTAAAATCCTTTGATATCAATAAAAAAAATTTAGAAAAATTGGATAATGAGATAATAAACTATATATGGGACTATTAAAACACATAATATACAGAAGGAGACTAAATATAGGAACATGGAAAAAGGAGGTTTAAACCAACCATGTCCAATTCTAATTAAAACGGCTTACATTTTAAAACGTATTAAAAACATTAAACCCAAAACTTTAAAACCTTGGGAAGGTCTATATTTATATTGGTTTGGGTACACTTTAAAAAATAAAAATGAAATATATAGGAATAATGCCATCAGCAAAATAATTGAAGTACCCAAAAATTACAATATATAAAAGATATATTACTTAAATATAGAGAAATTTAAATTGTATGGGAGGAAAAAAATAACACCTATAAAACTATAAGAGACCTTTTTTTTAAAAAAAAAAAGATGTAAAATTGAGAATGAAGTGGGGGGTAAACTGGCTAAATATTTGGAAACTATGGGCAAAGATAAAATCACACTTAAAATACAAAGCATAATTTTTAAATTCTTACATAACGCGTTGTTGACAGGGGATGTAGCTAAAAGAAGAAAGTTAATAAAAATGATACCAAAATGTCCCTTGTGTAAAAAAGCGGAATACACAAGGAAACATGTTTTAATAAACTGTGAAATGATAAAAACTGAGAGAGAAGGAATAATTAATATCTTCAAAAAATACGGATTATATAAAGCAGAAAAGTTATTATATTTAGATACTAATTGTAATCAAACCGAATATATGCAAGTAATAAGTTTTATTATAAATACAATGAATAGATGTGGCTCAATTTTAAGTGTAAGAAAGTAATTCTTTATCCGCTCTAATCTACAGCTGTTCTTCCCCCTGTCTTTTTACAGGTAACTCCACGCATGGAGAAAGTAAAGGACAATGACGACGTAGGGCTATACCACATGGCGATACGCGAAGTGAGCAGGCCTGCGGAAGAGCCTTAGAAAACACCATGTGTAGTTTTACTTCGATCTCTGACGGCCTTTTACTGGTATTTTCGAAAAAAATGTGGGAAGGTAGGGTCCGAATTTAAAATCTTTGAGACCCTGGCTCCCTAACAACAAAATTTTTAATTCTAATAGACAGACGTATGAATAAGAACGCACTCCTATTAAGATAGATCTAAAATTTTAAATAAGTAGGAAACTACGTCTGACCTCTAAATTCAAAATTAAATAAAATATTTAAATAAATTTCATGGGGATGAATGTATTATAAGCATCCGTGAATGGATTAAAAGTAAGAATGGAAGAAGGGCAGTGTGTAATAGTAAGAATGGGATGCATATAATAAAAATAAGAAAACTGAATGATTTTGAATTTGATATAATTTGGCTGTCCTTACAAGAATACAATATATAGCAACATACACATGCACCAAACACATAGCAAACACAGGACATAGGGAACCCCTAGCCAAGGTTAAACTACATATAAAAGGGGAATGACTCCGACAAGGGAGATAAAGCCTTGTCGGAGAAATGAACCTATAGAAAACACTAGGAAAAAAAATACCCCAACAAAATTTAATTGAATGGAAAATTATTTTTTTTTTAATTTAAACAATATAAACATAGCAACAAATCAGGGGGAAAACAAAAAAAAACCATAAAACCTTTTAGATATTTTTTTTTGGTTAAGTGGGGGGATCTGTCTGGTTCTCCCTCCCTCCTAAAAAAGAAAACAAAAAAATCAAGAACAACAAAAACACTAACAACAACCAAATTTTGTAAGAAGTATATTCCCAAACGTAAGGAACGAACAACAGACCGTAGCACCAACAAGTGATCAGTTGTTCATCCAATATCAACACCAACAAGATGAACCAAAAAGTCCTCAAAACCAAGAGATGCAAGAAGGACCAACGACGGAGCAGGAACAACAAAAAGAACCATCAAACTTGGAAAACACAACCAAGCAGATGGGAAAACAACAACAACAACATCATCATCAAAATCTGAAACCAAAAGTACCACCAAGAAGAAAATAAATAAGAGAAGAGCAAAATCAAATCCCACAACCACAATATGGAAATAGTGCAGAATAAACCGAACTAACAGGCTTAAATCAGAATTTAAAGACTGCCTTAAATGTCTCAATAATAAACATATATATATGTTTATATATATATATATATATATATATAGTTTAATACAAACAATACTATCATTCAGGTTAGAGAAATTAAATATGTACTTTACTGGGTTCCGAACCCAGGTCCGCGAGTAATTGGCACCCATCGACTTGTCTGCACGCACCAACCCATATACCGTCACGACTAAGCACGCATCACCAAAAAATGATGGCACTGAACGTTGTTATATAAGCTCGTGCGTAGCAGACACACTCGCATGACGACCTAGTAATTAATTTTCCTATATACACACAGTCGTTCCAAATTCCTATGAAAGAAATCAAGGTATATAGGATTTTTGTTTTACAAAGAATTATAAATATAAACCAGACAGAACAGACGGTGCCATCCCTGGATTCTGTAGTAGAATCTTGATAATAGTGGGCAGATATAATAGTTTAATACAAACAATACTATCATACAGGTTAGAGAAAATAAATTCGTACTCTAGCTGTTCTGTCTGGTATATATATATATATATATATATATATATATATATATATATATATATATATATATATATATATATATATATATATATATATATATATATATATATATATATATATATATATTGAAAGAATTAATTTTACTAATAGCTACAAATTGAAATTATGAACTAATACATATAATTAAATACCTATATCGCATACATGCTGCACGAGCGCATAATGCTCACTAGCTAGGGTGCGCAGGTTTTCCCATGCTTCATGGAATGAATTGTTTTAAAATCTTATGCTAAAGTAACTTTTAATATATTCATTAAAAATTAGACTTATTTCAAGAAACAAATATTTAAAACTGCTATTAATTTTAAAACCGCACTACAAATACTTAAACAAAATGTTTTCTTTCTTTTCTGACTACTACATTATTAAAATATATAAATTAAGTAATAAATGAGTTATAATAGATTTGATTGGTGTACATATATTAATTAAAAAAATTAATAAAATCGAAATTCAGTAAAAACTTAACACAAAAACACTTACACAATAGAGATACAAAAACACATAAAACCGTTTTAACTTTTGACACTAGGGGGTACCTCATATGATTTGAATCTGAGAGGTACCACACCAATAAATTTTGAAGTGTAAATTCGAGTTTAAATAATTTCTTTCTGTTAAATTTAAAAGATGCCGAAAGGAAATTCTTACACAGCCGATTTTAAGCTAACTGCCATGGTGTATTCTGAAATGCATGGCAATAGAGCCACAGGCAGAAAAATTAATATTGATGAGAGTGTAATAAGAGGTTGGAGAAAAAAAATAGGAGCGTTGGAGAAGATAAATCCACGAAAACCTACTCGTCGTGAACCTAAAACAAAATGGCCTCACCTTGAAGCTTACGTGAAACAGTGACATGAATAAGAATTTTTAGGGTTTCGGTCATGCAACCAGTGATGTAGATGAACCAGATAATTAATTATGATATTATTAGTTTTAAATTTTATATTAAGATTCAAGTAATTACTCATGTTTTTCAAACAATATATCAAATTATTATATTACCATACGTATGAAAAATTTGTGATATAGCCCGCACCCTTACATAACCCGCATCCCTCTGGCGGGGTTTGTAAATTGTGGTATAACCCGCGGGATATATGCTGGAAAATACGACATATAGTACGTGTATCTCGGTAAATTGTCTCAACTTGTTCTATTTTTACAAGTTATGGGAGTCCGGGGTTTTTCATCTTCCAATTTCCTAACTTTTAAAATTTCTGTTTTCTCATGATTAATTTTTCCAGCCAAACGCTTTTTCAAAATTTAAAAAATATTTTTGTTGATTTGAAAAACAGTATGCATCTATAGTTCTGCATGTTGGAGTATTTCTATTTCCTCTCCTACATTCTGGATATGTATTCCTTCAATTTTTGGGTTATTTCTTATTAAGTGACTGAGTATATCGATTGCTATTATGTATAATGGCGTAGATAGTGGGCATCCATGCCTCACTGATCTTAGTATTTCAATTTCTTCCGTATCAACTCCATTTACCCGTACCATTTAAGTTATTCCATTATAAAGGATTTCGATCCATTTTCGAATGGTATCTCCGAAACGAATTTTTTCTAAAACTTTTACATGTAGTTGTGTTCTAATCTGTCAAAGTGGTGTTATAATCTGTCAAAGCGTATATGTAGTTGTAGTTCTAATTTTTTCTAAAACTTTTACATGTAGTTGTGTTCTAATCTGTCAAAGTTGGGTTCTAATCTGTCAAAGCGTACCGTGGCACCCTTCTGTCCTGTTTTGTCCTGTTTAATCCATGACTTCTTTAGTGTTCAAAATGTTATTTTGAATATCACTCCCTTATTCCCCACAGCTCTCACTTTCATTTATAATTTTCCCATTCCAGTTTTACCTCTGTTGGATAATATACGACTGAGAATGTACAGAAGGGATATTGGTCTCCAATATTTTTAGCTTTTCCCCATCTCCCTTCCATTTATAATCGGTGTAATTATGCCTTTTTATTTTTTTTGTCATCCCTCCCTCAAAAAATATTACTGTATTTTAGAATCCGTCTTTATTTGGCGATTTCGCCAGGGGCATGATTCTATTTTATTTCTCCACTTGAGATGTCCTTGTGTTATAATGGGATAATATCACATTTAGTTTCTTTACGATATTTAGTTATAGCAGTATTATTTATATCGTGTAAAGTATACAATTATTGATACTATTTTGTATACATTTTCCTTTTGTTTGTAAACAATGTCCCCTCCCACATAGTTTCTAAGCGTTTTTCACCTCCCTTCCTTAACCTTTCTCTTTTATACAAATACTCTGATTTATTAAATATACGTTTGTGAATTTCCTGTTCTAACAATTCTCCCTTTCTTCTTCCTCTAAAATTTCGTTTTATCTTTTAAAATGTCGTTTTTTTTTCTCTTCGTAATTTTCGTACTTTTCGTATTTTCTAGATTTCGTTTTATATCTTATTTCTCCTTTTTATATTTCTATACTTTTTCTAGAAAAGTATATTAATAATGTCATAATAAGTATGTTCTTAAAAGTATATAAAAAACTTCTTAATTTTGTTCTTCTGATAGCTCCACTCATAAACTGTACTTTTTGTTTCCTTTATCCACAAAATGATATAAACTCCTCCCTAATTATTTCATCATATTCTTTTTGTTATCTAGAATTATGTTCTTCATGGTTCTTTTCCCCATTATTCATGGATTTCTGCAAAAACCAATTTATAAACCAATATTTTGTAGTTTATAATTTTACATTCTTGATAGGCCCCACTCCCGAAATTTGCTTCATAAAATTTATCCAACCTACTTCCCTCCTTATTCCCGTATTCGAATGTATATTCTGTCTTAAAATGTTTAGAATTCTATTTGCATCTATAGGTTTATGTGTTTTTATCAAATGTTTCATTTCCGCCATATATTGTTTATCACTTGTTGTGAAGTCTGAGGTTCTATCCATTCTATCCTCTACCCAATTAAAATCGACTCCCATTATACAGTCGTCCATTGTTGAAACTCTAAATAAATACTTAAAATTCTCAATAAAAATCCGTTTTTTCCTATGTGCTGAGAAAAATACTTTTACTTGTTTGAATTTAACATGAATAGGTATACTTTCTTGGGTGGTGGGGACCAGACAGATCCTCTCCAATTAACCGGAAAAAAAAAATAACTAGAAAAAGTGTTTTATGTTTTTGAATTAATCCCCCCCAAAAAATGTTGCTGTGTTATATTTTTTAAAAAATAATTACGATCAAAAACTTTTCTTTAACGTAAATTTGTGATGTAGTATTTTTTTCTCCTAGTTTTATCTAAAGGTTCACTCTTCCGATAAAATTTCATTAACCTTATCTGAGTCGTGTCTTTATTTATATTACTGTGACCTTTGCTGAGGGACTCCTATGTCCTATGTATGCTATAGGTTTTGTGCTATCTTATATGTTGCTATAAAGTGTATTTGTCAGGACAACCGCTAAGTCAAATTATTTTTCAGTTGTCTAACTGGAATTATATATATGTATATTAACTCTTTATTTTTTTAGACTCTCACCTTCTTCCATTCATCATCCATATCATTTTATGCATACTACATATTATTAAAATAAATTAAATTAGAATTTATAAGTTTTACAATGATTTTTTTAAATTTAGAAACATTTGAGGGTGATACGGTGCAATCTAAATGTTTAATAATAATAAAAAACAATACCTTATGTTTTAGTATGTATGTGTCATGAGTCGTCTCCCCTTTATACAATTTTTCCGTTTCTTTAACTCTGCTTGAAAAATAGGGTGTACATATTTCCTTGTGTTTTTTGCAGAAATTTCTTTATAATACACAAGGTCAAAAATGTCCAAAACAAAATAGTTATACATATAAAACTAAAGATGGGGTTTTATGAAGCTCTTCCGCAGGCCTGCCCATTTCGCGTAACGACACGTGATATAACCCTACGACGTCCTTGTCCCTTACTTCTTCTATGTGTAGATTTTATCTATAAAATATAGAAAAAATATGTTAAAACATTATTAGTATAAGATGTTCTAATACTTATAACATGACCATATTTTTTTTTCATAAGAAATAGTATATATTCAATTATTTTCATGTTTTCCATTGTTTTTAAATTTCCATCCAAATGTAATAGTATATTTACCCTATAAGGTTCTGTTTTCGAAATTAAGCTAATTGCCACATCTTTTTCTATTTTAGTTTTATCGCACTTAGTTATAATATGTTTTTTTTGTATAATCATTTTTTTAAACAACGGACAATTTGGTATAAATCTGATCATGTGTCGTCTTTGAGCGACTTCACCAGTCAATCGTGTACCATGTAGATATTTGAAAATTAAACTTTGAATTTTTAGTGAATTAATACGTTCCCACTTTTTACAAATGACAATCCAATTGGCCATACCTCCAAACTTCTAGTTCTATTTTACATCTAATGTTTTAGTAAAAATATCCCTTAGTTTTTTGTGTGTGTCCTTTGTAGAGCCATTCCATAATTCCTCTTCATCCCTATATTTTAACATTAAATTTTTATATATCTAAATTTCCTTGTTTTTTTAATTTACTGTTTAAATTGTTCCTATATATGTATTTTCTATTTTTCATTAATAATTCAAACACACACACACGCACACACACACACACACACACATATATATATATATATATATATATATATATATATATATATTTATATATATATATATATATATATATATATATATATATCCATCTATCTCTATATCTATATCTCTATCTATATATCTATCTCTCTATCTATATATATATCTATATATATATATATATATATATATATATATATATATATATATATATATATATATATATATATATATATATATATATATATATATAAATATGGCTCCCAATGGCATATTTGGTTTAGATTTAATTAGTTTAAATCGATTAAGAATATGAGTATATTTAATTAAAATTGGGTTAGGTAAATTTAGCCCGCCCCTATTTTTTGCTTTATAGAGGTTTTCTTTTTAAATATAATAGGTTTTAAAACGCCATATATGTTTTATTTTTTCATTATCAAGTTTTCCTAATATGCTTTTTTTCTATATCAATTAATTTCAAGACGTAATTCATGTTCGTGTAAAGGTATGTTTTCGCCACTTGGGCTCGCTTCATTATGCGCATTGCGTGAGTGTGCTATGGAATTCTATGGAATTCTTTACTTTTTCTGATATTTGCTTAATTTTTTTCTGATCTTCATTTTTATTTTTCCCCAAAAAGATACCAAGAGCTCTAACCTTATCTTTAATGTATTGGGGTGGTAATCCAGGGTAATTGCCTCTCCAGTTACCTTTTTTATAATCTCTGTTTTATCATGATTAATTTTCGAACCCAATACTTTATTGAAATTTTCATAATCTTTTAATAGATGTTTAAAAGAGTTTGGGTCCTTAAAAAAGTTGGTACAATCATCTGAATGTTGGATCATTTTTTTTCATCTTTCATATTAGGTAAATTTATTTCCTCTATAAGTCTATTGTTTCTTATCTTAATACTCAAAATTTATATCGCTGTTACCTATAATAGCATTGACAGCGGGCAGCCTTGCCTCACCGATCTTTGTATGTCAAATTTTTCCGTAACAGCCCCATTTACCTATACTTTTGCAGCTATATTCTTATACAGGATTTTAGTCCATCTTCGGAAATTATCTCCAACTTCTATTAAAAGCTTTTCCTTGGTCATTAAGCACCATAGCGACTATTTTACCATTCCCTTTTATACAGTCCATTATCGTCTTTATGTTTAAAATATTATTTTGGATATCTCTAGCTTTTGATCCACAAGTTTGATTATTATTTATTATGGTATTCGTACCATTTTTCACCCTATTTGCTAATAGTCTGCTTAAAATTTTATAATCTATGTTGAGGAGGGAGATGATCCTCTATTTTTTTATTTATTTGGGGGTGGGAGGTGGGCACCAGACAGAAAAAATAAATAGAAAAGTGTTTCATCATTTTTGTTATTTTGCTATGTTTCATTTAAAAAAATTTTGATCAAAAAAAAAGATTTCCTAAATTTTTTATGGGGTATATTTACCCTAGTGTATCTAAAGGTTCACTTTCCCGATAGGGCTTCATTTACCCTATAGGAATCATTCCCCTTATTTCAATTATTGTGACCTTGGCAAGGGTCCCCTAAGTCCTGTGAATGATATGTGTTTTGTGCTATCATGTACGTTGCTATAAGTGTATTTGTAAGGACAGCCTTTATGTCATATCATTTCCCGGTTGTCTAACTTTATTATATGCATTTCTACTCTTCCTACACCTACACCTTCTTCTTTCACTCATTCTTTCTATTATATGCATATAATTTATATTGAACTTTTCACTTTTGTTTACTATTTATTAAAATTTTACTATTTATTAGAATTTATTTAGGATTTTTGGAATTTCAATTTTTTGAGGGTGAGACGGTGTACAACTTAAGATATTTTTCCAAAACAAATATAACCTAGTGTTTAAACCCCCACTTAACCAAAGAAAAAAAATTTTGATGGGATATTTTGTCCTAGTGTATCTAAAGGTTTACTTTTCCGATTGGGTTTCATTTACCCTATCGGAATCATTCGCATTCTTTGAATTATTGGGACCTTGGCAAGGGTCTCCTAAGTCCGGTGAATGTTATGTGTTTTGTGCTATCATGTATGTTGCTATAAGTGTATTTGTAAGGACAGCCTTTATGTCATATCATTTCCCAGTTGTCTAACTTTATTATATGCATTCTGATTCTTTCTACACCCTCGCCTTCTTATTTCACTCATCATTCTTTTTAAAATATGCTTATAATTTATTTGTCTTTTTTCTATTTATTAACATTTATTTAAGTTTCTTGGAATTTCTCTCTTTTTTGAGGACGAGACGGTGTAAGGCAAAGATATTTCTCAAATAAAAATTTTACCTAGTGTTTTAGGTTGTTTGTGTGTGTGCGTGTGTGTGTGTGCGCTTGTGTGTGTGTGTGTGTGATGTCTCGTCTCCCCTTTATATCAATTTCGGAAATATTGTTTATTTTACTAAAAAGATAGGGTGCTTCTTTTTATTTTCTTTGGTGACATTCTATGTTTTTGAGTTAAATTCAAAAGGATGGGTCTAAAGGGTCCAACATTTATTCCTATAAGACTACATATAGGGTTTTCTTAGGCTTTTCCGCAGGTCTGAGCACTTCGCGTGACGCCGTTTGATAAGCCCTACGACGTCCTTGTCTCTTACTTCTTCGGTGTGTAGAATTATTTATAAAATATAGACAAAAGTGTTAACCAAAAAACAGGTATCATATATCAAACTTTACAATAAGAATTATTTCCTATTGACTGCGTTTTTCATTGTGGATATAACAAAATCAATGATTTTTACATAATCTGTTTTAGTAAAATTTCATTATAAGTATAAAGTTTCCTCTTTGTATCGTCCATATCTCCTAATTAAACCAATAATTTCCTTTCTTTCCTTTTTAAGAATTTCACATTTTGTTATTACATGTCTTTTTGTAAACTCAATTTTTTTGCATATCAGGCATTTTGGTACTATTTTAATCATATGTCTTCTTTTTGCAACATCTCCTGTTAACCAAGCATTATGAATAAATTTAAAAATCAGACTTTGAATTTTCAAAGAATTTATATTTTTCAAATATTTCCATATTCTATCCCAAGTAACCCCCCTATTTCAAGTTCAAATTTACTTCTAGTATTTTTGTCACTATATCTCTTTTTGTTTTATATGTATTTTTTGTATTTTCATTCCATATTTCATTTTTCTCTCTCTCTCTATCTAAAAATTATTGGGGGGGGCACCAGACAGATGCCCCCTCCCCACTTAACCGAAAAATATATCTAAAAAAAAGTTTATGTATTTTTGTATTTCCCCCGATGTGTAGCTATGTTTTATTTTTTAAATTTGATCAAAAAAAGTTTAATTTTTTATTAATTTATTTGTTGGGGTATTTATTTGACCCTAATGTTTTCTAAAGGTTCGTTCTTCCGATAAAGCTTCATTTTCTTTATCGGAGTCATTCCCCTTTATTTTATTAGTTAATCTTGGTTAGAGGTTTCCTATGTCCTGTGTATACTATATGTTTGGTGCTATTGAATGTTGCTATATTATGTTTTTTTTGTTTGTTAGGACAGCCATGTATATCATATCCTCCCAAGTTGTTTATTTCATTATGTGGATCTCATTCTTTCTTTCTCATCTTTTCCTTCTTCCACTCATTCATTTATTCGTTCCATTGATGCGTATAATGTATTCTTTGTATAATTTGCATTATTTAAATTTAATTAAAATTAAAGCTTTTGAATTCGGAGGTTACACGGAGTGCTATTTGAGAAAGAAAGAAAAAAATTAGCCTAGTGTTTTTAATGTATGTTATGGTGTTCCGTCTGCCTTTGCTATTTAAATTTTGTTGCTAGGGAGATAAGGTTCCATTTTTTTAAAATTTGGACCCTACCTCCCCGCATTTACCTAAATCCTAAATAAAATTTCGAAAAATTTATATCCATATGTGAATATGTGAGTCCACCCATGATGTTTTCTGAGGCTGCTCACTTCGCGTAACGCCAGGTGATATAGCTCTGCGACGTCCTTCTCCCGTACTTCTTCCATGCGTGGAGCCACCTGTAGGAATATACAAATCTATAAGTTTATAAATTTACATTTATGTTCCTTTTAATTTCTTATACTAATAATTTGCCCACATTTTTTCATAGTGGTTAAAATGAAACTTATTATTTTTATGTAATCTAACCTGTTGTATTCCCCGTCTAAGTATAATAATTTCTCTATTTTGAAAAACCCTTATTTTTTAATGATGATAATAATTTCTTTCCTCTCATTTTGATGGATTGGCAGTATATAATAGCATGTCTTTTCGTAAAATCGTATTTTTTACACATAGGGCACTTTGGTATATTTTTTATCATATTCCTCCTTTTTGCTACATTTCCTGTCAGCCATGCGTTGTGCAGAAATTTAAAAATTATGCTTTGAATTTTCAATGATTTATTACTCCAACATAGTTTCCATGTATTTCCCCAATTTACGCCCCATACTTCATTTTCTATTTTGCATCTTTTATTTTTAAAATATAACTCCCTTATAACTTGGTATATTTTCCCTTTAAACCCTTCCCATACAATATTTATATCTCTGTATTTTACAATAATATCTTTTATATGCTGAAATTTCCTAGGTACTTCTAATAGTTTCATTATTTTATTATTTCTATATATTTCTAGGTTAGTTTTAAGAACAAATCTGAACCAATATGAATATAAACCCTCCCACGGTATTCTTGTATTTGTTTTAATAATTTTGAGACGATTTATTATATTGGAAATTTTCATTAAAGCCGGACTTGGTAAGTTTAGTCCTCCATTTCCTATTGGCTTATATGTTTCTTTTTGAATATAATGTGTTTTATAATTCCATATATATTTAATTATATCATTATCTATTTTTTCCAAGTCTTTGTTATTGAAATCAATGGACCTAATTATATAATTTATATTAGAATATAAATATGTTTTTGCCCTATGGGCTCTTTCCATAATACATGGCGGCATTTGTGCTCAGGTTTCGAGTGATTTCTTAATTTTTTCCATTATTTGTTTAAGTGTTTGAAAGAATTCGGGTTTCTTATAAAGTTTGTGCAATCATCTGCATGTTGTAGCATTTTAATTTCATTTTTCAAATTTGATATCTGTATTCCTTCTATACTATTATTTTTCCTTATTTTTATACTTAGAATTTCTATTGCTATTACGTATAAAAGCATCGACAGTGGACATCCTTGTCTCACTGATCTTTGTATGTCAAATTTTTTTGTGGTAGCTCCATTTACCTGTACTCTAGCAGTTATATCTTTATACGGGATTTTAGTAGATTTTCGGAAATTTTCTCCGAAACCAAATTTTTCAAGTACTATCTCTATATAGTTATGCTCAATTCTGTCAAAAGCTTTTTGTTGATCTATTAGCACCATGGGCGCCAATCTTATTGCTCATCTTAACATATTCAATAATTGTTTTTATATTTAAAATATTGTTTTGAATGTCTCTCTTTGATCCACAAGTTTGATTTTCATTTATTTTTTATTTATCCATACAGTTTTTAACCCTAATGGCTAATAATTTACTTAAAATTTTATAATCAATATTTAGGAGGGAGATGGGCCTCCAATTTTTTTAAATCAGTTCTTTCCCCTTATAAATTACTGAAAATATCCTTTCCCTCATTGAAATTGACATTTTATTATTAGATAAAAAGATATTATTATATAGTAATTTAAAAATCCGCGTTAACTCACTTTGGAATTTATGATATAATTCCGCAATGATTCCATCTCTTCCCGGGGATTTCGCTATGGCTAATTGTTTTATTGCATTGTTAATTTTATTTGTGGAGATGAAATCATCACATAAGTCTTTATGTACTGATGAGATCATCTCACATCTAACATCTTCTAAATAATTATTTATTTGGCCTATTGTTATATTTTGCTTGGTATAGAGTTCTTAATAATAATTCTTATTCCTATTTAAAATATCTTTTTTAACCTTTAAAATTTCTCCTTTCTTATCCCAAATCTCTTCAATAATTTTCATCCCCCGTTCTCATAACTCTTCCCTTTTATTTAGGCCTTTAGCTGTTGTATATAGATTCGAAAATTTCCCTGCTCTTATTTGATTTCCTTTCTCTTTATCTAAATTTATTTGTTTTAGTTTTTCTTCTAAATCCTTTTTTGACTCTTCAGTTATATTTCTATTTAGTTGAAATTTAATCTCTTTTTCTTCCATTTCCCTTAATTATTTTATTATTTTTGAGTGTCGTATTGCTATTTTCTTAAAATCTTTCTTTAAGTTATTCCACATTAATATTATATTTTCATGTTCCTTATTTAAAAAACCCTTTATTTTCTCTTTAATTTCGTTTATAAAATCCTTATTTTCTAAAACTTTTTTTATTCATTTTCCATATACCCTTTCCCCATCTACTTCTATTTACAAACAGAATATCTAAATTTATTAATTTGTGATCTGAAATTTTTACATTCGTTATTTTTGAGTCTTTGTGTATTTTATGATTAAAATTATTCGCATAAAACCTATCTAATCTACTCCCTAGTTTATTCCCATATTCAAAAGTGAATTCTATTCTTGGTAGGTTCAAAAGTCTATATATATATATATATATATATATATATATATATATATATATATATATATATATATATATATATATATATATATCTTTCAATTTGTATTTTTCCAAAAGGTTTTCGACTACCTCTTTTATTATTTTATTATTTGTTGCTAGTTTCCCATTTCTATCACTTGGGTCCCCTATCCAGTTATAGCCCCCTCCAACTTTAATCGGGTTTTCAATTATGTTCCTAAATACTTATCTAATTTATCTATAAAATCAAATTTTTTAAGTCTTATTTTTCTACTTTACCCTTAAAAATAAGTGATATTAGTCCTTCTCTCATGGTATTAGACATTTTATCATTTTCGAAAAAAAATATTATTATATAGAAATTCAAGAATCGGCGCTAGCTCACTTTGGAATTTATGGTAGAATTCCGCAGTGAGTCCATCTCTTCCCGGGGATTTACCTTTTGCTAATTGTTTAATAGTTGTCAAATTTTCGTCATTATTTTGTTCGTGCCAGGGCGGATGACTAATCGATAACGATACTTCTCAGCGTCCGACTTAAACTACGTTCACCAAAGAACGCTGAGGACTTGAAACGAGTTAATCTGACCCTACTGGGGTTTCTAGATATTAAGCAGGTTGGATTTGTATCAACTATAACTTTTCATTTATTCCATCCCCTTGAGATAAAAGACTTAATTGATGCGGCAATTCAATCAAATATTTTAAAAAACTGTCAGCACTTAATTAGATTCTCTCGGTAACGCTCCCGGACTTACAAATTATTTACGGCGCACCAATATTGTTTAGAAATCGTGGTTTCTTTTAAATATGTGAGAGGGTCGGTCCCTTTCACGAGATAATTTCATCGATAGAGATTAACTCTTAATCACCCGGGCTCTCCGGCTTATTTACGTAAGAGTAACCTTTAGCTATTTTGCAGTTCGGACACAGCTGAATAGATTAAGAAAAGACACTTCCTGCGGAAACCTGAGGCTTTTTACGGGAAGAAAATCGGAGCGTCCTTTGGGAATTTCACCCGTAAAAGACCCAGAAGATCGATTATGTAGTAAAAAGAGGCTTACAATTTTAAAAAAAGATTCGAAAAACATAAATATTTAGGTTTCAATCTCCCTATTAAAAAAAAAACAATTCAGTCTAAATATTTGGCTTTTATAAAGAAATTTTTAATATTTTTAAAAAATATGGGACATATAAAGTAGAAAAACTATTATACCTAGATACAAATTGTAACCAATTAGAGTATATGAAAATTATGTTTTATTCTAAATGCCTTAAACAGATGTGGCCAAGTTATTAGTATAAGGAAATATAAAATATATGCTTTTTAATTTTACTTAGGTTAGGTTTATATAATATTCAATGACATTTTTTTATTTACAGGTAACTCCACGCATTTCGTGTCCATTATTGTTTCCATTTTAATTTGTTTCAATTTGATTTCTAATTCTTTTTTTCCTCATTAATATCCCTATTTAAAACACAATTTTACTTTCTGTTCATCCATATTTCTTAATTTTTTTACCCTTTTGGAATACTGTAAAGCCGTTAATTTAAATTTCCTTTTTTAAGTGTCCCACATTGATACTATTATCTTTATGTTCATTATCTAACAAGTTCTTTATCTTATCTTTAATTTCAATAACAAATTCTTTATTCTCTAAAAAAAATTATTTAGTTTCCAGGTTGGTTCTTCTATCTAAGGGGTTGTTTATCAGACCGAAATGGAATCTAGATTTGAAATGACATGTTGTCAAAAGCTAAACTTTTTAAAAAAAAGTATAACAGAATATTTACATAATGCACCAATCACGGCTCGTTTTGTCGTTTCTCCCTACATACCTTAAGCTCCGCCTACCTGGACACCTTCAGTACATAGCATGAAGTATACAGTATATAGTATAAAGTAAATAGTATATAGTATAAAATATACATTATATAGCGTAAAGTATATATAGTATATAATATAATGCATTTAGGGTAAAAACTATATAATATAGAGTATAAAGTATATAGTGTAAAGTATATATGATACAATATAGAGCATATAATATATTGTATAAGTTATGTAGTATATAGTATAAAGTATATAGTATAAAATATTTAGTATATAGCATAATGTATATAGGATAAAATATATATTATATAGTGTAAAGTATATAGTATATATATTATAATGTAGGTAGTATAAAATATATAGCATATAGTACAAAGCATATAGGATATATAATAAAGTATATAGTGTAAAGTTTATATTATAATGCATATAATATATAGTACAAAGAATAAAGTACATAGTACAAAGGATATATTATAAAATACATATTGTATAGTATATAGTATAAAGTATATAGCAAACAATGTATAAATGGTGCTAAGCTAAACACGCGCTAACATTTTCTTTAGGCACAAGTAGTACACCAATAATTCAAAGTTTCACTCTACTTTTGTCGTAAAGATCTCATTGATGATTATTCCTGGATAAAATCGAAAGTTTAATGGATTACCTCTATGGTCTAACCGGAAATAACATATGCGGAGATGGAATGCTTAAAAAATGCAATTAGTGCTAGTTCTGGCCAACTTGCCACTGGCAGATTTGACAGATTGTTCCTTTCGGAGCTTTTTCCTTTGAAATCCTTTATTTAATTGATCTAGTTAGTCCAGTTACTTTCCGGCACCTTTGACTGAGCATATTTCAATTCAGGTGTCATAATGGATTTTTATTCTTCGCGTGGCCTAATTTACCTATTTCCAAAGGTATTAATTACAGGGCGGTCTCTGCCAAATTCTTCGGGTATGGCAGTTCTAAGTACACAGGTGATAGTGGGGAATGTTTATCTCGCTAAGAGCCAAGGAAGTCAAATGTTTCTATTTCCAAGCGAAAAACATTGTTGGTTTCGTGTACGAGTGATTTTTAAGCAAACTACCAATTCCCTATATATAAAGATAAATAGGACGGACTTGAATTGATTGTCTGATACCACCGACCATCTTGTCCATCAGTCACATTTTGGTAAGTCCAGTCTAAGTTCTTTTTATATACTCGTAACCTTAAATACTGTAGGGAGACTTAGCCTTAGTTTATACAATAGTACTTCGCTAAATATTGCAAAATAATTTTAACAAACATTTTTGATAAAATATCGTTCATTTTTAACAATAAGTTTTGATAATATTGCTTCTTCACTGTGAACTCTTTAAAAAGTAAAATCCTCCAAGATGAAGTTCAAGATGAAGATGAAGATTTTCGGTTTGGGTAGTTTTCGATGTTTTTAGTTGTCAACAAAGAATGACATCTGATCATTTGTAAGTAAACGCTTGTTTGACAACACATCATATGCCAGTAAAATTTATAAAATTGACAACTGTTATTGCATATATGTGTTTTAATTTTATATTGTCAGTATCTCACACTAGTGCAACCACCACGACCATATTCATCATCATCATCATTTCGCACTACCGATATCGCCACAATTATCACCTCGCACAACGCCAAATGCCACGACCATTCACATTTCTCACTATCTCCATCAAAACCACCAACATCTCATAAAATAGCCTCCATACCAACGTTAAAAATACAAATCATATACACACACCATCATCATCATCATAATCATCATCGTTATTGCTGTCGAAAATAATCTTAGTTTCATTACTAATTCACGTCCGCCTCGGAATGGGGTAAACATAAGGTAGTCCAAATGTTGCGCCAAGCAAAACCAGGAAGAAGTTGTTGCTAATTGCTACGGCCTTGTTAAACAATATAATACATGGTCACATGGTGACGACGAATATAAAACCTCTCCTGATTCACCCAATCATTTTTCACCACTTAACCTTTTTGATAAGGCTTCAATGCCATTCGACGATCGCAAGTCATACATTCATCCCTTCTGGCTATTACTCTGTTGCACAGGCAAAAGAAGGAACCTGAGGGGACATCGTAATATAAAACTTGATACGTACAGAACAAAACCGGGAACTGCTGCTCTCATTTGGAATACCCTGACAGCGGGATCGTCGCATATTTGAAAATACACCATGGTACGGTTTGGAGCCAAATTTGAAGCACAAAGGTAAAAGTTAATATAATTATGCATAATTTTGCATGTGTACCTTTTACGCTGTAAATTTGATCTGATGTCATGCAATGAATAATTTATGCTTTTGATAATTTTCCTTACCAAATGATATGATTTATTTAAACGTTCCAGAAATATACATATTGCCTTTGTGTAACTTCTGTTTTATGTGTTGTTGTTGTTCTGGGACTTAACGCCAGTTTTCAGCACACGATACATGGCGGCCAAAATTAATGGTGGAGGAAGAAAACGGGAAATTTGCGGAAAGAACCACCGACCCACGAGAAGCTACTGTTGTTTTCTATGTAGGATTAGAAATACCTAAGGTGGTATAAATGTCTGCGGGTACGTACATGTTTTCTTCGATGTACCAATTATACTAGATCATGATAGCTGGTTCGATCACAGATTAATACGTGATGCAATATTTTGTTTTATAGTATCTGGTATGTTTATCTGATAAAGGTTTGTTGCCAAATAATTGTAATGTAATTGCACTTTCGCCCTATTTGGTGACGAATTCAGTAAAATTACATATTTTTGCTACTTTGAATTGAAAAATATCAACCCAGTCGCACATAATCCAAACGGTACCTCGTGAATATTTATTATGCAAAGAAACCAATAGTATATATGCATGCATGAATCTGTTTGGGATCGATGACAGGAATTACCATTGGATAAAACTTTTGTTTGGTTCCCTCTTAAATCAACTAATAAAATGATAGCTAAGACAAAATTTACTTAGCTCAAATATTCACACAACACATAACTTTCAATGAATAATTCAGAATCCCAGAGAATATTTTCTTTTTATAAAAAAAATACCAGGGGTTCTGCATTGCAAGCTATTTCAGTTGCTGTAGTCGATTTTATAATTTTGGTTTGGTGTGGTATTTTGCTTTTTTAAAAAAAAACACATGCAGGTTCTTTAGTATTGAAGCAATTGGAGCAAAGTATCAAGGTACTCAAACAATACTAATCTGGGCCCCGGGTGACCGAGTGGTCTAAAGCGGCCGACTTTACCGATCATTGACATCTCATCTCTGTCCGCCTAAATTCAAGTCTCAAGCTTGGCTAATGTAAATATTTGAGAAAGCCTGCCATTAGCCTTCCGTGGGTCGGTGGTTGTTACAGGATATTTTTCTTCCCAGCTTCTTCCTCCGCCAGCAATACTGGCCGCCGTGTATACTTATTATTGTGCTGAGAAATGGCATTAAACCCAGATCATCAACAACCACAACAACTACAACCTGTACTAATCTGATGGTGGGATTCTAACCCATACCATTTTTCATTAGACAGTCCGGTACGCAAACCACTTTGCCACCGCTGCTCCTTATGTACATGCATTTGAGATTCAAGATGAAATTTTGAATTGTTAACAATTTCTACAAACATAATGCATCATTAAAATTTATTGAGGAGTTTTTGTATGACCACATGACGTCATCGCCTATCTTAATTGCTATCACGTGTGACCTCAGTGGTCAGCAGTGACGTATATTGGCCACATGGTATATCGTTTGCACCACTGCTGACTGACGGACAAAAGTGAATCACATTAAAATGAGAAGGGATTGCAGCTACACAAACTGAAAACGAAAAACAAACAAAAAGAAGAAAAAGCAATAGAAAGTTAATTAAAACGACGTGTGTCGCCTATACCCAGTGCCGAAACTTACATTCCGTTGATTTTGACTGGCAATAAGCTTTTAAATCTCAGTTATTGCCTTAAGACCCCATCGCCGCCATCGGTACTGATAAAAATGTATTATTTTTATAGCTGGAGGCAAAAATCAAAATTACAGTCCTAAAGGCAAGATTAAGGGCGATATACTCACGCGTCCTTGTTCTTTAACACCACCCTTGCCTTGAGTAGCAGTTGTGAGTTTGATAATCCTGACCGATATTCTCTCTCCGTGTTCTATATACTTGAATACTATTACCTAGGGAAAAGTCAACCGGTAAAGTACCAAAGGAAGAAAACAATGCGAACTGCATTCCTTTCTAGAAAATGCTGCATCAATAACTTAAGCCTTATGATTGACAAATTATGTAATACCTGTTGTTTTTATCAGTTATTATAAATACGCTAGCTTAGTTGCCTGTCCTAAACAAATTGGGATGAGCGAGTTTAAAAGAGCGTTTCAACATAAAAATACAGAAAATGGTTTTAAAAAATACGATGCCGCCGCGAGTTTTGAACTGGCGATCTATCGTTTGGCTAGTGGGACACAGAAAGAAAGAATGAATGACAAGTATGCGTGTTTTATGTAAGATAGTCTTCGGTGGGTATACACCGACAAGAGTGAATCACATTAAAATGAGAAGGAATTGCGGTTACACAAACTGAAAACGAAAAATAAAACAAAAACAAAAAAGAAAAAGAAAAAGCAATAGAAAGTTAATTAAAACGATGTGTGTCGCCTATACCCAGTGCCGAAACTTACATATATAAAGACAGACGGGCGATTAACTAACCTATAGCGGGTTGGAATAGCTCCGTGTCCTCGTAAACTTGGCGTAAACAATACAAATGATTAGATTTCGAACAAGAATTCAGGCGTCCAATCCATGTTTCGAGAAGTTTCCTCTAAAGAGTAAGCTTCCACCGTAAGACTCGTAATTCGAATTGTTCCAACCTTCGATTAAGTGATGTAGAAATCTTGATTGACGGATGAGCCTATAATGTCCAAATCATTCGTACTGCTTTCTTATTCATCAAGGTGCCACACTACATCCTCCCGATGTGGTGCCATTATATACATATAACGAAAGTTAATGCTTTTTACATGCTATAAAATGTTTGTGAGGTAATAATACGTTCAAAATCTTATAAGAACCAAAAGTGTGTAGAAAATGTGTGACCGAAAAAAAAAATAAAGAAAAATGTTGGGTTTTAAATCGTTAAAACGTCAAATGTTCTTTTTCCCAAACAATTTATATCACTTGAATTAAACAAATCTTACGAAAAATTTAACCATTAATTTAGTTAAAATATTTTATTTGCGTGAGTATCCATGCATAAGCTAATCGATACTTAATGCTCAGGTTGAAACGATATTTCAGGAAAAAATTGGTTTCTATTAATACAGCGAAATTTTACAATCTGGTCATTCACATCATGAGAGAGAGAGAGAGAGAGAGAGAGAGAGAGAGAGAGAGAGAGAGAGAGAGAGAGAGAGAGAGAGAGAGAGAGAGAGAGAGAGAGAGAGATTAGCTTAATATAGTAGATGCTGTTTAGTTTTGACACAACAAAATCGATTACTTCTCTAAATATGTCAGAATATTTCCATTGATGACATTCGTGATAGTAATGCTTTGAATTAGTTTTTAAAAACAATTTGGTCACTGCTACAGACATAATACAACACGGAATCTTAAAAATACGTCGGAGACAACTAGCAGGAGGTCTCGTTGCCAGTTTGGCTCCAATTAGAAATGTGCGCCTTTTTTAAAGGGCTGATATTAAACCTTATCTCATCCTTAAAAATTATGGATTTTTTTTAAAATAAAAAAACGCAAAACCAACAAAAACAAAGCAAAACAAAAATAGCAACAATAAGCAAATTTAAAAAAAGAAAATTGAACAAAAATAGTGGATCAAGAAAAAAAATAACTTTTTTGTGGAAGTAAAAAAATAATAAAATATTTGTAAAAGAAAAAAAGTAAAAAGATTGCTGTCATAACCGGTCGATACCATGGTTAGGAAATGACACAAACACTCGATCAGAAAGTGAAATATCAATTTCTAATCGTTTTCCATTTCGAATTTTCTTGTGAATTGCATAAGACAAAAAAAAAACTCAGGCGTGGTTCCCGAGACAAAGTTAGTTGCATTTGTTACATTAAGAATTTCCTTGAAAGAAATTGCGCATTAAACAACAAATATTTACACATAAGTTTTCGTCATAGTTGTTAATATGACAAGTAATCATGATGGATGATGCCAAACAGCGTACAAATAGTCGTTCTTTAAAATACGTAGATAAATACAATATCAAAAACATGAATAAATTAAATTTAATATTTAGTTTGAAAGTGCTCGTGTGAAATTTATTTATCATTGCCGAAAGTCCTCATCTATTTTGTTGTGTTCAATTTCTAAAACTCATATAAAAATATTTTTTTAAATGTTTTCATTCGTTGTCTATACATATTTTCACGACGTTATTACAGATATAGATTAGAAACAAGTTTAAGATCGTGAGCATTTTATCCTTCGGCTTAAATATCGCTTTATAACTTTACTGAAAACATGTCAGGTTTATAGGTAGCATGCGCCTTGAGGCATCACATTTAAAGGTTCAGAACAGAAAAAGAATGTCAAAAGTTACTGTGAGCAGACACTAAACAAAACAGCATCATCTATCATCTACCTACATCATTTGTGCATCTGCTTTTTTTAACACAGTCTCTCTCTCTCTCTCTCTCTCTCTCTCTCTCTCTCTCTCTCTCTCTCTCTCTCTCTCTCTCTCTCTCTCTCTCTCTCTCATGTCAAGAGCGCATTTAAAACGACACAAAACCACGATAGTTTAAACATTTATGTATATGTTATTAATTACTTATTATATTGATAGTTATCGCATGAAGATTCGATCAAGAATGTAAAGCCAAACTACATTCACATAATGTACAAATAGATGTATTAAAGGTAAGTTTGTTATAGTTTGCGCTAGATTCCGCAAAATCAAACAGAAGGAACAACATCTGCTTAATATACACGTATGTATGAAATAAGAATAATATCGGTGTGATGGGGGATTTAAAACATTAAACCCCTTCTCCTTTTATTCGGCGTCTTTAGCTAAGGAACGATCTCCCGCGAGGTAATTTGTCCAGTGTGGACTGGTAGATGGAACGTTACAGATAGCTGAGCAAAGGATTGCAAGAAATAGAATAAAAGAACCCCCTTTCAATCAATACAACTGTAAAATTTTGATCAGTTATATAATCAAAATAAAATACCAATTCCCATACAACCTATTTACTACATAAATAGCCAAAATTCACATTCCAATTTGACGGATTGTCAGTGACAAAATTTTATTTCAGTGTAAGACTTTCATTACTTCTACGAGTGTTGATTTTGGGCAAAATCTCCAATGCTTTGACGGCATCACCTGACAACTGTCTTCTCACGACTTGTTTCCCACGTCTAGCCACGTGCTTTGTCATCTTCATCTTCATCTTCCGAATCTTGCTATTCGGATATCTCGTAGATGTAGATTTCCACTTTAACTAATTGGGTTAATTCCTTTTTCCTCCTTCTCCTTTCTTTTAGGGGCCCCGATTGGCCGAGTGGTCTAAAGCGCTCTCCGTTACGGATCACTGCCATCTCACCTCTGTCTGCGTGTGTTCGAGTCTAGGATTCGGCTAATGTAGATATGTGAGAAAGTTTGCCAGTAGCTTCTCGTGGGTCGGTGGTTCTTTCCGGTGATTTCCTGGTTTCTTCCTCCACCATTAATACTGGCCGCCATGAATAGCCTATCTTGTGCTGAAAAATGGCGTTAAGCCCAACAACAACAACAACAATCCTTCTCCTTTCTCTCGTTCTGAGTACGAAGTTGTCCCCTTACTGCCGTGTTTCTCTTTTCAAACAACAGTCCAAACCCAATTTGTCTTTCTAAAACAACTATCCGGCTCTCTTTTGTAATTTCTCGAAGAACACTACTTCGTTAGCGTTTACGGAGTCGACTTAGTCTTCTCTAACAAAAAGTCTGACTAAAATGTTTTTCAAGCGATAGTTCCTAAATTGTTTCTCAAAGTGTACACCCTTAAATTCCCTGGCCAATCAAAAATAACTGTTGATAAAATTATCCTTCCAAATTACGCATCTGCTATCGATTTCACTAGTCTAATACTTGCCGCAATTAGCTTAATTTGAAAAATCAATTATTTGACGTACGCCCCTTTTGAACTATCACGAGACGGATTAGGATTACGCGTATGCCCTTTTCTATAACAATGACCGGTTCAGATTCCAATGAAGCTAAACGAAGTTCTTTTTATGTTTAGAGAAGAAATTTAAAAACAAAATAATCATTGAACTGTCTTCAGATCTTTTTGCTTTTAATTATGTTAACTTGAAAGCAGTTTATTTAACCTTGAGTTTCAACCAGTTTCAAAATTCCACACATCACACTCGAATTCGGTATTGATTTAAATATGGTAACACTTCACTAAAACGAAAATGTTCTGGCATTTGCACTATATTTGACAAATGATGTTTTAATTCCCATAACATTCTTTCAATTTATATTATTCATTAATACATATGTGGATTTTCGGTCAGGGCACCACTACGAATGTCTCAGATCACATAATGTCCTTTATCTATGTTTTGTCCGAACACAAGAGTTCACATCGTGCTAATGAAATACATCAAAGATGTTCACACGTAATCCTGTCCTTCTTGGACCCATTGGCTGCTACTTAAGAACACGAAGATGTTCCGTCAGAAAAATAATCTTTGTCGCAAGGAGTACCATGTCACCTCATACTGTCTTATATAACAGAGAGAGAGAGAGAGAGAGAGAGAGAGAGAGAGAGAGAGAGAGAGAGAGAGAGAGAGAGAGAGAGAGAGACGCTGATCATGGTCTTTGGGCATAACGCGATTGACTCCGTTATTATTTATGGGACATCCCTTTGCATAGATGAATGCACAAAGTCACAGCGAAACTGTTGCCAAGATCGTTTTGTGTGAATAACTTCATCATTATACTTATTTTCTCTACGTTTTATAAACCTTTTACGAACCATGCCAATTGACCTTGCTGGAATATTTCCTAGGTAAATTCAATTAAATATGAATCAATTTACCGGTAGATAGCCCGAGGATGTGCCGTAAGGGATAAAGGAGGTAAGGTAACTTTAGATAGCGACAATCATAGGGACACAGACTGCTCCAGTCATTAGTATAGTACGTTATATAAATATATTTTTTCTTTCAAAAGCTACTGCATTACGCGCTACTGTAAATGAATACTGAGAATTAGACGTTATTACTATTTGAATTTGTATATGAATGATGCTGACATTCATACGTCATGCTTTGACAACCTTTTTCTATATTCATGATTCCACAATAGCCATGCCAGATATATTATTAATCCGTCCCTAAAATAAAGCAAGCTTTAATCTCAAAGAATACCATTTAGTTCCCTAAGATCTGAGTGGGGACAAAATATTTAACTAAAGGGTAAAAGAATATTAATTTATCAATATAATCTATCGGAACGCCACAGTATTATCGTTTGTCGATACTCACAAACACAATGCTTCTTAATTGTACTGGACAGGACTTGGCTCACACAATTAGCTTCGTGTAATTAAATATTGATTATTCGAAACACCATCTGTTAAACGTTTATAACAAATATTCTGCAGTGTTGACAAATATTTGAAAAACAATCACGATGACATTCCAAAACTGTTTTTAACATAATAAATATAAAAAGGAACGTATGATTGAGATATAGTAGATAGATATCGTAATATGTAGATGTCCTCTACAAATATGATGCTAAAGATTATCAAATAAATATGATTACATGTAAAACGTAGAGGATATTCTCTTTTCTTACGTTTTAACGGGATATATTTCATGGTTTGATACCAAAAACGTAATATTGTAATGAGTGGCGAAGGTACAAGTTAAAATAAATCGTTTTGTATACAAAACTATGAAATATATAAGGTGTTAATGTGGGAAAAGAAAGTTTTCTTTTTATTATGTACTAAACATGCTCAATAATCGAAGTTTATAATCTTAAGCTCAAGGGCACAAAACGTTAACCCACTTTCCCTTTTCGTAAATTCACCTGGCTCTCATAGGCTGATTCTACAAATATACGTGACCTATGAAAGCGGTAGCAATGGGTTAGCTTAATCGGTCGTCTATCCGCAAACAAGGCAAAGTCCGATTCAGCAAAGCATGACTTGGGTTTTATGGTTGTTTTCAGGGAAGGAAGAGGAAATAACTTGAGAGAGACACGCTAAAGGCTTCTAATCAAATTCTTCATCTAAGATTAATTTCCATACTGACACGCAAGGAAGTTTCATTTTAATTGTTATAACTCACAAAATGCTCATTTATGTCATAGATACAACTTGTGTGGGCACACACAACCAAGAGTCGCATGGCATGCTGGGAAATCTTATATTTTTTCATTTGAAAATATAAGGATATATTTTATAATAGATATCTCACATGTGAAAATGTAGGAATTTAACAAATATGAAATTATTTTTCCAATAAATCTCCATATTTCAAACTTAAGAATTTCAGCGAAAGCAGTCTATAAGACAATGTTATAAAATAAATTAATTTTGACTGATATTTCGGCAGGTTAACGTTTATCAGACAGTAAGATACCATGTCTGTCTTATTAGACAAGTTTATTCCTCCAAAGCAATTTCAGATTTACAGTTTCTTTCTGAGCAACATGGGACCGCTCAGATCGCCAGTCTCGCGTGCTAGAGATCGCGGGTTCGAACCCTGGCTGAGTCATACCAATAACTTATGGTACTCACAGCTGCCTCGCTTGGTGCCCAGCATTAAGAGGTTTTTGTAAGGATTGGTGGGTCTGGTATCTGGATAATGTGATACTACACGTCTCCGGCATGATGCTCTAGTGTTAGGCATCACCATAAACAGCCACACTGCAAATATCGTAACAATATGACTGAAATTGTTAAAGCTGCTTAAAAGATTCAACCCCCTGTCTGTGTCTGTCACACACATACACATACACACACATATAAAAACACACACACACAAATCAGCATATGGCATTCGGGACATGTGACTACGGACACGGAAATTCGATTCCAGTACAACAAATCTTTGTGAACGTATCGATGGCGAGAGAGGGCAAATTGCTGAATATAACTAATAAAGATAAAAAAAACATGTAGAGATTGATGCTATTGAACCAATTTAATACTAGTTATTAAAATACGTTTATGTATTTCCCGTTTTTAATAGGATATGCTTAAAATTATTTTCCTACTTGTTAGTTTTATTATATAGGAAATAGAACATTGGCCTCAAAGTCGATATATAAAGTGTTCGCCTCTGGTTCGGGAGGTCGCGGGATCGAACTCCGATCGAGTCATACCAAAGACTTATAAAAATGCCGCCTGTCTCTCGCTTGGCCCTCAGCATTAAAAGCCTAGTTAGGGTGGGACATGATGCTGCATGTCTGCGTGACGATGCCCCAGTGCTAGACATCACTAAAAACTGCCACAATACAGACATCGTAGCGATATGAGAAATTATTAAAATTACGTTTAATCCAAATCACACACACACACACACACACACACACACACACACACACACACACAAGCACCAGCGCATTTGAAACAGTGCACATGTATAACGTGCACTGATGTGGGAACACATTATATATATATATATATATATATATATATATATATATATATATATATATATATATATATATATATATATATATATATATATATATATATATATATATTGCTTGCAGTGCTCGCAGAATATCCATCTCACACAAGATGATGTTGTTCGGATTTCATCTTCTGTTTCTACTGGCTGTCCTTGTCAAAACTGATGTTCCAGGCCGGATCAAAGAAGGTAACTTACGCACACATTTTTTTCTTCCAATGACAAATCTGATTTAACTGTTGTAAACCTTGATATCACTACATCGCCTGCGTATTGTGAGCATGACATTAATACCGTAATGTTTATAAAATACATCCTATCAGATAAAAAAATTTCCGGAGGAGAGCGTTATGAAAATAAAAATATGAGAAGAACACATACAAATCTACAATTGAACAACAATATGGTGTGTTCAGACCTATTGTTTCCAAAGAAATTTCTCTACTTCATACACGAGATTTTAAACAGAACCCAGGATCAGGTATTCATACTGTATTATTCTTTGTCGTATTTAAATGTCATCGGTTTAGTCTTACGGACGATTATCACAGCTATATGTACCATCATTGCTCGTATATAATACCAAACTTGAAATTGCCGTCACACTGATCTATGGTAATATAATGTGCCGGCATATATCAGGCCTACGCTTTTCATTGCACTGGTGACTTCTACCATGATCCTTCCGCTGGTGACTTCATGTGAACAGTATTGTCCTAATCTGCCGGTTTACCATACGAGATTATTTAAAAGTATTTTAAAATCAAATCTGCTGAAAGATGCATCTAATTCTATAGTATATGGAAATCATACTACACACATGCACATGTTTAATCGTACATAGCAAGGAGTACGAATGTGGGTAAGTCTCGAGTCTTGGAGTCTCTGTTAAATGGAGTTATGGCTGTTACACACGATATCCAGCTATACTTTATTACAAAATTAGTATAATCCATGAGACTGAATGAAAATTAGGAGCATCTCACCAATTTTAACTTACATTAAAGGATGCATTAAATCTTAATTGGATTAAACAAGTTACATTTAAATACGTAGGTTATGGTTAAGAAACAAAGCATGCCATGTGTAACGGAAAATAACACGTTATAGCTTGGTATTAAGACTCCTCAGATATGTGTTTTTCTTTTGTTTCTGTTAGTTTTTCATTGTACCTTTAAAACATCATTGACAACATAATGCCGAGGAAGTGGGAACTTTGTGCCATTTCCAAAGAGATACCTAGGTAGTCGATACGGCCTGGGCAATAACCGGACCCACATTATACCATGTGATCTACCTCTCTCACCCCACATACACAGATGGGAGAGACATGCATAACTACGGACAATTTTGTTTACAATGTATAGATCAATTGAACACTAGAAGATCTAGGAATCGAAAGTCAAGTCATTCGAGTTGTATATCATTGATACATGTCTTATAACTTTCTTTCAGACACCACCTACTGGCGAAAACAAGGTATACAAAATATTATGGATGCTATCAAAACGACTGAAAATACAAACATCGCAAAGAACATCATTTTGTTTATTGGTGATGGCATGGGAATTTCTACGATAACTGCGGCTAGAATCCTAAAGGGACAGTTGGCAGGAAAACTCGGCGAAGAAGAATTGTTGTCTTTTGAAAAACTACCAAATACAGCTCTGGTCAAGGTATGTTTTTCAAATTTTACAATTGATCGCTGTTGTGAATCACTGCATTAATTATGCGATTACAAAACAAAATCAATGCTCATAAAAGTGCGTTTTTCTTCTCTTAAGTCGCTATAATTTGCATATTTTAGCAAGATGGCATGATACTCCAATCTCTCTCTCTCTCTCTCTCTCTCTCTCTCTCTCTCTCTCTCTCTCTCTCTCTCTCTCTCTCTCTCTCTCTCTCTCTCTCTCTCTCTTCACCCAACCCATCACCACAATGTGTAGTAGACGGATCGCATAATTCTTCTTTCATTTTTAATACAGACCAGCGGTCCATTAATCGTCACAAAAAACATACAGGTAGCGTAGGATGTGAATACTGTTGCATAAAGCTTCGTTATGAGATTTACTAATACCTATTAT
Organism: Potamilus streckersoni; assembly: GCA_016746295.1. NCBI lineage: Eukaryota > Metazoa > Mollusca > Bivalvia > Unionida > Unionidae > Potamilus > Potamilus streckersoni. Next base: position 27,181 of record JAEAOA010001660.1, on the reverse strand, counting down.
TCTTCTCAGTGGATTTTATTTTTGACGCCTGAAAACGTCATAGTGCGAAACACAACAGCTGTGATGCTTTTTCCTTCCTGTATCAGCCTTCGGGCGCTAACGTACAGTATTGGTGGAATGTATTTTCCCTTATTCTTTCTTTATTTCTGACTCCTGTTTGAAAATTCTCTGACTATGAACATATTAGTACAAAGAGAAATGAAAGAGTCCCAGCTGAAGGTCACTAGGTCATTGTTGAAGGTCAGTAGTGAAATTCCTCATGATCTGATGAGACATTACTTCCTTTTGCAGGTATATACAGTCGACAAACAAGTGCCAGACTCCGCTGCTACCGCCACCGCAATCCTTAGTGGGGTCAAAACCAAGAACAAGTTCATAGGGGTCGGACCTGATGCTGTACTCAATGACTGCGCATCAGCTAAGGGGAGGGAACTTAAATCTATATTGAAATTGTGCAAGGAAGAAGGTTAGGAACTGTCCACCGAAACAAAATATTGTTTTTAACACGCTCTACATATATTTCCTTTTCTAGGGGTAGATTGATTGCATTTATTGTTGTTTTTGCTGGTTTAACGCTAGTTTTCAGCACAAGATAGGCTAGAGATGTCGGCCAATATAAATAGTTCAGAGAGAACCAACGACCCACTAGAAGCTAGTGTGGCATTTGAATATATATATATATATATATATATATATATATATATATATATATATATATATATATATATATATATATATATATATATACATTTTCCACGAAATTCAAGTGACATGAAATAGATTCAAGTTGAAACGCACAAATTATAATCATATCTCCTTTTTGCCATTAACAGGCCGTGACCTGTATCAAGCTGGGAATAAATAATTATTACGCGTGTAAGACTACAAGAAGACGTTTGATAATTGTCATTTAAAGGATTTTAAATGAATGCAATGCTAATCTTTAAGCTACATCTTGAGTGGGGACGTATAGCCATTATTTATTTACTATGGCTTATTATTTCACTTTCTAACAGGTAAATCAACAGGTATAGTAACAACGGCCCGTCTGACGCATGCTACTCCTGCTGCTGCTTATGCTCACAATCCGAATCGAGAATGGGAGAGTGACCTCAATGTCCCCATGAAAGTCGGTACCGATTGCCGGGATAACGCCTACCAGCTGGTCACGGAGAATAAAGATATACAGGTAGCCGCAATATGAAATTCCTTGGCCTTTTCTGCCAATTAGAGAAAGAAACATCAAATGAAATTCGCCGCCATTGAGAACTGCATGTATATTGAAAACTGTTTTGTTCACCTTGTACAATATGGCGATAGTATGAGACAGTCACAAAATAAAACATTGCCTTCCTTTTCTGCTATAACATATGAGGTCTTTCCGAATACCAAACCCATCAAATGCATGTGTAATCCTACAACTACATCCGATGTTATTTCTTGGCTAAGCAATGTTTCCATTGAAGTAGCAGTTGAATGTGTGGTTTGTAAATATTGATTGGTTTAATTAAAAAAAAAACTAAAATTAGAAAATCAGTAGAGCACGAATATTAACCATTATCAAGATTTATGCATTAGAAAGAATTTTGCCGTTTTTGAATATTTTTAAAAAATCCTATAGTGTCAGGATCTATTAGAGAGAGGGCTATCACTGACTCTCAATATTTTTAAAATAAAGGATGACCAAACATGCGTATTTTCCACAAATTGCGGTAACATCACACACTTTGCTTTAGATGTTGGAAGTTTTAGAAATATGCGGATATTATTTATATTTCAAGTAGTTTTCTAACCAGCGAGTTGCATGTCAGGTAAAATGTTTTAGAAGAAGATTAAGTTACCTCATGCACTTGTTCGTAAATAATGAATTTCGCGCCTAGAGTTTCAGAGGTTTTATATTGTTTTGGTTGATTTTGGGGTAACAGTTTGCGAAATCTTTTTTTTTAATCACGTATAATCAATTCATTCAATTCAGGATGAAGAGACTAGAATATGCTTGCATGCCAAAAATGGCCAAATCAATTTTTTGCTGCTTGGAGAAAATTTATCCCTCTCAAGCACACGGCATACTATCTACTATTTGCTACTAAGAATAGACTGTATTTCTAATAATAGGCACGTTCTATGTTTGACTCTTGACCTTGAAAAGCGGGTCTAGCTACGTAAAGTGACATAACTAAAATTTTAATACATAGAGGAATACTGTTAGACTAAGAGCTATTACCTCATTTACTACAATTTAATAGATTGTGTGTCGTACTTAAAATAATAATTTTGAGACCTTTTATCGTCAATTCTGTTTTAAGATAAATGAAGAAAATCCTTAAACATTGCTTCTGATGATAAAATTAAACACGATTACCATTATCTCACAATTTATGTTGATATTGTTTTACTGCAAACATTTTAATGTACATTTTTATGTATTTTTTTAATGTACTAACCCTCTAAAACCATCAGCATTCCTAATACATTGATCGCTAAACGATTTGCAGTTTTTATATTGATTAGTTATAACTGATGCATCTTGAGTGCCTACAATGTTTTGAATCTGGCATCTTTAAGTGTAAAATGCTTAAGTAGTCCAGAAAATGAAAACGCATTGATGGGTGGTTAACTCGAATATAACTTTCCATAATTTTGTATGGGAAAAGGGTTTGGGGTTGCGATTGCTTTACATGTATCCATCACGCCGGGCTAGTATGTACATATTGGAATTGTCACCCCTGAATGTATTCTAAACTCCCAAAAAACTTACACAAGTCATAATTTTAAATTACTTTTACTTGACTCTTAAAACCACGTGTGAGTGCTTTAATTTGATCTCTTTGTACAAGGTGCTATTGGGTGGAGGAAGGAAGAAGTTCCTGAGGAATGTGGATTTTGATCCAGAGTCAGGTTTCCTGGCAAATGACGGCAGGAGAGACGGTCTAAACTTGGTAGAGGTAAGAATGGTGGATAAAACTGGACGAAGGTTTATAAGCATGGATAAAATGGGAAGATGGATTATAAGCAATGTATGAAACGGGAAGATGGCTTATAAGCATGAATAAAACGGGAAGACTTCTTATAAAGAATGTATGAAACGGGAAGACGGCTTATAAGCATCCCGAGCTTAATTTATCCACGCCTCTCGAGCCTCAAGTAAGACGTGGATTTTATTTTTCCTGCGGACATACAGGAAGAGCAGGTTTTACCGGACCTAATGATTGGGCAGGGGATAAACTCAAAAACCGATCTGGGGGAATGTTTTTTATGATAACATTTAATGTAAGCGATGACACTTGAGTAATGGTTTAGCGTATTGTAGTTTGTTTAATCCCGTTATTATAATTACTTTATCAAAGTTTACAGATACAAATGTGTGCCATGCTTCGCATACGCAAAATTGTAATCTGACCATTGAACTGTCTAATATGGTTATCGCTAAATGGCGCAATGCAATTGGAGAGAACAAATAACTTTTGGAGATCACAAATAGTTTTATGTACACAGTAATACGATTAGACTAGTTTATTCCCATTTTGAAATCACCACAGACAGAATATATAGCTACTTTTCTAATAATTTCTGCATTTTTCTTCCATTTAAGCGTGACACACTGTCATTACCACAAACTTGATTTTTCAATTATCTTTGTCACGGATGTTATCACTCTAAATACGTAAATTAAGGTTGCAAGGGCTTACCTTTCTTGCAAAAGCGACTATTCTAAGTTTCCAGAAATAAGCGCGCGCACACACACACACATACATACATACATACATACATACATACATACATACATACATACATATATATATATATATATATATATATATATATATATATATATATATATATATATATATATATATATATATATATATATATATATACGAGGCAGGATTGAATAGAATTCCATCTCCAAATAATTCTCATTTATCAGCGTAAAAGAAGCAAAAATTTTCTTAATTTGATTTGATTTCATGGATTGCTCAAAAAGAAACAACACTGTTTTATGCAATTGTTTCAATAATATCCTTGAATTGTATTATCAATTCATCAAATATATCAATAGTTTCTTTGAATCGTATGCTCAGGTCAGCAAATATATCAATAGTTTCCTTGAGCCGTAAGCTCAGGTCTTCAAACATATCAATATTTTCATTGAGTCGTATCCTCAGGTCATCAAAGATATCAATATTATCCTTGAGTCGTATGTTCATGTCATTAATACATCAATATTATCATTGAGTTGTATGCTCAGGTCATCAATATATCAATATTAACCTCGAGTCGTATGCTCAGGTCATCAAATATAACAATATTAATCTTGAATCTGTTAAATTTGCAAGTGCTTGTCCATAGTTGCATTATTTTATCGTTAAAGGTGACATTTAGGATTTATTATTTCAAACCTGTCCATTTGGTGGAGAGTTTAGAGAAATATTTATTACAACTTGTGTTATGGAAAATCTTTTCCTTGCTCAGTATGCGCTTATAGAAAGTGGTTTAAAAATTATAGATTGGTATGATTTTAAATTAACACATCTAAGAATAAAGGTTAGGACGTACATATTTCGTTTTCTTTTCGCATGTTTTAGACGTACCATGCGAAATAATGATTTGATGACATCAGACAGCGATATGTACTTCATAATGTACTACAGAGAGTAATCGTTATATTGTGGCTGTGAGTTATTTTCTGTTATTGCATTTATTATTGTTTGGTTCAACAATATTTTTCCTGTAACAGATGTGGAAAAATGACAAAGAAGCAAGGAACGAGACACACGCCTATGTTTGGAACAAAAAACAACTTGACTTGATTAATCTAAACAGCACCGATTATATTTTGGGTAAGTTGTTACAAGATAACATTGTAAAAAGATAAATTTATGAGTTCTTCTCACAGATATTTAAAATAACTTTTATATAATAACAAGTACACCTGCAATGGATCTTTGTTAAATCATAATTATAGAAGACATGGTGTTCGAAATCTCTAATATCCAGAAGACCGTCTTTACTCGTTTATAAGCCGAGTCCAACTGCAAACATCATAGATCTGGATATGACATAGCATAATGTGCCTGTTGATCATAGTCTATGTTATTTGTTCTGTTGATTACTTCTCACAAAATACACAGACCCAGAACTGCCAGCACATAATGTAAGAGCAGATCTGGGCCTGTATCGTTTATTGTTACACTCGTGTAATAAGCGAGCACAAAATTTAAGTCTTCACTTGTATTGATTGCATGTGGTAGGCCCTCCTATTCGTGGTATATTTGTTCTATCATTCTATATTATTCGTATTTTCCACTTTTTTCCGCTAATCTCCATGGCGACACATATTCAATTTTTTTTTTCATTCGCTATTTTGCGAAGAGAGGAACAAACGATAAGTAACAACTTCGTTAGGCCACTAGGAATCGGAGAACCAGCAGGGTGTGACGGCCACCATATAAACCGATGAAAACCCGAAATGGTTTATTTTAATCAAAATAAAATAAAGTCAAGTAATATATATATATATATATATATATATATATATATATATATATATATATATATATATATATATATATATATATATATATATCTTCGCTGCAGAAACCATGTTTTATATGTACGTAAAAATGTCTTTTTTGTTGGTACTGTAGAGAAAATCAAGGTCGTTTTAATGTCATTTTGTAGACTTATCATTCTGCCTTTCACTAATCACGTCTTCTGTAAAACAGTACTTAGCACACGATATATTTGCAGGTTTGTTTGAAGCAGACCACATGCAGTACGATATACAACGTGACACGGGTCCTAATGGAGACCCCTCCCTGGCTGACATGACCCAGAAAGCAATAGAAGTGTTACGGAGGAATGACAACGGGTATTTCCTCTTGGTAGAAGGTATGTAGTCATATAATAATTTTTGTCGTGTCTGTAATTACATTCGTTAGCAAAATGGATAATTTACGTCATCAGGGCTTGCCAAATGGACTTAAGAGAATCACACATTGGATAAATGCACGGACTGTTTTGTCATTTAACATTCCATTGTCCAACGATTTCAAGTCACTTTCCAGTTGGAAATGTATCAGATTTCCGCCAGAAATAAAGGCGGAATATCTTCCCTTACAAAAACTCGCTGGTGTCTATGTCCTTTCTTGACAGTGATCCATGGTCTTTAGCAAAGACTTCGTATAATTAGGAAATCCATATATCAGTTTTTCCAAGAATGCTTTCCGTTATGCAGCCACGCCATCTCGGGCAAGTTTATATATTTATGCACTTTTATAATCGGTTCTTTCTTGATTAGTTTTGTTCCCATATCTTTAAGCTCAGCAAAGATCACAATTTAACACGATGTCAGCACTAGAAATACAAAATAAGTAAAGAGAACGAGTCCATCTTTATATTGCATGGCTTGTTTAAATCTACTTGTTGCATTGCGGCCCCTCGTTTGCTCGTCAGTACTAGTAATACATTGTAATTCTTTGTTTCTTTTTAAGTGTTCTCCATGAAATAATATTTTAAAAAGAATGTCTGAGTAACAGTGCGTCATACAATATTTTAAATAGAACTATATGATGTTATGAATGCTGCCGCTTTAAAACTTGATTTCAAATGTTTCCGAATTTATCAAAACTTATATTAAATTATTGTTTGTTCATAAATAGAAAAATTAGCTCAGAGACTTTCCAAATTATCAGATTATTATTAGTACATATTTTGTCTTAAAATTCTTGTTTCAACGTGACAGGAGGAAGAATTGACCACGGTCACCACGCGAACCAAGCCAAGTTGGCTCTTCATGAAACTTTAGCGTTCGAGAAAGCCGTTAGCATTGCCATGACGATGACCAGTGAAGAAGACACTTTGCTAATTGTCACGGCCGACCACTCTCACGTGTTCACCATAGCAGGATATCCCAATCGGGGTAATGATATTCTTGGTAAGTAATGATTTCTGTTTCTCTTGTGCTTTTTACATAACTTTTGAGTGGTGATTTTTGAACGTTAAGCAATTGTACCAATGAAAATCATGAAAAATTGACTTATATTGCAACTAGTGATATATGTAGTAAGACTTCATTTCTCAAAGACAAGCAATATACACTGATAAAGATGCGAACATATTTCAAGTGAATTTTAACCACGTATTGTTCTGCAAAGTGATTTATTGTTATATACATTTTCACATCAACACCAGTTGGCTAATTTATAAAACAAGGGACCAAGTGCTACTAAAATATTTCGGAGGATTCGTTCAAGCGGATTTTAGGACTGCTGAAATTATACTAAGCAATTAATAGGAAATCCGCAACAGTTAGGTTTCTCTTCAGTCCAAGTTTGCCATTAAAATGGTCCGGTTCTAAGATGTGTGGGACCCAAGGCAGCAAGTGATGAACGCGGGGCCCCAAGCAAAAATATTGCTTTGCGGAGAAGCGCAGGGCCCAAGGCGGTTGCCTCGTTAGCCTTGCTCTAGGACCGGGATTGCCCTTGAATCATTAGACTTATTTTTATCAAATGTACGTGTCTTCTCAGATCACAAGAAAAGAGTCCGACTGTCTTCTTACACTATCGAATCAATTTGTGAGTCACCTGCAAATATTGTTGTTTTTAGATTAGTCACAAACGGAGTTTGTCGAATGTATGACATCACTACTTTTGGGGCACTTCTGATAAAGAACTGGATTACGAGCGTTTTTGGAGAATAAATTAAGAGCTGGCAGATCTTATTCTAAACTGAATATTTGAACGTCGTATAAAAGCTCATTTATTTAAAATAACGGTTGATGTCACATAGTTTTTTTGCAAAATATTTTCTTTATTTCAAGGTTTAGTTAGATTGGAATGATGATGAAATTGCTTTAAAAATCCCAAAACAAACAAAAAACGGCACCACTTTAACAGCGGAAACAACGGTAAATCGAAAAAAAAAAAAAAACCAAGGGAGATAAATCTCTCAATGTAGTTATACTCTAAAGGCTTACCTATCTTCGTCATATTTTTTTTTGTCTCCAACATATCTCCCCAAAATTTGAAAATTTAAAAATATTATATGGATGCCTCATAAAATAAAATATTTAATTGTATCTTCTTTGTTTCAAGGAATCTAAAGAAGTCCTTGCATGCTTTTAGATAATACGCATTTCAGTTAACCATAAAACATTCCCATCCCAAAACCGACAAACAACCATTACAAAAGGAAAAAAGAAAAACAACACAAATTAAATGCCAGCCAAGCAAAACAACAACAACAACCACAACAACAAAGCACAAACCGATACAATTTTGCAGTCTGGTATAGTCCATCAATAGTTTAACAAGGCAACCATTCATTGGATAGTTCTTTTAATGGTCCAGAACTTGCTTTTGTTTTAATTTTACGAAATAATACCATCGAGTCATTCAGCAGTACAGGAAGTCATCCAGCTTAAATTCTGCATATGTGATTAAAACAGCATGAATGCATAACATAATCCAGTGACTTGGTGAGATTGTTTGTCTTATTATTATTATATAGTATTAGGGCTCCAGAAATCTTATGTTATGATAATAACAGATTCAAAATTGTAAAAGATGACTGTCTTATATAATATGGTTGACAGCACCAGGGATTTATTTACTTATTCTTGACTTGTAATGTTTATGCAGACTTATACGGGCTGGTGATACATAAAGTGTGTACTGTCCAGAACTGTTCACAACAATAGTACAAATACACATATTCGCAAGTTTTAGATATAGCGATGATAGGTTGAAAAAACTTAATTATATTAAATCTGCACTTGCAGATATGTAGATGCAGTTTACATAAACCCTTATAATCCAGATAAGCATGGCATGATGAAAGGATGTTATAAAGATTTTTATAATTATTTTACAATTAAGGACTCGCAATGCCGTCAGCACCAGAGAACACTCCTATAGACAAACTGCCCTACACAACTCTCGGATATGCCAACGGTCCCAGCTATTCTTTCGCAGGGCGGAAAAATCTAACGAAAGTTAATACAAGTATGTATGTATGTATGTATGTATGTATGTATGTATGTATGTATGTATGTATGTATGTATGTATGTATGTATGTATGTATGTATGTATGTATGTATGTATGTGTATGTATGTATGTATGTATGTATGTGTGTGTGTGTGTGTGTGTGTGTGTGTGTGTGTGTATGTATGTATGTATGTATGTATGTATGTATGTATGTATGTATGTATGTATGTATGTATGTATGTATGTATGTATGTATGTATGTATGTATGGTGCAAATCGATCATAAAATTATCTACTTCACATTTGGGTACAAATTACATACATTCGTTGAATATGCTATTTTCTCCTATTTCTTCTCCCATATCGCGTCATGTTTCTGTTTCACGTCCCATATATGACGTCACAACTCTCATACCTATCATCTACTCCCCCTTTTCTCTTCTCCACACCCAGTTGGACCTCGAGATGAGGGTAGGAGAAATCACAAAGATTCTTCTAACGTTCTAATTCGTTCCTCTTGGGTGGGTAGATGGTGATGACATGAATAGGTGACTGGGGGTCTCTGCATCCTAGGGAGGAAATTTGTTTTGTGTAATATAGATGTTAACCTTTTCTCTCAGCGATATAAAAATGAAACAAATCGAATTAGATAACGTTTCCATCGAATGATTAGTATACCTTTACCAGGTTTTTGTATGGGCAAGGTTTCGTAGAGCCAAGCGAGTCAGGTTGAACGAGAATAAAATAGGACAGAAGCGTGTATTTCAGGCATGATTCAATACTTATAACTTTTCATCTTCTCGTATCAGCTACGGTTGACTTCAAGCAGGAGAGCGGGATTCCCATGCATCACGAAACTCATGGTGGGGAGGACGTAGCTGTCTACTCCCGTGGTCCCATGTCACACCTTCTCACGGGAGCCAAAGAACAGAATTACATTGCTTTCGTCATGGCGCACTCAGCATGCGTTGGAAATATTGGAATCTCATGCAGTGAAGGAAGACAACATTACAAAACGATTAACAATACTGAACGGCATAATTGGAATATTTCTGTATTTTTGTTTTTATTTTCCATATTTTATTTTTTATTCAATATATTATTGTGCATTAAATTTCTATGAGAATATGTAAAACTGTTCAATACCCATATTTCTGTTACTGATTATTATTCTATGTGTCGCAAAGGAAGCAGTGTTTACGGTACTAGGAGTCAGTCTTGTGATATCAGTAGTGTTGTTTCAATAAGTTAAAAATATTTATTGTCAAAATAAACAAGCAGAGGAAGTGAGAGAGAGAGAGAGAGAGAGAGAGAGAGAGAGAGAGAGAGAGAGAGAGAGAGAGAGAGAGAGAGAGAGAGAGAGAGAGATGTTGGTGAAAGTGAGAAATATTGAGTGAGTGTGTGAGAGATATAGAAGAGAAATGAACCAGACATGATCATTTTGTTTCGATCAATGTTCTGCTCTAGATTCATAACACTTGTATGATTAAACCTGCTTCGGATTTTATGTCTGTGTTTTCTTTTGCTTTAAACCTTCATATGAGTATCACTATTGCCCCAGTACTTATCAATAATAATAACAATCTCCGTATTTGGTTAAATGATATATTTGGAACTTTTAAATCCAAAATTGTTAAAAAAAACTCTAAGAATTTCAAAATACGAAGCAATATTAGAATGTGCTACCTTCCTGACTTGACATAAAACATATCAAAGGTAATACGAGTAATTCATGCTAATCAGTATTTCTCACAAAATGCCGAGGAGCGAAAATAGTACATCTACAAACAAAGCAGCTAAACACAAAAATGATAATATGGTCCACGTGATAAAACGACTACATTCTAGGCAGTGCCATAGAAGTGTAAAATGGCACTATAGAAAAGATTTCATTCAAAGAACGTATGACAGCAATTCACACATATTCTCAAACAACTATGCACTATGTTTTTGGCCCAAACTATTGCAGTTTTAATTTTTAAAAATATTAAATCACAAAAATTATTACAAAATGAATAAACCATAATTGTCTATTAGAGGAAAATATTTTACGTTATCTAGATGAAGTAAAAACAGTTTACTATTTATAGTGTGTGGATATGCAGATTTTGTGTACTCATTTTCACAGGGCTTTTATTTTACATAAAATAAATGAGGCTAATTTAGATTTTTAATTAAAAGCATAAATGGGAGGAAACAAAAACCACAGCAGATAAATAGACGTGATTGTGGAAAAAATACAGTAAAATGAACTTCAATATATTTGCATAACATTCCAGTATTGTATACGAAGTATAAGTGAACGAATTTGAATATATCATTTATATCATTTTTAAAAAGTTGGCAACAACTAAAACTTTGTAATAAAGAAATTCATTTCAGATTAAAAACAAACATCAAACATATATAGCGCCTTGCCTCTATCTTGCAAAAAATTTTTAAGGCATCAAAATAGTTAACTCATTTTATCATAGTCAATGCATTGAACGAGATAAAAATATTTTAAATGTAGAAACTCAAGTTTATAACATTCCAATTTCGAACAAGATCGATGCATACTAATGCGTTGGTTTTTCATATGTGATTGGGGAAAAAAAAACAGTAAAATGAATATATGTTCATATATTTATATATAGTATGTACGGTGTATCTATGATATTTAACGAGATATATATATTTTTTTTCATTAAAAGGAAACGAAGCTTGCTTTGTTTCCTTTTAATGAAATATTTTTACAGCGAGTTGTATATCATTTATACACCGTACATATTATAGATATATTTTATTTATACCATATTTAAATGTTCATTGTATTTTGTAATTGGGAAATAAACTAAACGGTCATAAACTGTACACTGTAGGGGAGTGAACTCTTCACAACCCCTCGTATATATATATATATATATATATATATATATATATATATATATATATATATATATATATATATATATATATATATATATATATATATATATATATATATATATATATATATATATGTTTGTATGTTTGTGTGTGTGTGTGTGTCCGTCCATAAAAGAAGTTCTATAGTGATTCTTAATTACGTATACATTTCATTCATATTAATTGATTTGTTTCCTTTAATAATATTACATGAAATGAAAACATATGGCTGATAGCTAACATTTTTTTTTAAATAATGTGCATGCCAACATTGAATATGCAGCGTTCGTCGTCACGTACAGTAACAGTGCGGCTATTTTTATCTGTATGAAGACTATGATTCGGGACAGAAACATTAAAAAAATGAAGGAATAATAGAAAAAATATTAGCAATTTAACCCTGACTACATTCCGTTAAGATCGTCTCTGTCCATATTTCCCAATTGCTATTGACTGTCAGTGTTACTTTCATTAATTCTCCTACGTTTTCGCTGTGTGGGCCCCGTTAGAAAAGTTGCCTGTTGCAAAAAGTTGACAAAGTTAGGGATCTTTCACAATTGTTCGAGGTTCGTAACAAACGAATTTTGTACGGTGATGTTTAATCCGTAGAATGAGTTGCTGATAATCTGATTCTATTGAATATTACGCGTTTGGGAACTTGATATACTGCAGTCTGTGTACGTGCAGATTGAAATTTCTTTGCTGTGCGGGTGGGGCATGACAGGACCATTACTTGGGTGGCCAGTGCTGTTCAGGTAATTGGAATGAGTAGGTCGTTGTCGGTCATTAATGATTTAGTAGCTGTTCATAGACTGTACATTTCTGTGGCCTGAATTTTGCATTCACATCTTTCTTTAGTGTAACATCCCCCCATTTCAGATTGCAATGGTCAGTCACTCCCCTCACACCATAATGCACGGAATTGTTACACAACGTGTTAAAGTTGGCTTCGGTGTTTCCATCCCCATTATTTTGTAAAAATTTTTTTTTGCAATACAGGACATTTATTACATCGTTTGTATTCGGTTGTCTCCGATTGGTTTTATTTCCTTTTTTGTTAGATTTTAAATCTGTTTGCTTAGTACGACGAGCTCCCCTTGTTGATGCAAAATTTGTGTCATTTCCTCTCATGATTGAATTTGCATATTTCTTGAATTTAAGTTGTCGATTAATGAAGTTGATGATGCTTTTTCTTAAGCTGTTTGGTTCAATCTCAGTTCAATCTCTTTTGTTTAACACTGAGTATAAGACCAGCCAGGTGCTGATCCTTTAGATGGGAATATATATATATATATATATATATATATATATATATATATATATATATATATATATATATATATATATATATATATATATATATATATATATATATATATATATAATTACTTTAAATCGATTAGGAATATGAGTATATATAATTATATTTAATTAAAATTGGGTTAGGTAAATTTAGCCCGCCTCTATTTTTTGCTTTATAGAGAGTTTCTTTTTGAATATAGTGGGTTTTAAAACCCCATATATAAAAAATAAATAGAAAAGTGTTTCATCATTTTTGTTTTTCCCTGATATATTGCTATGTTTCATTAAAAAGAATTTTGATTAAAAAAAAAGATTTCCTAAATTTTTTGATGGGGTATATTTACCCTAGTGTGTCTAAAGGTTCACTTTCCCGATAGGGTTTCATTTACCCTATAGGAATCATTCGCATTATTTCAATTATTGTGACCTTGGCAAGGGTCTCCTAAGTCCTGTGAATGCTATGTGTTTTGTGCTATCATGTATGTTGCTATAAGTGTATTTGTAACGACAGCCTTTATGTCATATCATTTCCCGGTTGTCTAACTTTATTATATGCATTTCTACTCTTCCTACACCTACACCTTCTTCTTTCACTCATTCTTTCTATTATATGCATATAATTTATATTGAACTTTTCACTTTTGTTTACTATTTATTAAAATTTTACTATTTATTAGAATTTATTTAGGATTTTTGAAATTTCAATTTTTTGAGGGTGAGACGGTGTACAACTTAAGATATTTTTCCAAAACAAATATAACCTAGTGTTTTAAACCCCCACTTAACCAAAGAAAAAAAATTTTGATGGGATATTTTGTCCTAGTGTATCTAAAGGTTCACTTTCCCGATTGGGTTTCATTGACCATATCGGAATCATTCGCATTATTTCAATTATTGGGACCTTGGCAAGGGTCTCCTAAGTCCGGTGAATGCTATGTGTTTTGTGCTATCATGTATGTTGCTATAAGTGTATTTGTAAGGACAGCCTTTATGTCATATCATTTCCCAGTTGTCTAACTTTATTATATGCATTCTGATTCTTTCTACACCCTCGCCTTCTTCTTTCACTCATCATTCTTTTTAATATATGCTTATAATTTATTTGTCTTTTTTCTATTTATTAACATTTATTTAAGTTTCTTGGAATTTCTCTCTTTTTTGAGGACGAGATGGTGTAAGTCAAAGGTATTTCTCAAATAAAAATTTTACCTAGTGTTTTAGGTCGTGCGTGTGTGTGTGTGCGTGTGTGTGTGTGTGTGTGATGTCTCGTCTCCCCTTTATATCAATTTCGAAAATATTGTTTATTTTACTAAATAGATAGGGTGCTCCTTTTTATTTTGTTTGGTAACATCTTATGTTTTTGAGTTAAATTCAAAAGGATGGGTCTAAAGGGTCCAACATTTATTCCTATAAGACTACACATAGGGTTTTCTTAGGCTCTTCCGCAGGTCTGAGCACTTCGCGTGACGCCGTTTGATAAGCCCTACGACGTCCTTGTCTCTTACTTCTTCCGTGTGTAGAATTATTTATAAAATATAGACAAAAGTGTTAACCAAAAACAGGTATCATATATAAAACTTTACAATAAGAATTATTTTCTATTGACTGCGTTTTTCATTGTGGATATAACAAAACCAATGATTTTTACATAATCTGTTTCAGTAAAATTTCATTATAAGTATAAATTTCCTCTTTGTATGGTCCATATCTCCTAATTAAACCAATAATTTCCTTTCTTTCTTTTTTAAGAATTTCACATTTTGTTTTTACATGTCTTTTTGTAAACTCAATTTTTTGCATATCGGGCATTTTGGTACTATTTTAATCATATGTCTTCTTTTTGCAACAACCCCTGTTAACCAAGCATTATGAATATATTTAAAAATCAGACTTTGAATTTTCAAAAAATTTATATTTTTCCAATATTTCCATATTCTTTCCCAGTTACCCCGCCCCATATTTCAAGTTCAATTATACATCTAGTATTTTTGTCACTATATCTCTTTTTGTTTTATATGTATTTTTTGTATTTTCATTCCATATTTCATTTTTCTCTCTCTATCTAAAAATTATGGGGGGGCACCAGACAGATGCCCCCCTCCCTACTTAACCGAAAAAAATATCTAAAAAAGTTTATGTATTTTTGTATTCCCCCCGATGTGTAGCTATGTTTTATTTATTAAATTTGATCAAAAAAGTTTAATTTTTTATTAATTTATTTGTTGGGGTATTTATTTGACCCTAATGTTTTCTAAAGGTTCGTTCTTCCGATAAAGCTTCATTTTCTTTATCGGAGTCATTCCCCTTTATTTTATTAGTTAATCTTGGTTAGAGGTTTCCTATGTCCTGTGTATACTATATGTTTGGTGCTATTGAATGTTGCTATATTATGTTTTTGTTGTTTGTTAGGACAGCCATCTATATCATATCCTCCCAAGTTGTCTATTTCATTATATGCATCTCATTCTTTCTTTCTCATCCTCTCCTTCTTCCACTCATTCATTTATTCGTTCCATTGATGCATATAATGTATTCTTTGTATAATTTCCATTATTTAAATTTAATTAAAATTAAAGCTTTTGAATTTGGAGGTTAGACGGTGCGCTATTTGAGAAAGAAAGAAAAAAAAATAGCCTAATGTTTTTAATGTATGTTATGGTGTTCCGTCTGCCTTTGCTATTTAAATTTTGTTGCTAGGGAGATACGGTTCCATTTTTTTTTAAATTTTGACCCTACTTCCCCGCATTTACCTAAATCCTAAATAAAATAATTTATATCCATATGTGAATATGTGAGTCCACCCATGGTGTTTTCTGAGGCTGCTCACTTCGCGTAACGCCATGTGATATAGCTCTGCGACGTCCTTGTCCCGTACTTCTTCCATGCGTGGAGCCACCTGTAAGAATATAAAAATCTATAAGTTTATAAATTTACATTTATGTTACTTTTAATTTCTTATACTAATAATTTGCCCACATTTTTTTCATAGTGGTTAAAATGAAGCTTATTATTTTCATGTAATCTAACCTGTTGTATTCCCCGTCTAAGTATAATGATTTCTCTATTTTGAAAACTTATATTTTTTAATGATACTAATAATTTCTTTTCTCTCATTTTGATGGATTGGCAGTATATATTAGCATATCTTTTCGTAAAATCGTATTTTTTACACATAGGACACTTTGGTATATTTTTTATCATATTCCTCCTTTTTGCTACATCTCCTGTCAGCCATGCGTTGTGCAGAAATTTAAAAATTATGCTTTGAATTTTCAATGATTTAATAGTCCCCATAGTTTCCATATATTTCCCCAATTTACGCCCCATACATCATTTTCTATTTTGCATCTTTTATTTTTATAATATAACTCCCTTATAACTTGGTATATTTTCCCTTTATCCCCTTCCCATACAATATTTATATCTCTGTATTTTACAATAATATCTTTTATATGCTGGAATTTCCTAGGTACTTCTAATAGTTTCATTATTTTATTATTTCTATATATTTCTAGGTTAGTTTTAAGAACAAATCTGAACCAATATGAATATAAACCCTCCCACGGTATTCTTGTATTTGTTTTAATAATTTTGAGACGATTTATTATATTGGAAATTTTCATTATAGCCGGACTTGGTAAGTTTAGTCCTCCATTTCCTATTGGCTTATATAATGTTCCTTTTTGAATATAATGTGTTTTATAATTCCATATATATTTAATTATATCATTATCTATTTTTTCCAAGTCTTTGTTATTGAAATCAATGGACCTAATTATATAATTTATATTAGAATATAAATATGTTTTTGCCCTATGGGCTCTTTCCATAATACATGGCGGCATTTGTGCTCAGGTTTCGAGTGATTTCTTAATTTTTTCCATTATTTGTTTAAGTGTTTGAAAGAATTCGGGTTTCTTATAAAGTTTGTGCAATCATCTGCATGTTGTAGCATTTTAAATTTATTTTTCATATTTGGTATCTGTATTCCTTCCATACTATTATTTTTCCTTATTTTTATACTTAAAATTTCTATTGCTATTACGTATAAAAGCATCGATAGTGGACATCCTTGTCTCACCGATCTTTGTATGTCAATTTTTTTCTGTGGTTGCTCCATTTACCTGTACTCTAGCAGCTATATTTTTATACAGTATTTTAGTTCATTTTCGGAAATTTTTAACGAATGCAAATTTTCAAAATACTTTCTCTATATAGTTATGCTCAATTCTGTCAAACGCTTTCTGTCGATCTATTAGCACCATGGCGCCAATCTTATTGCTCATCTTAACATATTCAATAATTGTTTTTATATTTAAAATTTTGTTTTGAATGTCTCTTTTTGATCCACAAATTTGATTTTCTTTTATTATTTTATTCATACAGTTTTTAACCCTATTGGCAAATACTTTGCTTCAAAGTTTATAATCAATACTGAGGAGGAAGATGGGCCTCCAATTTTTTAAATCATTTCTTTCCCCTTACAAATTACTGAAAATATCCTTTCCCTCATTGAAATTGACATTTTATTATGAGATAAAAAGATATTATTATAGAGTAATTCAAAAATCCGCGTTCACTCACTTTGGAATTTATGATATAATTCCGCAATGAGTTCATCTCTTTCCGGGGATTTCCCTATGGCTAATTGTTTTATTCCATTGTAAATTTTATTTGTGGAGATGAAATCATCACATAGAGTTCTTGATAATAATTCTTAATCCTATTTAAAATATCTTTTTTTATCCTTTAAAATTTCTCCTTTATTATCCCAAATCTCTTCAATAATTTTCATCCCCCCTTCTCTTAAGTCTTCCCTTTTATTTAGGCCTTTAGATGTTGTATATAGATTCGAAATTTTCCCTGCTCTTATTTGATTTCCTTTCTCTTTATCTAAATTTATTTGTTTTAGTTTTTCTTCTAAATCCTTTTTTTACTCTTCAGTTATATTTCTATTTAGTTGAAATTTAATCTCTTTTTCTTCCATTTCCCTTAATTCTTTCTTATTTTTGAGTGTCGTATTGCTACTTTCTTAAAATCTTTCTTTAAGTTATCCCACATTAATATTATATTTTCATGTTCCTTATTTAAAAAACCCTTTATTTTCTCTTTAATTTCGTTTATAAAATCCTTATTTTCTAAAACTTTTTTATTCATTTTCCATATACCCTTTCCCCATCTACTTCTATTTACAATTTGAATATATATATATATATATATATATATATATATATATATATATATATATATATATATATATATATATATATATATATATATATATATATATATATATGTATATATATGTAAATATATGTAAATATATGTATATATATGTATGTATATGTATATATATATACATATATATATATATACATATATATATATATATATATATATATATATATATATATATATATATATATATATATATAAATCTTTCAATTTGTATTTTTCCAAAAGTTTTTCCATTACCACTTTTATCATTTTATCATCTGTTGCTAGTTTCCCATTTCTATCAATTGGGTCTCCTATCCAGTTATAGCCCTCCACCCATCAGGTTTTCCATTGAGTATGTTAATAAATACTAATCTAATTTGTCTATAAAATCAAATTTTTTAAAGTCTTGTATTTTTACTTTACCCTTAAAAATAAGTGATATTAGTCCTTCTCTCATGGCATTAGACATTTTTATCATTTTCGAAAAAAAATATTATTATTATATAGAAATTCAATAATCGGCGCTAACTCAATTTGGAATTTAAGGTAGAATTCCGCAGGAAGTCCATCTCTTCCCGGAGATTTACCTTTTGCTAATTGTTTAATAGTTGTCAAAATTTCGTCATTGTTTCGTTCATGCCATGGCGGAGGACTAATCGAAGACGGTACTTCTCAGCGTCAGACTTAAACTACGTTCACCAAAGAACGCTAATTGAAGACTTGAAACGATTTAATCTGACACTACCGGGGTTTCTAGATATTACGCAGGTTGGATTTGTATCAATTATAACTTTTCATTAATTCTATCTCATTGAGATAAAAGACTTAATTGACCCTGCAATTTAATCAAATATTAAAAAAAACTGTCGGCACTTAATTAGATTCTCCCGGATACGCTCTCGGACTTAAGAGTTATTTACGGCGCTCCAATATTGTTTAGAAATCATGGTTTCTTTTAATTCTGTGGGAGGGTCGGTCCATTTCACATGATAATTGCAGAGATAAAGATTAACTCTTAAATTAGTCACACTGGCTTTCTTGCTTATTTACGTAAGAGTAACCATTAGCTATTGTGCAGTTTGGACACAGCTGAATAGATTATGAGAAAGACACTTCCTGCGGAAATCTGCGGCTTTTTACAGGAAGAAAATCGGAGCGTCCTTTGGGAATTTCACCCGTAATAGATCCAGAAGATCGATTATGTTGTAAAAAGAGGCTTACAATTAAAAAAAAAAGATTTGAAAAATATATATATATTTAGGCTTCGATCTCCCTATTTTTTTTAAAGCAATTCAGTCTGACTATTTGTCTTTTATAAAGAAATTATTAATATTTTTTAAAAAATATGGGACATATAAAGTAGAAAAACTATTATACCTAGATACAAATTGTAACCAATTAGAGTATATGAAAATTATGTTTTATTTAAATTCCTTAAACAGATGTGGCCAAGTTATTAGTATAAGGAAATATAAAATATATACTTTTTAATTTTACTTAGGTTAGGTTAATATAATATTTAATTACATTTTTTTATTTACAGGTAACTCCACGCATTTCGTGTCCATTATTTTTTCCATTTTAATTTGTTTCAATTTGATTTCTAATTCTTTCTTTGTTTCCTCATTAATATCCCTATTTAAAAGCAATTTTACTTCCTGTTCATCCATATTTCCTAATTCGTTTACCCTTTTGGAATACTGTAAAGCCGTTAATTTAAATTTCCCTTTTAAAGTGTCCCACATTGATAATATTATCTTTATGTTCATTATCTAACAAGTTCTTTATCTTATCCTTAATTTCAATAACAAATTCTTCATTCTCTAAAAGTTTTTTATTTAGTTTCCAGGTTGGTTCTTCTATCTAAGGGGTTGTTTATCAGACCGAAATGGAATCTAGATTTGAATTGACAAGTTGTCAAAAGCTCAACATTTTAAAAAAGCATCACAGAATATTTACATAATGCACCAATCACGGCTCGTTTTGTCGTTTCTCACTACACACATTAAGCTCCGCCTACCTGGACACCTTCAGCACCACCTACCAGGACTTGCATGATTAGTACCATTATATAAGGAGCATACGAATAAGGAACACCAGACTAAGTTTGACAACTTTAAAGAATGGAGAAGAAAATTGAATTCGAGACAAGCGAAGATGTTGAGGTTACACCTACTTTTGATACAATGGGAATACGAGAAGAACTTTTGCGATGAATATATGCATATGGTAAGATACCTCATTCGTTATATGAAAATGCCAAACTTATTGTGATGCTTGCGAGCCTGGCCAGAGTTATAACGTAGAAAATATTGACATAGTAACCAAATGTAATTGGTCATAGATCTGCAATTTCTCATAATCGGTTTATTTCAGTATTACACACGGTAATAAAACTAGCTCTTAGATTACTTCGTCTTTAATTATATTTTGGATTTTAAAATCTAGTAAAGGTAGGAACATCATACCTGTAAGAATTTACACTTTTGTATTCAGGTAGGTGTATTGAGTTTTATTATTTGTCTCTATTTTCGCGTGGCATACAACAATATTTCACACACACACACACACACACACACACACACACACACACACACACACACACACACACACACACACACATACATACATACATATATACATACATACATACATACATACATACATACATACATACATACATACATACATACATACATACATACATACATATATATATATATATATATATATATATATATATATATATATCAACAAATGTATATATATATATATATATATATATATATATATTGCCTCTTTTCAAATGGCAAGCATTGCAGTATTTTAGTTCTTTCAATAACACGAATTCGGTATGTATTTTGCTTCAGTAATGGAGACGGAAACCAAAGTGGACTTAAATGCCAGACAGCAAATATTGCTGTCTGGCATTTAAGTCCACTTAAGGTTTCCGTCTCCATTACTGAAGCAAAATACATACCGAATTCATGTTATTGAAAGAACTAAAATACTGCAATGCTTGCCATTTGAAAAGAGGCAATTGTTACCAGAATATCCTGTTCAAAATAATATTAATTTTGGACACCCGGGTTACCACCCCCGTGTTTTCATGACTCACGATATATCAGCCTGTTCTGCGCACATCTTTGAAAATATGTAATATTTATTCATCGGGCAAAGAAAAATAAAATATATTGCTTTAGACTCTTTCAGTACGCATTTCAGTCGAGTAGTAGTTAGGTCAGGTTAATAGCTAGTTTATAGCTAAATTCAAAATAACAATGCCAACAAATGGCAAGAGATATTAATTAAAAAATAAACCGATCTTGTAAAAGGAATTCAGTAAAGCTCAACATTTTATAAAACAAAATATATGGTATTATGTGGGAAAGAAACAATGAATAGGATGCAATGTGTTCAAAACGTCTTGTTTACGGGAAATAATTACTATGGAATTCGGAAACAGACGCCGGGGAATTTCTTGAGAATTCCGTTTTAGCGGCAAGTTGACACATTGGGTTGCAGACGATTTTGTACGTGTGGACAGTGAACTTCCTTGCAAAATTGGAAACTTGGATTAAGATGCAGAATTATTTTGAGGTATACGTTTCCATCTATTATATAATGTATTTATTTGTATGATTCTATAAAATACATAGTAAATATGATTTTCTGGGTTACAGGTAGAAGGTCATGGAGTGGGTCTTCATGTTAAGATTTTGAATCGCATTTTCATATGCATTTCGAGTCGAAAAGTAAGGATACTTTTGTGCACTTTATGAATATCCCTTTCCTTATTTCGTTCCTTCTTGATACAAAATGGATTTTTGACCAAAAATAACATGTGAACCAATGTTTAGACAAATGACGTGTCTTTGCGCAGTTGACTCTCAGAATTAGCCGACATGTATTTAATATTTTAAATAACTGAATAAACTCCTGGATGCTTGGGTTCTGCCAGCAATAATATATATATATATATATATATATATATATATATATATATATATATATATATATATATATATATATATATATATATATATATATATATATATATATATATATATATATATATATATATATATATATAATGCACCTCAGGGTAAAACTGCATAAATCTGTCACCGTGACATTGCCTGAAATCTATTATGTAACAGTCTGAAATATGTATAAATATATTTTTATGTAATCTTGGAAAAAATATTTGTATTTAAATGTATAATTTAAACGAATCTAATTTTGTGTATGAAATGACCCTAGCATTGGGTGTGAAACGGCCATTGCTTGAGTATGAAATGATATGTGAACTGAACGACTTGGGTATGGAATGACGTTCACTTTTTTAAATTATCTGAAAGTTATGCCAAACAAAATAATGTATGTTTCTAGTTACACTTCTTTTGAAAAAGGAAGACCGATTATTATTTTAAACAAATATATTTACCGTGGTTGAAAAAGTGCTAGTGTCGGCAATGAGAAACAGGAACGGTCTGCTGACTGACAGATTATATCGGACTTCAGAGATCTTATACTTCCTGCATCAAAAAGAATTATGAATATTTTGCAGATTAATAATAAAATCACATTCATATTTCCATATCTGCTATAATCTCAGCCACTGTTGAGTTTTTTGATACTCAAAACAGGTGTTCTGAGGACCCATGGATCAGTGCATGTGATCCAAAAAACCAGTGTAATTAAACTGAGAAATAAGCTGTCTGTTCATGGAAGTAAACTGAATTAAAATGTTTATGTGTAAAGTTGGAGTCTAACCATGAAACAAAATAACCAGAAGAGATTAAGATCTGATGAAAGAATAATAACAATAATAATAGAAAAAAAATAAATAAATAATAATAATAATAATAATAATAATAATAATAATAATAATAATAATAATAATAATAACAATAATAATAATAATTATTATTATTATTATTATTATTATTATTATTATTATTATTATTATTATTATTATTATTATTATTATTATTATTATTATTATTATTATTATTTGGAAACTTTGAAGAAAGTTATATAGCCAACTTACCAATCTTCCACAAGACCTTCTATAATTATAAGTGCATATGATGTACAATTTTTACAAGATGAGTTGTCTTTAGACAACAAACAAATGGTATTAAAAACTAGATAACCATTCTAATGCTACAATAAAATATACACAAGACTGAATGACCTGAATATCAGTAGATTTTAACGACCACAAAGATAGAAAAGTTTCATTATAGTCATTATTATCATATCTTAATATTCATTAAAAATGGTAGAATGTTGAGACAGACTATAGATATGCAGTTATCCAATGTTGGCAAGATATCACACATGGTATACTTTGTGCTGACTAATGGATGACAAGCATGTAGCACATTAAAGAAAGATATTAAGGAAATAGAATATATGTAAAAATGTTTTGATCTACCAAGAATAGGAGATGAAAGTCTATCCAGACTTATTTCAAATGGTCCTTCAATGAAAATGATTTAGGGCAAAATACTGAGTGGCTGCTTTGAAGTTTAGCCCATTTTGTTAAGGATTGATGGTTTGAGGTAAAAGCTTATTTAACTCAAACTCTGTCTCTGATGCTAATACAAACTTTAATGTACTATAATGTGCATGCAAGGTGTAAAGTGAAGTGTGTCAAGAGGTGTTGCCACTTCAAACATGCACATCAGCAAGAGATTCCTAAATCATGTGTCAGAGTCCATGTTTGTGCATATTTGACCCAGCTTCCAACAATTTTTTAAAGCACATGTATGTTGTACTTTATAAGATATCAGTTTGTGTTCGGTTTTCATAGAAGGTACTTGTTCATTAAAATTTTTTACCTGGTATTTGTAATGTTTAGTTTCCAAATTTTGATTGGCCAGTAATAATTTATTGCATGTATAGGTTATTCAATTATTGTATGCTGTTAGGAACATGAATAATGGAAAAAAACTTGTTCTCAGTGTTTTCATAGTTATTCTTAATACTTCTTTGCAGGTTTTGAAAAGCCCTCAGCCATTCACCAGAGAGCAATTGTGCCCATTATCAAAGGCAGAGATGTGATCGCTCAGTAAGTTGTGCTACATCATATAATAAATTTTAGGCATGTATCAAAAATGGATCTCCTGCATTAAATAATTACTATTTTTACAGTTACTGTTTGATGCTATTGATAATTATTATAAATTTTTAGGATTTGTGAATAATGTTAATATTTTTTAAAAAATGATAATTTTTGTATGTTTTACCACAGTCCAACTTGGAATCAGTAATTCACCAGTTATTGGTGGACTTATTTTTGACAGTTGCAGTATTTCTATTTTCCTATCACTTCACACTGTTTTGACAATGGTAAAAATAACTTTGCCTGAAATATTTGGTACAGCATAAACCCTGTAGTAGGCTGACAATTGCTGAACATATAAATCCATATTTCCTATTGCATTTGAATAAGGTATGGATACATTTGATAATATTGAGTGTAACACATTTGAAACATTCTTGGATAAAGAGTACATTCTCATTGTAACAATTACCAATATCAGTTCTGTTAGAATAGCTCCTGTTCAGCTTATGCCTTCTTCATTTCATATTAAAAAGCTTCTGATTTATGCAGGTGTCATTGCAAATATTTTATTAGTTTTGCAACAAAACAAATTCATATTTTAGGACCTATTAGACTGTTAAAGACCTGTAAAGTTATTTTATACTTGTAATACTGAAAATTAAGATAAAAGCTATAAATTTATTTTCACTTCAGAGCCCAGTCAGGTACTGGCAAGACGGCCACATTTTCCATTTCAATCCTTGAGTGTGTGGACATACAAGTCAGAGAAGCACAGGCCCTTGTTCTTTCCCCAACACGAGAACTGGCTGTACAGAATCAGAAGGTAATATCAATGCTATATATTTTTCTTGTCTGAGCTTTCTTAAGTTGAAAAATGTGCATATGTCAATGTGCGCAAGAAAATCTTTTCTTACATTCTTGTTTTTTTTATTGTTCTTTCCACGTAAAAATATCTTCTTGCACTCTTTTTTACAGTGAATTTGTAAAAGGTTTTGATGTGTCAAAAATGCTAGCATTTTTTTTAAAATATCAATTTCATTAAATGTCAAGTTCTTATTGTCATACAGAACTGTGCAACAATTACAACCTATGTTTTAATAACTTCACTAAAAAAGCTTCATGTGCATTGGGATCTCATAAATGTGTTTTAAAGAATTATCCACCCAAAGTTAAAAAGAGAGCCTACTTCAACTTCATGAGACTAAAGCTAAAATAGGCAACAACCATCTGGATTTCTAAAGACTGAGATCATATAAATAGAATGGATCCAGAGGAATGCAGCCCATTTTGTACTAAATCTAACATTTTTTAAACATTACAAAATGGCAAAGGTTTATCTTTTAAAGTGACACATTTAAGGGACCAGTTTTTATGTTCACTATTATCTACAGTTAAAGATTTTGTGGATGGCTTGCATTTGTAGCAAAGAAGAACTCTACCAATTGTGAGTTCAGAGGTCAAAGTCATTATGACTGAAAGAAAGAATTTTTTTTTTCACATAATAACTTTAATTCTAGACCACATACCTTGACCAGAGCTAAGAGGATTTGTACTTAAGGTAGGTTAGAGGCCAATTTATTTTGGGGTTAAAGGTCAGAAATGTTTTTGAACAGTAACTTTTCTTCTATATTTCTTAACTAAATTTTGTGGATTTCTTCTACTTAGGCAATTTTACTAGCAAAGGTTCTGATATGGTAACCTAATCAACATCTTGATGTAGTGAATATATATTTTAGTGCTTTGTACTAGTGACATCTAATAGATTTGATGAGTTGCTTCCCTTAGTATGTAATGCCCACTAACCATCAACATGTAACAGCACTGTATTGTACATCAGTCAAAAATGACAGAGGTAATTGATTTAAAAAGAATATCTTGTAAGTTTAACATCAAAAGTATGACTACATACCAGATGGAAGCAATTAGAGGTGTTATTTAGTGAAAGGTATTTATACAATGATGGACAGTGGTAAAAAAAGATTTTTTTTCACTCCAATCAACTTACATGCTCCCCTTGTCTCAATTACATAATAACATAATAACAGTGTTCAAATTTGAACAACCTAATTTTTAGCAGCAGGGAGGGCGAACCCTACAAATTTTTGCGACAAAATCGATTAAAGTCTCAGAATGCCCAATGGAGCCTTCCTACGAAATCTCATATTTCAACCAAAAAAAAATAAAGTCCCATTTGTAAAATGGAGCCTTAGCGATTTTGTCGTAAATATGTTGTCATAACCACCCTCAAATTGCTGCCAATAATTGCTATCATTGTTGTCATAGCCCTCCCTGCTGCTGGAAGGATTTCAGGGTTAATACAAATGATTTAACCGAATATTTGTTAGCTTTTCACAAACAGACTAATCGATAATACTTCACCACGTAGATCAATTAAATTATTTGACTGATCGGTGAGTGTAAAATTAATTCTAGTTAGCGAATCATTTTGACATTTCATATAGACTAGATTAGTCGGATTATCAACAATTAAAAATCCTGGAGAAGCTGTTGGCGTAAATGAATAAAGAATATAACCTTGTCGGGCTTGATTTGATTGCTCGAGATTAATTTGATAGCTTCCTTCGATTACATCACACGTTGAATCCCTCGTCAATGGCCGCTCTGAGATCTCTCTTCAATTCTGGTATGTTATATCCTGGTAGTTTAAACGTTGGAATATCTTCAAC